>CM055273.1:94640814-95088208 GCA_029237695.1 Conchocele bisecta | reverse complement strand
TATCAATATTTTCCTATACGTTATATAGTTTTGTCATTATTCCCTCCCAAAAATAAATTAAAAAAATAAATCTTGAAAAATCATGGTGTTCTTGTCTATAATTATGCCCCTGGTGCGTTATTATTTTTGTGAAACTTTCAAAGCAAATATGGAATTGATGTGTGGCTGTGACTGGAGAAATGGGGCTTATGGGATTTGTTACCAATGATCAAAATAGCATACTGATGTAGCCCGATGGCGATCTATATTTGTTGTTAGAAACACAACAGATTTGTCTTTCATGGTATGGCGAAAAGTGCAGATCCTGATCAAAGGATGCACATGCCGATCTGGATCTACACTGGTCGCAAAATCCATAAGCCACATTTCTCCAGTCACAGCCACAAATCCGTATCTGCACTGAAAATTTTGCCAAATTTTGACAAGATTTGAGAAAAAATGAGAAATAATGTTCTCTAAAAATCATATGACATCACAATTAGTCATAATATCCCAGCTTGAATATGATCTAGAGTATGCTAAATATAAGAAACGTGCATAAACTCACATATATATATTGGTATATGCCGCTGTCCAGAGTAATATTTAATCCGTAATTATGTATTTGGTCAACACACTGACCATTAGGGACACATTAAAAAATATATTTTAAATTGCATTATCAAACACTTTATATATTTCTCCTGAAACATTTGAAGAGTCTGTACAACTGAATTTATACGAAACACATCTAGACTACAATTATTTTATATACACTATGTACAGAATATGCCACAGATTCAATGTACATGTAGGTTGTGAAAGTGGGCATGACATCCCTCCTTACATAAGTGTACTTGGCACACAATACACCCATATACAGTCTCGTGCTTGATGGACAGATATTTCTGGTGATAACGACAACGTCGCTTTGGTCCATCGAGACGTTCATGTATGTGGCCCTGAATGTTCTCTGCATCAACAAGTCCGAGGTAACGTCACATGACGTCATCCGACCAATGGAACGTTAGTTTTCACTTCGTTGTAACCCGCATGTTTATATCAGGGCAATGCCTGATGCAACAATATGTTATCAGTCAGTACATATTCGGTCAATGCAGGACAGGTTACCTGATAAAAACACATATAGGATGTCTGAGAAATTCCCTGAGACGCAGCTCCTGTAAGGCAAAATGTATCCGAATATGTAACACGTGGTCCGCCGGATGTCTATGAAACCTACATACCGCATGTCTGGTTTCCAAAGTAATTCAAATACTAGTCGATAGCTGTGACTGGAGAAATCGGGCATATAGGATTTGTGATTGTAGTCACAAAATAACGAAACCGTTAACATGTCCACTTAAATTATGTTGATCGTCAGGATCAACAGACGCTTATTGTCTTTGTGCTAAGTGCAATTTCACGAGCAGATTGGCATTCAAACAAAAAGAAAACACAAATTCTGAAGTGAATACATTACTGTAAGAATCTAGAATAGAATCTGGGCACGATTATATTATCTGGGCCATGATTATAATGTGCAGATATGACCAGTGTAGATCCTTATCAAATAGCCGACTCCTTTAACCTGATGACGTTCTACCTTGTTCGTAGCATGACGGATACGGATGCGGAATGGTGAACAGTGTAGATTTTGATCAGACTGTGCGGATGATCTGGATCTACACTGGTCTTAAAACCACTAAGTCCCCTTTCTCCACAGTCACATTTAATAGTACAATGGGCTGGGTATGTTTCATGTTTCACAACCAGCAACACACATGCAACTGCTGACAATGATCCAGACAGGCGATGGACCGTGTTCTGATAAAACGTACCTTATGGTGTTTGTGGTCAGCCTTGTCCGAGATGGAACTGTGCATTGTCTGATCACTACCTACGTTGTTCGACATTCGGTTTTCGCAGTACGTTCCATTTCGTCATGATATCGATCGGTTCGTTGATATTCTGTTGCGTAAATCTGCGTACTGTACACGTAACTGTAGTCGCGGTAAAATATACTGTACACGTAACAGTAGTCGCGGTAAAATAATACTATAATGGTTTAACCACACTAAATCTTCAGATATTCATGCACGGTAGTATTACGGTAAAAAACATTTTTTAGTATTCGCCCTACTTTCTAAACCAATCGTTGGACAGTATTGAGCGCCACGTATTTCATATATTGCAAGATCTAACCCAAATAAGTTACATATTACCAGATTTAATCATTAATTGTTCGACATGAAATAGAAATTCAATACTCGAATGAGAGATGCATACTCAAATTTGACTGAACTATAAACATGTTAGCTATATAGCGCTCCCTCGCATTTAATTCCTTAAAAGTCCAATATGTGAACAATAACGTATATGTATGCGCCACAGTTAGATCACGGTTCGTCCGCATGTACGAAGAAATAATCCGCGAAACGGACAAACGTGATCTAACTGTGTTATCACATCATCATGTCCATACATTGGCCATGTGTTGTGTAAATACAGAAACAAAACTCGAAAATGTATCAAATATGTGATACAATCAGGATGATGTATGCCACAGACGCTTGTGGAACCTGGTCAATTAATGTACTAATTACAAGTTAATTAGACATGACATTTTTCGGGCAAATAAACATTCATTTACCATTACCGGACGGGTTACATGTAAATGACATTATATTAATATACTTTGTATACCAAAAACGTGAAGAAATGAATGTAAAATTATTTTGCTTACTGGTACGTGTACATCCACAACGAAAATTCTATTTTTTTGGGAATGTGATAAAATAAATGTTAATTGACCATTTACATCATTTTCAAGCCTAATTGCGGTGTTTATTATAGGAATGAATGGCCTTTTTGTGGAATTTATCGGGGTATAAACTTGGAAAAGTTGCGGGAATACTGGACGAAGGCCTCGTCCAGTATTCCCGCGACTTTTCCAAGTTTATATCCCCGATAAATTCCACAAAAAAGGCCATTCATTCATTATAATTCCAGCATTTGAAATAAATTCATCAAGAACATGTGTTTATTTTGACAGACGGCAGCCATTTGTTTACATTGACAGCACTGACAGCTCACCTGGAGAAAGTAGTTCGGCGTGGGAGTTTACTGGGATATAAATTTTGGACAGAGACTTGCTACGGGCCAATCAAATGTTAGGGAATTGTGTAAATATTTTTGTGCTGGAATTATTATATTTTTACTTCTGACCATGTGGCATACATGTAGTTTCAATTCCAGCCGCTGATATTTGGGGCACCACCAGGGTGGTCGCAGGAGATTTACCTTTCTTAACAATAATCAAGCGTATCTTTTACTTAGTGAATCTCCACCGCAGGATGGATGCAGGATATGGGAAAATAGCCCACAATATCCATACGAAAAGTGAAAGTAGCAGAATGGATTGGTAGGTAATATGGAAATTTAACCCTTTCACCCCTCAGGAACAGGAATGGATTTTGATATGTTAATTTTGCAACCAATCCAATTATCACAAAATGATTTTCAGACTAGTCCATTTATGAAAAGTGGATATTTTTGTGTTCTCAAAAATATAAAATTTACTTTTAACCAGATGGCCGCGGCCCGCATGTCGAGCCCGCCGAGGCATTTGATGGTCTCAGAGTGTATTTATTTGAAGTTTGATGCCCAAGAAGCATACAAAGTTTCAAGCAAATCTGACTTACGGTTACAGAGATACAATGTAGTAGTTATTTGAAAATGTTAACGCAAATTTTGACATAAACTTTAACGCAAACTTCTAAGTCAATTGACCTTGACATAGGGGCACAGGGGCCGCATGTGTGGGACACATAATGAATATATGGATGATGAGTAACACGCATATGAAGTTTCAAGTCAATGTGACTTAGGACTGCAGAGATATAAGGTATTTCAAAACTTTAACGCAGATTTCGGAATGCAAACTTCTAAGTCATTTGACATTGACCTTGGGGAGATGGGCCGCATGAGTGGGATACAGCATGCATATATGGATCATGACTAATAAGCATATGAAATTTCAAGTCAATGTGACTATGGACTGCAGAGATGTAAGGTATTTCAAAACTTTAACGCAGATTTCGGAATGCAAACTTCTAAGTCATTTGACATTGACCTTGGGGAGATGGGCCGCATGAGTGGGATACAGCATGCATATATGGATCATGACTAATAAGCATATGAAATTTCAAGTCAATGTGACTATGGACTGCAGAGATGTAAGGTATTTCAAAACTTTAACGCAGATTTCGGAATGCAAACTTCTAAGACATTTGACATAGAGATCCGTCGGACCACGTGTTACATATTCGGATACATTTTGCCTAACAGGCACTGCGCCTCAGCGGATGCCTCAGATATCGTCGTGGCCGCTCACCTAGCATTTAAAATTCCGTCGAAATTGCGGATTTATTCCGTGCATCCCATAGGCCATGGGCGTACCGGCATAAAATAGTAATTTTAGCACCATCTCTGAGCACCAAAGATTATTGTTACCAATGTGACTAAACATATATACTCTAATATATACTCTATACATTTCCGCATGATAGACCATCAGAAGTAATAGCTTAAGGTAGTAGGTCATAGATAGATACACTCAGGTTCAATGATAATTGCTTCATAAGAGTGATGTGATATATGACTATAACATATGCAAATATTGTCTTGTTACTGTATACTATATGGTACATTGAGATGCCATCTCCGCCAACTTTGTATTTACAAGCCATCGTACACTTTCACCTCACCAGTTCGTGCGTTTGACATATACGGCAAATAATATGACAGTAAACCAAATAAAATTTGCAATACATACTAGACATATATGACAACGGCAAGCTATACATATTATGCCAGCAAACTATACAAGAGACGAAGTATCTGAGCACTTCTCCCATCAATCTCAAAATAAATGTTGATGTGTAAACTTTTAAATCTGATGCACATCCTATGTTAGTGTACACATTTCCCATAGGTAAAGCCATATTTACTCGCATAATAGATGAGTAGACACCAGGAACAATACACTCAGGTAACTCTTTACATGCAACTGGATTTGATAGCTAATAACAGTGTACGCAGTGGGTATATGTGGTATGTATTGTGTGCTTTGCCAGGTAACAGTGATACACTGCGCGATTTTCTGTCTATGAGGCTATCTGTAATGGTGGTTCATATTTGTTAAAAACACAGGCATAAATCTGTCCAGAAAACAGACATATTTTACAGTTTGGTGTAATATAATGGTTAGGAGTCCGTTCTCCTGGCTTTTCTACATGTGATTAGCTACATTATATCACAAGTTATACTTCACAGTTTGAGTTCTTTGTCGAACGGCAGAACATGTGAAACTGGCTGATGGCTGGAACACACAAAGATGGCCGTCTTGGCCACTCCATGTGCCGTATAGGATACAGTAACGAGACAGTATTCACATATATGTATGTTTTATACATATATTCTATCACATTTACGAAGCAATTATCTTTGAATCAAACGATGATTATGTATAGAACGGGTCCTTAAGCCTAGTAATTTGCATAAACAAGATGGCCGCCAATGAAAAAGTAGTTTACTATATAACTGGGCATAAACTGAGTTTGGTAAATAAAGGGGGTACCGACCCCCACCCCCACCCCCACCCCGTGGGAAAATTTTCAAATGTAAATCGCATTTCCAGATTTCCTGCGTTCTGGAGTATATTAGAGCAATATGATCGACACATATTTTGGCAATTCATACTTCATAGACGAATAAATGTTTATCAGTCCATTTTATTAAGAATATGATGTACAGCAACCCAACATGGCCGCCATTTTACACGGATTCTGTTAATTATTTAAAGAAACAAGGGGCCGTTTGAACTTCGTACGACTAAAATTTTCGTAAGTGCAAATTTAGGATCGTCTGGTAATTTAGATTGATGGATTTACATGGAACATATTGTATCATATGTATTATTTCATTTTGTATTTGGCTCATGCATTACCATGCACGGCATACTGTGTAAAACGAAACGTCTACCTGAGTAACAAACTGAACACAATTCATAATTTATGACAAATATAAAGTTTAAGCGAAATTACGTAATATAGTCAATTAATATAGTATAACATGCACCATGCATTCACTTTCAGCGACAATTATACTATGCGTGATGGTACCGCCAAATGAGACTAAATGAAAGTTGGAATTGTCAACATTACATTACTGGTCTACAGTGTTCTGTTGTTACCACTTTGTGTATGTAAACATGTAACATAGATGACAATCCATGCAACCCACATAGGATATCAATATCATAATTATATGAGTCTGACATACATGTACCTGTTTGAACATTTACATGTAGTGAACATTATCTATCATTTCATTCATCGTTTATATCGTGGGAACGAATTGTTAATTCGAGGGAACGAATTGTTAAATTGAGGGATCGAATAGTCATTTCGTGGGAACGAATTGTTAATTCGACGGAACGAATTGTTAATTCGAGGGAAGGTCAAGGTCACCCGAATTACCCGAAACTATTAATGAGGTCGGTACAATCTGACTAAGGCATAAGGAGATATTGAACATTTCTAAAGACATGACTGTTGACGTCTATGCCACCTACAACGACGGTGACGCCTACGCGGAAATGCTGACTGCTATATAGAGAATACCAGTAGCCAATTTCACCAAACTTGCAAAGTATACTGATCTTGCTAAGTACACATGGAGGGAGAACTTTTTAATTTAAGGATACATTTATTAATTGGAATTTATTACATATCACAGCCATTTTCGCTGTGATAATGTAATACATTCGGTATAATAATTATATCATCAAATATATGCAGTCGGTAGTTCTATATGAAATAATGCATCTCGGGGAAAATAAATGATTACTCCCTCAAAGTATATTTAGCGAGATAAGGATGCTTAGCAATGTTGGTGAAATCGGCTACAGGCTACTGTCTTTTGATATTAAGCGTTATGCAATAATACGATATGTTGAACAATTCTGCAGTAACCAGGAACCCACCTTTCCAACGTTTCGTCTTGTGTCCTATTCGCTGATCAAGGTCCTGTGTCGAAATGTTGGAAGAGTGGGTTCCTGTTCTGCAGTTTTTATATGTTATCTCCCTTGAGATAACATATTATGTCACGCACATTTCTTTCGGGGCAGCCATATTGTCGTGCTACGCCTTGATTTGTATTTATGGACGACACTGGTCAAGTATTCTGCTCTGTTTGTTGGGAACAAAATAGAAACTCAAAGTTAGATAATATTGAAAGTTGTCATTTATTAGTAAATGACGCCATGGCCCCCACACATGGAATATTATTCACATTGTGTTACTCTAAAAGGTGTGGGGTAAATAATTAACGCGGGAGTGCCGTACTGGCGACATCCCCTTCATCCGCAGATTATTTTGGCGGGAATTTAGGGTCGGTGCCGGAAACAACATTCCCTGCGCCTGACTTGTTACGGGGGCATGCTTTTTGTGGTGCTGCCCATTGCACTTTTGACATCGGTGCATAAATGGGCATTGTGCGCGCCTGCATACTCCGTTGTTGTTGTTGAAACTGAAACATGACTTCCCTGATGGACCCCATCGGGCTCTACCGTCCGATCCGGAGACAACCCCGCCATTTGCGGAACGAAAGGAGCGGGCTCCAGCACGAAAGGGCGGTAATGGACTGGCCTTGGTGGTCAACCTAGACGAGAGACACTGAGACAATGTCTCCATGTACAGGAGCTCCCACGGCAACCTCTCTGGCTCCGCTTCGCGCCACAACCTGAACTGTTCATCATAGTACAAAGCGGCCGCATCACCCGCCTGCCTGGCCAAAGTCTGGATACGATTACTGTAGGCCATGAAAGTAGATGCCTGGTCCGGGAAACGCTGGCAGTAAATGGCCACATAAATGTGAAACGCCTTGAACCAGTGCTCGATCCCATTAAACCGGAATTGGGATCGCTTTTGGACAAGGAATAGCTGTCCCCCTGACTGGACCATCTCCAGCCTGGCGTTGGTTTTCTGGGACACTAACATCCCAAGATCAATGAATTCATTAGCCTAAATGTTTGCATTGACTTTCGGATCCAGACCAAGATCAATTGGGCGGGCGATCCGGACCATTGGTGAAATGTGTCCAATACCTCGGTCCATCACTTAAAACGGTGGTCCCACCACTACATCATCGGGACCTGCCTGGCCGTCGGTCGTATAATCGGACACATTGTACGTACATATAGTAGCCCCTGGAGTCTGCAGTTGGTGTCCAGCTACTGATGGTGCCTCCCGTGCTCGGCGAAGTATATTTTCATGCTGCATGGGACTAGTAGGCAACACTGTGACCGGTCCTCCCGTCGATTGGCCAGGAACAGCTAAGCCAGACGGTCCAAGCGCGGCCAATACCGCCTGCGTTATCTGCGGCACTGCCGCCGCGACCATCGCCTGGAGCACCTCCTGCTGTAGAAGCGGATGCTGCAGAATAGCCGGGTCCGTGTCCGGGTTGGGCGCTGTTCCCGCAGGGATCGACCTCGTACTCGCCGGACCGACACCGTCAGCAACGGTCTTCTGTGGCTGTGGCGTTGGCCTCTTCTTGCGAGGAGGCATATCTACTACCTGAATAGACAGTAATAACGGTTGTGCAGTCAACAGAATCAACACTCCATTGCTGCAGCTCGCCAATATAAATTAATATATATCTGTATACGAAATTTGCTACCACATCATGTTTCTCGGCCACACAAAATTAAAGCCAACAATAAACCAGCCCTACAAGTTATGTGGCACTATAATTATGAACCTCCTCTATCAAGGAGCAAGTGATGAAATAAAGCATTATACACAACATATCTCACAGGGGCACACCTGACCCATACCATTCAACCAATGTTGAAAATAGTCACCCAACCTGTTTCTCTATCGAGAAAAACGTGGATATGGAGTGCAGTTCTCCAATAATTATCCAAGTCGAAATCAGTCACTGAAAATCGTATCTCTATCGAGAACAATCTTGGATATGTAGTGCAGTTCTCCAAAAACATCCAAGTACCGGATGTGCACTGGTTTGAAAACCGACTGTACCCCACATACTGATTGACTATTGGTGCATAACGGCCTATCAACAGCTAGGGTCATTTAAGGCCGGGCCAACAGGATGGACTATCCCGCATTCAACCTGTCCATAATGAGAAACGTTCCAAAAATTTACCATGTACTCCCATATGATGGCACCTATCCACCAGGCGATAGGGACCACCCCACTAGAACCCAGACAATATCATAAAAATACATGTCACCCTTATGTCGGGTATAACCAAATTCAACTCTCTAGTACTATTAAACATGTTAAATGAAAAGTCATGCAGAGCATGATGTTATTAGCCGATCAAATCAGGGTAAAGTGCATCGAACATATGTAGGTGTCTCTGGTAACATTGTCAATGGTAAACTATTTTCGACCACAGTTCTGTACCCAGCGTTGACATTTTTCTCGATTTTGTGCAGGTTTTGGAAACCCGTTCCCAAATCCATCCAATAGCAGCAATGCCATAGCAGCAATGTTTTGTTGTCACCATTATGTTGCGAAATATTCCAGCGTAACACCTGTACTGTATGCTCTATTTATCTACAAATTACACTCCGCAATACACAAAGTTGTAGTCACTGTGTGTGTGTTTGTCCGAATTCTGTGGCAGCATGCGAGTGGGCGGAGCTACCAGGGCTATATATATCTAGCGGTTACAGTGTCATCTAAAAATAGACGCAAGCTCCTGCGTATTCAGGCACATGCCCAGATTGGCCTAATGTGCCCCATCCGTGATTTTTTGCGCGATGTCGGGCGCAAGACAATCAATAATTTGCGGCATTGACAATAATTAAGGGGGATTGCCGCAATCGCGCGTGCTGGATGCATCCCTGCCATCCCTGCATGATACGTAAACAAATCAAAGTTTGCTATGAAGGGCAATTCTTCGTTTTGATTGGTGGAAAATTTTGTGAATATTAACTAGCGTCAAATGACGCGCATACGCGATCCAATGGGATAAACCCGAGATGCTGGGATAAACCCGAAAATGCTGGGGTTACTAGTAAGGAGATTTTGAGCAGAGGTCGATTATAAATTAGCCGAATAAACACATTTTACGCGATTATACGTGGCTGAAACTTGTTCTGTTTAATAAATAAAAGCTTTAAATTAGCCCAATAATCGGCGTATGTTGGCGTATATGGCCATTAGAGCCAACTATGGACTTCAACAACAATAACTTCCGGGTTAAATCTCTTCAGGCGTTCAGCTCATTAAGTATTCAAAATTGTGTTATTTGGCTATAAGTAAAGTTTTAAACGGAGATAATTGCCAAAAATGCAAACTTTATCGGTTGATGCAATTTGGAAGTGATACAGAAAAATTCGCGTTCGTAGATTACCGAATAGCGGAGAAAAGGGTTGCTACAAACTTTTTCAGAATTCGATGGATAACCAACATATTAGCCGATCTATAAATATATCGGCTAATAACAATATACCTGAGAGTCGAACCAGGTGACAGACTGCCTTCCCGTACGAGACCGCAATACCTCTCGTACGAGACCGCAATACCTCTCTACCTAGACAGCTACACATCTCTAACGAGACAGTAAAAACGTTTTAACAATACAGCGACACATCTCTAACGAGATAGCATCACACCGCCCTGAAGGTAGGTATATTATACATGATAACAGTCGGATGCTTCAAGTTTAACAATGTTTAACAAGATCCTGATAATTAATTGGTGTTTAACGACCTATCAACAGCGGAGGTCATATAAGGCCGGTCCAACAGGATGGACTATCCCGCCTTCAAGCATGATGAGGGGAATCAGAGCTCAATATTTACAGAAAATATATATTCAGCCCTGAAAATAGAATATCCTGACCTGGTGCCAGGTCCCTGCTCTACCAGAGTCATTTTGCTCCAACAGGATTTTGCTCTCAAGTAACAAGCCAAATTGGACATGAGAGCCAAACCATGTAAGTCGGCATTCCTGTAAGAGAGACGCTCTTCATTGAAGAACATGCTAGCATCTTCCCGACAACCAGATCACCAACCGACTAAACTTTCCCACTCACAGGTATAACCAAATTTTACTCCCTAATCAGAATATCCTGACCCGATGCCAGGTCCATGCCACATAAGTCACTTAGCTCATGACCCCACGTAATATGATCAGCTAAAAAACTCATTACTTTCTGACGGGGCATAATCTGATTATCATGATAATAAACGGCAACAAATCTACAATAAGATGTGGAATGAAATACATCCCCCATCAATATTATAGCATGGACCATCAACACACTTCAAACATGTTAAACTGTTGAATGAGCACTATCAATTAAACACATGGCATCAAGTTTTACCGAAAATTGCATTCAGCACTGAAATTATAATATCCTGACCTGGTGCCAGGTCCAAGACACAGACAACTCCAACCCCAGAGCAATACAATTAGTTCCAATCGTATTATTTTGAATGTGGTATTGATTGTGAAATTATCAACAAATTAATATGTAGAACCCAATACATGTACAACTCCCTTGCACATGTAACATTGTACTTGAGGGTCAAACTAGGTATACTAATACATTATCTTTCCTGTTATACAGAGCGGCATCCAGGCACCACCATAATAGACCCACAAACACAGATTAATCAGATGATTAACCCTTTTTACCCCACAGTCATGAATAGTGGTATTAGGAAAAAGTGCAGATCCAGATGAGCCGGCTCGTGAATAGCCGCACCCCCTTCCACAAATGGACTAGTCTGAAAACAATTTTGTGACCATTGATTGGTTGCAAAAGTAATATCTCAGTCCATTCCAGTTACTTGGGGTGAAAAGGTTGAGCATAAATTTCAGCACAAATTGGCTAATTACTACGGCCGACTAAATTAACGGTAAATGTTCAGCAGGAAATCCGCAGCCCCTGGATGGCAGCTCCACGCACACTGCGTACACATTTTCTGCTGCCTGTGTTTGAGTCAAAATGGACCCCATCTGTGGCTATCACAGACACCTGACAGTTTTTTATCCCCTTGTGTTGCGTTTCCAATACAGAACACACTCCTTGGCCGCTAACCCCGCCTTAAGACATCGATTGGCTGCCACCACAATGTCATTGTATCGTGCCGGTGGAACATGTCTGGTACGCTGACGTGACATCTGTTGGCAAACCACCACTGCCCCGACCGAGTGTCGTCGCTGGAGGGTTTCCGCCAGGAGAGCCAGCCTCAACGCGACCTCCATACCAGCCTCATCAATCCCATCTTCTGCCACCCAATGTTTATAAATAACCGTCTGTGTGTACAAAATGTTCTATTTATAGAACAAAGGAATTTCCCCTATTCGACAATGTTCCATGTGAAACCGGTATAACCCGCGTTACCACTTCGCTATAACAATGTTCCGATCTTCGCGCGTCTTTTTACTTCAGTGTGAGACAAACGGAACAGGATAAAACAACAATAACATCGAATAAATTACCGAGTTAAATTCTGGAAAATACGAATCAGATTTCGTGCGTATGAATACAGCAGCTATTATTTAGTTCTCACAATTAGGTAGCAGTGATCAGCCGCCAGTTTCGTACAATTTGTTTTAGGAGTTTCAAACAGTAATTTATATAAAGTTTATCACACAAGGCTAGGAAACGCGTAGGAATTGCAAGGCTTGCAGAGGAATTCGTACCGTTTCCGAGCCGAGGCTCACAAACTTGACATCAACATACACTAGCATGGTATTATATTTATCAGGTAACGTGTTTGTCTAGTGAATGAGCAAATTGGCGTTGTTTTCGTTGAAAATAATGCAGACTTGTTCCCGTGACATCATTCCACTGACATAATTCCGTAGCAGTGCAGTACAGATCCAGATCAGCCAATGCAACGGCACAGTCTGATAGTGATTTACACGGTTCGCCATTCCATCAGTCAAAACCGTCATGCTTCTAACAAGCAATGTAGATAGTATCAGGTTACATGAGTGTGCTATGTGATCAGGATCTACACTGGTCACAATCCCATAAGCCCCATCAGTCACAGCCACAACCGTCTATTTCCGCAGCCCTATGAGACAGGCCATTTAAGATATTGTCCGTAAAGTTGAAGAAACTTTCAAAGAAAATGCCGAGTAGAAATTGCTAAGAACATTTCGTTAACTTTAGACTTTATTTACCGAAAATATCATTGTTTCCATAAATATTTATTTCTGAAAAATCGAGCACCTTTTGTACAAAATCAAATGGCTAGTCTCGCACATGTACAATTTTAATATAATTGACGATCATGAATTTCTTTACCGGCCATCCCGATGTATCTACATCACCGCCCGCGCTAATCTTGCCAATAGTTGTAATTGTTTTTTATTTCAAAATACTTGAATGTCATGCTTGAAAACAAACAGCTTACTTGGCTGATTCTGAGCTGTGCTACAGCTCAGGCACAGCCAATCAACTGTTTGAGATTGCTCATGGATGTTCGGAAACGTTGGCATCTGGAAAAGATTACCGCAGGCGGTTGTGTATGTAAGCGTGTTGGATCCACGATCCAGATCAAAGATCCAGTTGTACAGAGTATGTAGGCTCGGTTTCACGTTGTGACTGCCGGACTGATTCAGTATAAGACGGCGGCGGCGCGGCACCGGTATCCATTGACTATGGCTGTCGTTGGATTCGGCGATGACGCCAGCATACGACGGCAATGCCAGCGGGTTAGTTAGAACGGATCTATCGCCGTCAGTTGACAGAATACGTATCATGGGCCTGTTGTTTACTGCAATACTCTGGCCGCCGTTGTGATGTGGGTAGCAGTTGAGATGCGCAGACGAGTGCGCGCGCACGTTCATGGAGTTGGTGACGATGGCGAGAGATGCTGATTGCGTGGCGACGGTGAACGGGACACGCAGACCTCAGGTCTGCGTGCTGCCCGGTCTCTACGTCGCCATTGGCGATGCAAACTGAAATAGTGACGTCATTATCGGTCTGTGGGTAAATATTACCCTGCGGTATTACAATGTACGCACAAGTGAAATACTCGCACATATCAAACTAATTCCCATTAAAATGAATTCCATTACCCCACCTCCTGTTGTTGTACTGTACGTCACAGGTATATAGTGATCAGTACGACATCATGTGCGACATCATCAACTGGAGCTGAAAACCATTCCGATATTGACGGTTGTATTATACAAGCATCTAACATTTTCTGGAGATGCGCTTCCTCCTCCTTGAGAAATGAGAATGGAGACCGACGCATTCGTTATTTGATGGTCTTGGCATCACGCTTGTCAATGGAATGTTCTACAGCTGTAAAATTGCCAAGATCAAACTTACCTGCTGCAAAAACATATTGAACTTCAATTAATAATGCTTGGTGAAAATTCGTCTATAGGTCTAGAATATAGAGTTCAGGAAGGGTCAATGTGTCATCAGCTTCATGTACATGCCCACAGACAAAATCTAGCGTCAGAACTTCTCCCTGTGGGCGTCCCTTGGACAAGAGTAAGCAAGTAGAATCAAATTTTAATAATAGTATGTTTTTATATATTTGAATTTAAAATATATTAGAATACTAGCTTGTATGGCCCCTGCCTAGATGTTTCATTGTATACATGCTTATTATTTTTAACTTCCGTTGTTTTGTAACTTTTTAAAGTGTTTTCATGGATCCATAAATTTAATATAAATCTATGAAATTGCAACAACTATTAACTTGCGGCGGCGTGGAGTAAAGTAAAACGCTTAAAAAAACATTTTTGTTTCCCAAGGACATACTTTAGTTTGTTTAGCTTGCTCAACATATGTTTTTGTAATAATTGTTTACTAACTATGTGTTGAAACTTTTCTTCCAAATATGGAAGGTTTGGCAAGTGTACTGTGAACACAAAAACTATGGAAGTGATGTTTGTATTATTTCATATTATTCTTTTACATGATACAATGTATATGATTATACTCACTGAAATATATTTACTTGAAATGAATTCCATTTCGATGTCCTGTCTGATGTCGTGTGCTCGGGCTGCAATTTTCTATTAATGTATTCATTATGATTTTAAATTAGTAATTATGTGTAGACCGGGCGACAACTGTATTATTCAGAATAGACCCCATTACTAGCTGATAAATCAGTGGTGGGCTTCAGGCCCGTACGCAGGAATTAATTTAGGGGGGTGCGTTATCGACGGCGCGAAGGGCTAAACATATTTGTTTGCACATCCACGGAGAGACCTCGGCAGATTAACCCTTTCACCCCCAGTCCATTTATGAACATAGGGTGTTTTTGTTCTCAAAATTATGAAAATTAATTGCAAAAAGTGCAGATCCTGATGAGACGGCTCGTTACGAGCCGGCTCATCTGGATCTACACTGTTTGCCAATACCACTATACAGGCCTGCGGGTTAAGAGTAAAATGGTTAAGGGGGGGGGGAGGGGGTGCGTACGCACCCGTCGCACCCCCTCTGCGTACGGGCCTGGGCTTTGTGTAGCGCATGGCTTAAAGTTGATTGTGCCAATGCTTGATACCTGACACAGGTCTGGTAGAGGTCCGAGACAACAAAGTTAGCCAACAAACAAAAACACCTAGCACAACATCCGTACAGGTGAACTATGGGATTCGACTCTGTTAACCCAAACTAAAATTACCGTAGCTGTTCACAAGCACAAATACATCAATAAATTACGCGACTAAAGCAAATTTTACATATTTCACACAATCCGTATCGCATTTCGACGGCATCCGATCCTTTTGTTCCGCTCTTCCGTAATGACAACACCATAATTATAAACTGAGATTTTAGCAGTTTAGTAACATATGCACAACGGGTAAGACTTTTGTAAACCACGAGAATATCCGCCTTGTTATATTTGGACGGAGCTCCGCAGGGACGTATAATTCTTTTTTTTTTTATTAATTCGTTCTCAATTTAGCAATTCGTTCCCTCAATTTAACAATTCGTTCCCTCAATTTAACAATTCGTTCCCACGAATTAACAACTCGTTCCCACGAATTAAAAATTCGTTCCCTCAATCTAGTGCGCCCATTACGTCTTTGCCGAGTTGTTGTTTGATTTCAATGTGAGAATAGAAGTTATAAGACTATTATACGTTTGTCCGGATAACTGATTGTAGATGTTAATTTTGGGGGAATCTTACGACTGATATGATCTGACCCAATTTTAAGGGAGAATAATTACACATTTTGCTAAATACTTTACATGCACTGAGAAAACAAGAACTAGAAGTTCAGGAATTTGAGAGTCCACATATGAGACACGCCATGTGATTTTGTAACATCGGACATCAGGCGTAATTTCATGAAATACGTTTACAAAATTTACAATATTTGCCGTAAATGGTGTCAAAATATAACACAATTTTCAGAGGACACGTGTAATTATACTTTTGACTTTATTTATGAAAAATATTGTAAATTTTGTAAACGTATTTTGTGAACTTACGCAGATTTCCAGGGTACAAAATTACATGCCGTGTCTCAAATGTGTCTGTGACTGGAGAAATGGGGCTTATGTGCTTTTCGACCAGTGTAGATCCAGATCAGCCTGTTCATCCGTACAGTCTGATCAGGATATGCACTGTTCGCCATTCCATAAAAGAAACACCCGTCACGTTTCTAACAAGCAGCATAGATCGTTATCAGGCTACATGAGTGTGTTATTTGACTGAGAGCTACACTGGTCCAAAATCACATAAGTCCCATTTATTCAGTCACGGCCACAAATAACAATGAACTGTATACCTTCCAACTGGGTGAGTGTTGGATTGTGAGCGGGAGTAAATGTAGTTGCGGGCACATAACTCTGCTCAACCTCCCGTACCGTCCGTACGTACCCGCACCTAGATAGCATGCACGTGTCAATGTAGTATAATTTATCGCATACATATGATGGTATACATGTACTTTACTCGCACGAATATAAACCCTTAGATCGCTACACACAACAAAAGTCGTCTGCTGTTGCTTTATATAAAATGGAAATGATTCTAAAATGCTGACAAACCATGTTTGACTGAGATAGAAGACGAAATATAAAACATCAGCAGACGGCAAGTTTTGTCTCCTGCATTATAAATGCTAATTAACCCTTATACCGCTACACACAACAATTGTCGTCTGCTGTTGCTTTATATCTAGCCATAAAAACATGGTTTAGCAACACTTTAGAATAATTTCCAATGGAAATGATTATAAAGTGCTGTCAAAGCATGTTTTAGTGATAAAAATCGAAAATAGAAACTAAACAGCACACGACAAAAAATAATATAACGGTGTAAGGGTTAAGATTATATTTACTTCATAAACACAACATCATATACTGAATCTATTCTGATCGCATATTTATTACACGAGTTTTAATACACTGTGTTATTACACTGCGAAAGCCCGTTTTATGCAATAAATGTAAGATCTATGTCTTTCCATATTGGGTGCAGGGCATAAAGTGTTGAACTGACGTAAGATCGTATTCAGTCATTAAATAAATAGCCATGTAGTATTATGCGCATTATAAGGACCTACATTTTAGGAACGTCGTCTCATATGTGGTTGTGACTAGATAAATGGGGCTTACGGGATATGTGACCTGACCAGTGTAGCTCCTGGTCAATATGACCTCTAAATGACCTAAAGAATTACCCCTAAGTGTCAAATCTGCGGGGGTACCCACCCCTATCCAACAGCTTACATATCATACAAGTCGATCAGCATGTGTACCCTTTTGTAACAAAAAATTCCATCAAAACTTTATTGGAGGCCTTTTATTGGCCTTGGCGGGCCGTCTACAAACACATCTGCGAATAATTTCAGGGCGTTCAGTCCTATTGATTTTAGTTTTATTTCCGACCTTGATAGTAATCTAATAGGCAAGGTTACCCACATTTAAGTTGATAAATCATATTATGGCTTCATTGTGTGCAATCACGTCTTCCGCATTGCTGGTATCACAAACTATCACGTATTGAAGATTGAAAACTGCACGAGTGGTTGGATGCAGCAGCGTCTTCACATACTACATAGCAGAGTGTACGTGGCTGTCGTTGGAGAAATAGAGAATAGTAGGTTAGTGCCGTGAATGGGAAAAAATATCTGGCAAGGCTCAGGAAACGGGATGGGCGAGGCTCTGCCGAGCACATCCCGTTTCTGTGCCGCGCCAGATATTTTTTCCCATTCACGGCACTAACCTACTATTCTATTTATCCCGTCAACACCTTCAAATGGCTGTAAAATGCAAAAATTGTATTGACTGGATATCAAAAATGTTTCACGGCACCGTGTTTCACGGCACATACGCACTGTGTTGACGGGATAAATGAGGTTTTGTGTTTTGTGCAACTACTAATCATTGCTCAATCATTACACACGACAGAAATCGTCAATTATCTACACATTCACCGTTCCGAACGTTCAGACCCATTTTATAATGTCAACCTACATTTGTACGTATACGTGTAACTCGCGGGATGTGACGTCAATTGTATGTTGGTAACAATGCACACAAACCACCAGATATACAGAAATAACCGATAAAACACCGAAATATGAATCGTTCTTGAAGAACCTGTGCCTGATAACATAGCACACTGCCGTAGCCTGTTGCCAGTTTCACTGAACTTCGTACGACTAAAATGTTCATAAGTGCAAATTAGGAAAGTCTGGTAATTTCAATTGATGTATTTACATTTATTGAGCATTTGCTGCATATGCAGACTATGCTCAATACATGTAAATCCATTAATTGGTTGCAAGAAAGCATTGTTAAAGGTACATGCCCACTCAGTAGGCACAAAATGGTCTTTATATCAGAGACATCATCTGAGACATTTATTGGCAAAATGAACATTCATTCTCCATTACCCCACGTATCAATTGGCATTATTATACATTTTATATCGGACGTAAATTTTCACACTGATATCAGGGGCGATAACCCTGTTTCATTAAAATACTAACGGATATTACTCTTTATTCTATGTATTTATTTTTTGATGTGTAATGATCATACTTTATAATCTGTTATTTAATGTTTAAGGTGACACATTTAATTAGTATAAACAATTAAAAAAGATCATGCCTCATTTGCATATGAAAATAGCCTGATACCACGGCGCGTCACTATCAGTAAAATAAATGTTATTAAATGATTATATTTGTATAGTGGGCACTCGTAAGGTTTAGAACTGGTGGAATAGTGACACAATGATACATTTATTTAATTCCCATAAAGAACTATGTACCTTTAATGTTCAATTTACAAACTATCATAATTTTGCACATTCGGACATTTTAGTCGTACGAAGTTTAGTGAAGCGTTCGAAGCATGACGGCGTTTCATTGATGGAATTGCGAACGGTGCAGATCCTGATCAGTCTGTGCGGATGCACATGCTGATCTGGATCTACACTGGTCGCAAAAGCCATAGTCCCCATTTCTCTTGTCACAGCCACAACCGAATTAATACCAACAGCAGTGAATTCCCAAGGGGCCGTTTTGACTTGCTTCCGGTACAGTCCGACTACTGGTTACTGCCAATGATATGACGAAAATTACTTTCCGTCTAGAACACACTTTGTTTTCAAGACAGAAGAGAATCCCAAAGATCTACCAAAACAAATACATACAATGAGTAACAAAGTTAACTGCCACACAACAAAACTATTTACAAGTCACATCCCTGTGTTATCTTGTCAGCACTCGGTGGTTTCAAATTACGAAGGTCAACGAAGTGGGTGGGGTAACAAAAGTCAAACACTTTACTGCAATTCTCGGGACCTGCGCATGAACCAGTAATTGTACCATGTTCCTCCAGATGATATGACTATAGTATGATCTTTTTAACGTTTTGTGAGAATAGTAATGTCTTGGGATGTACCGATTTAGAAAGTTTTATTTTAACACCTACCGATCGGAGAACAAAACGTCGAATCTTTCCAATTTACAAGCTGACGTAAATTATTGCCCGTGAGCGCGTTTTGAGAAAAGTAGATAAAGCTCGATCTAAATTAATTAATATTGGTTTTATTTATCAATCCTATGTATTATTTGTATTACTTTGTACAATTACAGAGTCTGTAGCTGAGAAATCTTTTTATCAAATGTGGAACTATTTTTTACTGCGGAAAATAAAATGGTGAAGTGTCTGGCTGTTCCATTTATCGACCCTAATGGCTGTTCCCATCGAAAATCGGGCACAAATTGCCCCAAAACACGATTTTCGAACATTTTTTCTCCTTAACTGTGCATGTCAACAGGTAGAGCACCAAAGTGTGGCCTTAGGGTGGAAATTTCATGAAAAGTTCTGTGTTAAGTTTTCCGTAATAAAACCTGCCTACATGCCCCTTCAAAGGACGATTTTTCCCGGCCGTTCTTCAGCAACAAAAACTGTCACTAGACTAGTGTCCAGTATCCATTAATTTCTCGCTTTGAAAGTTTCGTTATTATATGATCATACGATATGCTCATTAAATATACCAAATACTATACGATTACGATATGTATACGATATTAGTATATATAAATAGGTAAGGAACAGAAAAGCGCTACTGTATGTATGACAAGCCAAATGCACAATAATTCCTTAAACAATGGTTTGGAGCTTAAACGCTAGTTTAGGCTCCTAAAACCCTAGTTTGGGCTCACTAAATGCACAATTATTCACTAAACCCCAGTTTGAGAGTCTATGTGCTGAAACCTCAGTTTGAGCAATTATTGTGCATTTGGCCAGAAACTGCCGTTTGAGATCGTAATCCAATATAAAGGCTAAACCCTAGTTTGGACCCAAACCATGGTTTAAGAAAAAACTGTCAATCGTGATCTAATACTGCCCTGATCATTGGTGAACACATTGGTAGGTGAATAACTGTATTGTTGTTAGCAACTGATGCACAATTCTGGCCTGACAACCATATGCAATATATATATGCAAATTTCTCTAACGATCGCTGTGAAAATGACTCACTGTGTTTGATTCTTTGAAAATCAAATGTAGTCTGGGGTACTACCTATGGAGGGCCACTTCACTTTTTTTTTATCTTTTCTTGAATTTTCGACATCTTTTCTTAAATTTTTAAGATACTTTCTTGAATTTTCGAGATGTTTTCTTGAATTTTCAAGATGTTTTCTTGAATTTTCAAGTTCTTTTCTTGAATTTTCAAGATCTTTTCTTGAATTTTCAAGAAAAGATCTTGAAAACTCATTAAAAGAACTTGAAAATTCTCAAGAAAAGATCTTGAAAATTAAAGAAAACATCTTGAATAAATGGAAATTAAAAAAAAGTGAAGTGGTCCTAATGGGCTTCCATAACTACCTCATGGGAAGACTCACTGATCAAACACAATGACCCATATTGGCTCATAATAGTACACACAACTTGAACAAAACGTGTTTCACTTTACAAGTATATCCCACATGTGCAATAACATAAATTTAGCACAAAACAAAGCAAACGAAACATTTATCACACTGAAAAGGCGACCAAGCTAAGGTGTTATAACTATAAGACCCGCGGTTTAATTAGAACAGGTCAACCCGGAAAACATGTGCTGCGACCGACAATAGCATATTTGCATAACAGTTGTAAGACCTCAAATTTCGATGTTGGTTGTATAATTCTTCGATATCGCGCGAATAATAACAGTCGTTGTGTGGGAAACATTGCGGAACATACTAGGTAGGGCATGTTCTTTATGTTATGTTTGTTAATTGTTGTACTACTACTGTGTGTTTCATGAAACCTGCTATATAAACAATGCAAACAAAATATTTTTTTCTGGCAATATTAAACATTAGCAAAATGTAAAGGTACATGCCCACACGCACACCATGTTTTTTTTTATAAGAATTACATAAGTGTATAATTGTGTCACTATTCCACCAGTTCTAAACATTACGAGTGTCCGCTATACAGATATAATCATTTAGTAATATTTATTTTACTGATAGTGACGCGCGCCGGTAATATTTTCGAGATATTATAAAGTATGCGATCATTGTACATCATAACATAAATACAGATAATAAATAGTAATGCCCGTTAACATTTTAAGGAAACACGGTTATCACCCCTGATATGAGTGTGGAAATTTACGTCTGATATAAAATGTATAATAATGCCAATCAATACGCGTGGTAATGGTGAATGAATGTTTATTTCGGCAGAAAATGTCTCGGATGATGCCTCTGTTATAAAGAACATGTTTGTGCCTACTGAATGGGCATGTACCTTTAAGGTGGTTTACTATTTGTTACACCTGTAACGACTTATGTTCTTGTTACGTTCACCACCTGGGGTCCGTTTCACTAAACTTCGTTCGACTAAAATGTTCGTAAGTGCAAATTTAGTATCGTCTGTCAATTTAATATTAACAATGTTTTCTTGTAAACAATTATTGGATTTACATTTATTGAGCATAGGCTGCTATGCTCAATAAATGTAAATCAATCAATATAAATTTATATACGATCCTAAATTTGCACTTACGAACATTTTAGTAGTACGAAGTTTAGTGAAACAGCCCCCTGATTCCCACCTGTAGCCGATTTCATCAACATTGCAAAGTATACTTCATAGCAAAGAATACTTAGAGGGAGTATTTTTCCTGAAATGCATCATTTCATGTAGAACAAACAATTGCATATATTTGGTGATTAAAATAATTATTATACTGAATTTATCACATTATCACAGCCAAACTGGCTGTGATAATGTAATACATTCAGTATAATAAAAATTAATAAATTTATCCTAAGATTGAAAATTTCTCGCTCAAAGTATACTTTTCTGACAATCCGAACGTCACAAAATGGTTTTCAGGATAGTCCATTTATGAAATGGGGGTGGCTTTGGTCTAAAAAATATGAAAATTACTTGCTCGTCACGAGCCGGCTAATCTGGATCTACACTGATCTACACTATTTGCCAATACCACGAGATAGGGTCAAATATGGTTTTACAGTGATAGTTACCGAAATTGAGACTATACTGTATGTTCCACGTTTTTGTGCAGACAAACGTGTGGCTATTAAACACATTAAATATAAAATATATTTAAATGTAAGTAGTTTTTCATCAATAACAAAAAAGTCACGGTCCCCAAATTTTTTTATTTGATGAAATTCCATCAAATATTGATTTTATTGCCGAAAAATGCTTTTCCTATGGGAATTTAACATGGGGCTAAAAATATATATATGTTTTTTGTTTTTTTTATTTGTGGACCGATTTTCAAAATCTAAGTTTTGTTTTCTTAGTTACATCATTTCCAAGCTATCTAGACAGGGTTCGGAGTTGAGTTCCATATTTTTCGTGTTTTGACACCTCCCCCACTGCTTCCTCCTCTTTTTCTCCCATGTTAAATTCCCATAGGAAAATCGTTTTTTCGCTATAAAATCAATATTTGATGGAATTTCATCAAACTTGACTTTTTTGTTATTGGTGAAAACGTACTTACAACATTTAAATATTTTTTAGATTTAATGTGTTTAATAGTCAAACGTTTGTTGACAGAAAAACGTGGAACAACAGACAGTAGGTTATTTTCCTTTTATACATGTAAAGGTTTAACAACACTAAATCACCAGTATACAATCAAAAGTAGTACGTTAAAAATAATCCAGATGTGTTATGCCATAGACACTCTTTGCTTGCAGAAACTGGTCAAGCGATGTACTAATCTACGTTACATGCATGTTAGTGTATCATTTACATCATGTTCAAGCTTTGTTTTGGGATTATTTTGTAAGTCGGAACATGTTTGCCATGTGAGGTGGTTTCAATTTCAGCCGCTGACGTTTTGCCCCACCACCAGAGTGGTCACAGGAGATCGCATTTATATTTCTTAGTAATACTTAAACCTATATTTCAATAAGTGAGTATCCAGATCAGAATGGGTGCCGGTAATGGGAAAATAAGTCCCACAACATCCATACGAGAACTGAAAGTAGCAGAGAATAGCAAAATATGTGTTTGGTTAATTTGACTATGACAAATAAACGGTGGTGGCCCACCTAAAATAGATAGTGTCAGCAGTATATCACTGGCAACCATGTTCACAGCAGACGTTTCAGGCTCAAATACGGCCGTCTGAGCATGTATGTGTATACTTATAATCATGCTCAACAACAAGCGTCATGAATGGTTGATCTTGAACTATGGTGAGCTGAGCTGAACTGAAAACATAGTGTAGCACCGTCCCGCCCTAAATCGGCATACAATTCAATGAAATTCAATTTAATTCGTTTATTGGCATTAAACAGCAAGAAGCATATGTATAGCCACATAACAAACATGTACATGTATGATGGTTTCATGGAAAAGTATAATCACTAGACATAATTGCCAAGAGATATGATTAGGCTAAACCATTCCACAATCAGTTTGTTGCTAGTCCACTGCATTCTAAACTCTTTCAGTCCTCATTATTTCACATACTATTTTCATGTTGCTCATCCAGGCTGTACGACCTACACCGAGTGAGAAATATGAACGATATGTAACACTGTCCATGACCAATTTTGGATATACCGAGAAGTTATTGGGGGTCGGTTTCTATTCAATCAATTATCATAATGTAGTACTATACATTGTTCCGTGTGCATGCCGATGTGCACACCACAGTCCCACTTGGGGATTCCGTTGTGTCCATAGACATGCATCCAAAACAGTGAGTTGTGAGCAATGTTATTTATCAATGTTCGTGGTTTCTATTCACAAAACATTGAGTGGTGACCGATGTTAATTATCAACATTCATGGTTTCTATTCAAGCAATTAGCACAATGCAGTACTATACATTATTCCGTGTGAATTCCGATGTGCACACCACAATCCCGCTTGGGGATTATGTTGTGTCCGTAGACATGCACACAAAACAGTGAGTGGTGACCAATGTTATTTATCAACATTCATGGTTTCTATCCAAGCAATTATCGTAATGCAGTACTAGACATTGTTCCGTGTGCATACCGATGTGCACACCACAATTATCCCGCTTGGGGATTATGTTGTGTCCATAGACATGCACACAAAACAGTGCTTGGTTTCTTTCAAGCAATGATCATAATATAGTACTGTTTCCTGTATAAATTATGTGTTGTCATTTAGTCTCTGTCTTAAAGCAAAGTAAACAAACGTTGATACAGTATGTACTATGGTTGTCGATGTATTATACATGAGTGTTTTAAACTTAGTCACGTTTGGCTAGTGACAATACTAAGGTTTAAGATATCTTTGTCTGAGTTCCCTATACTTTGGACATACAAGTATGAAGTGATATTCAGATTCTATTGCATTCATATTACAGTATATACAAATTCTATCAGCTTGTGGTATGTTTGCAGCATATCTGTCAGTTTCAATTAATAAATCATGTGAAGAGAGTTTGAGTCTGGTAAGCGAATTCATGTATTTGTTAATAGTAATTGTATTTAGGTACTTTTCCATTTCAAAACTATGTTTAAATGAGCTGTATGCTGATAATCTGTTTGAACTATTAATAGATGCGTTCCAGTTTTGTTTATATATATCAATGATGCGTTGATTTATCATGTTATGATCTATGATCATTGTATCCTGGTTGTGCCACAACTCAGACATTCCAATATCATCTAGAATTTTTTTTAATTTGTGATTCCCAATTGTTAGGTAAAGTTTCGTTAGCTTTCATTATCTTAACCCAATATTTAGTCATTATTATTTTTCTTCTGATCTTCATAGAATATCTACCTAATTCTTCATATAGACCGTCAAGATTCGTAGATTTTTTCACTGATAATCTTTTTCTTAAAAATGTGCAGTGTATTTGTTCTATATGTTTAGCCTCATGGGCACCCTAGCACTCCGCACATTAGTTCAGTATTAATCCCACTAGGCTGTCAAACAATTTACTTTTTTCGGATACTGGTATTTCAATTTGATTAAATGTTATGAATTGGTTATGCATCGCATATGATGAATGTTGTGCAAGTCTTTTTTGTGTTCTATTCCAATTTCCTTTTTTTTAAAAAGGCGTGTTCCTAAATACTTAAATGACTGTATTACCTCACGTATTGTATTATTTAATAACAAAAAGATTGCTGTGTTGTGTGTCGCCCGCGTTCAAAGATTTTGATTTTTTTTAATATTTATTTTCAGAGCCCATGTGTTGAAATAAAGGTTTATGTCATTTAGTAAAACCTGCAGTGTTTGTGGTCTTTGAGCAAAAAGAACTGCATCATCTGCAAACAATAGAATGTAGATTTTCATTTCCTGTGTTGAAAAAATGTCCTCTATATTGTCATTTATGTTATTTAAAATGTCGTTGATAAAACATAGAAATATCACACTGGAGCTGGGATCAGCCTGTTTGACGCCGATGTTTGAATTAAAGTAAGGTGATGTATTTCGTCTTATACCGTATGTATTGTTTTACCTCCCTATACATTGCTTGCAGTGCTTTTACAAGTTTGGAGCTGACCCTTTCATGCAATACTGTTTGCCAAATATAGGTTCTTTCAAGCTTTTTCGTAATCTGTGAAAGCGCAGTAAAGTTTTCTCTGTTGACTTAGTTTAAACATAGTTTATTGCATATACATATGTATGGGCTTGGGCTACAAGTGCTCTCAACATCAGTTACAGCCCTTACCCAAGTATTTCAACAATACATCAATTTAATAGCAATGGCGATAAGTATACAGGTATATGCTTTTATTACATATACATGTACTTCACTTACTCTTCATATTTGGAGGAAATAACGATAAAGATATACATAGCATGCTTTGTTGAACCACCTATATATTTTCCTATTAGTCATATTTTTGTTGAAGTGGTTTCTTTGTGTTTTACAAAATATCTGTTGAGTATTTTCTTGCATGAATTTTACAAAATTATTAACAACTCCATATATGTTTGTGTTACTATCTTGGACACTAGCTTGTATATTATTTAATTGAATTTAATTGAGTTCGCTTGGAGTCTAAATGACGCTTGAAATCATTTATTGTACTTACATCCAATTTAATATACTTCATATTTCCATCCTCCGTTTAAGATGTCTGGTCTTATGTTATTGTGTTCCTTGGATCGTGGTGGAATTAATACATTCTCAGACATATGATATTCATCTGCATCTATATAACTATCGAATGACAAAGAGTCATTTTATGTGGATGTTCGACAAGTTAAATCGCCAATAACAAAAGTTTTTCAAAGTAGTTTATATTTTTATAAACCTATTTCTAACTGTTGAAAGAAATCGTATTGATCAGTAATGAGGATTTGCCCGATTTCTCCAGTCACAGCTATCGACTAGGATTTGAACGACTTTGGAAACCAGACATGCGGAATAATGTGTTGGTGCATGTAGGTTTCATAGACATCCGGCGGACCACGTGTTACATATTCGGATACATTTTGCCTTACAGACGCAACGCCTGTAAGGCAAAATGTATCCGAATATGTAACACGTGGTCCGCCGGATGTCTATGAAACCAACAGGCACCAGGGATGTCTCAGATATCGTCGTGGCCGCTCACAAGTATGTGGTGGAATATATGTGCAACTAACATATATATCAAAGTCAAACAAATCTTTACACAGTTTTACCCAGTCTTTCTCAACAATCTATACATACAGTGAGTAATTGTAACGCGCACGATTGTCGTACGTTTAAGGTGTATGATCACGTAGTACTAACAACAACAAGTACTGACATTTCCAGAATCCATCTGATTCAAAGTACGTATTCTTTTATAGTGTCCTTATTCTTCGCAAAAACGACATAAGTCTGTGCCAAACTCCCTGGCCCACCAAATGCAGCTCATGAAGACGCGTTTTCTGCGCCATATTTCATAAAAATCCATTGCATATTAAGGAAAATATCAATTAATACTTACTTTGGAGAGGGCGACGTTGTTGTTGTTGTAACCACGTGATCATGCACCTTGACGTTGTATATATCGAAGTAAAAGTGGGTATGATTTAAAGGGGCTTTCATCGTTCATACCACCAAGTGCCTGTGGTTAGTCTCTACATTGTGTATATGTCCACTGTACGGAGATGCTGAAGAAGTTCATGACCAGTTGGACACATACTCATTATATGAGTTAAACGTGCTAGTAATTCCTTCGTAAATATGATGGAATATATGCAGAACATAATATTTACTCTCCCATATAAAGATTTCCTATACTGCATAATATGAGAAGTGGGGCTTATGAATTTTGCGACCAATATATATCCAGATCAGCCTGTGCCTCAACAGAGTCTGATCAGTATCTCCACTGGTTGCCATTCCATCCATGAAACACCCATCTTGCTTCTAACAGACAATTTACAACGTTATTAAGCTGCATGAGTGTGCTATTTGATCAGGAGCTACACTAGTCACAAATCATAAGCCCCATTTCTCCAGCCACAACCATATATGTGAACATTGCCTCGTTACTGTATCCTACATGGTTCTTGGAGTGGCCAACTCGGCCATCTTTGTGTGTTCAAGCCATTAACCAGTTTCACCGCTTGTGGCGTTTGACAAAGAACGGAAATGCAAAGTAGAATATATGCTACAATGTAGCTAACACTATGTGGAAAAGCCATTACAACGCACTCCTATAAATTATATTGCGGAAAGGTGTACTACAAGTCAGATATCGGTGTACGTTTAACAACATTCACAAAATATATATCAGCCATATATGACATGTACTCTGTTCCTAGATAATGCACTGTGCTGTATCATATTTACTCTCCCATATAAAGATTTCCTATACTGCACTAGTGTCAAATACTAGAATACAGTAGTGGGTATATATGACATGTGTTGGTCAGCCAGGTAAAGGAACTGTGCCCTTTTCTGTGTATGAGGCTATTTACAATGGTGATTCGTGCAAACAACTGTCCAGAAAACTGACACATTGTACAGTTTGGTGTAATATAATTAATATGAGACTGTTGTCCGAGCTTTTCTACATATGGTTAGCTACAAATATATTATATGTTCTACATTTCATTTTTGATTCCTTGTCAAACGCCACAAGATGTGAAACTGGTGTCTTGCTGGCCACTCCATGTGCCATATAGGATACAGTGGCGAGGCAATGTTAACATGTATGTAATACATGTATCCCGTCACATTAAGAAAGCAATTACAGTGAAACATCTCTAAACCTGACACCCTGGGGGTCCCCAGGGTGTCCGGCTTAGAGAGGTTTCACTGTAAATCAGGCATTTGATAATTCTGAGCAATCGTTGTGTGCTATGCGATCACGAACAGACATCATCACCTGAGATAAATGACCAAGAAACTCATCAAAAATAACATCACTGGTGTTTTATTGGTGTCCGGTTTAGAGAGGTTCCACTGTATGTTGAATCATATTATGGTCCGGGTACACTGGTCCTTAAAATCACGGATAGTAGGCAACGTTATCGTATATGTAGTATTCGCAAATTATATCACATAACCAAGATAATCTGAGATGGGCCTTGTGATATTTTTAACAAAATCACCATGACTGTGAATTTGTGCTGTAATTTGCATATTTCTGTAACAGTGGGACGGGCTATGAGAAAACGGTTTTCGATATTTTGGTACGGGCTACGAGAAAACGGTTTTCGATATTTTGGTTGGAGTACTCGATAGTTAGTGGCTGATCATCTAGGATAATTGAATTAGCGACATGAGTTTTCCCAAGTCAACGGAAATTCCGATGAACATTTAGACAACTTCATGCTGAATACCCCAATGTGAAAATATGAAAATATGAAGTTTTGATAGTTTTCTTATTTCTATTCAACGGTATATAATAACGTGGTATATATAATGGGTAGCGATTACAGATGATTGAGGGGAACCCAGACTAGTTGTGCAGTTTGCGTTTTAAGTGACATATCACGCAATGAATGTACTTCCGGAGTCACTTACAATTACCTTATAATTACGTACAGTCCTACTCCTACCAACTAGTCACAATCGAGAAAAAAGAAGCGAAGAGAAGAAATTGATTTCTGACGGTATGATATTTGACGTGCCACTTTCTACGGAGCCCCGCAGGGGACGTAGAATTTTTTTTTATTAATTCGTTCCCACGAAATAACAATTCGTTTCTTCAACTTAGCAATTCGTTCCCACGAAATAAAAAAAAATCAATGTCTCCTGTAGGGCTCCGTAATTTTCAGCCTTGTATTTCTTACACTATGTCAAGGCTCATTTTATGAAATACAATTATACAACGAATTTGTACAACCATTAACCTCCGCGAGGATTACATGGGTTAGTTCCGTGAGTGTATATATTATTGTGGACAGAAATGTTGTATCTATTCAATGTAACTATTACGATACTTGGACCGCGATATGACAACACTGGACTTGTTATCTTTGAGAGCAGTCTGAGAAGGGTCTGCACGGATTGCCATTTCAGCTCATATTCCATCGAACAAACCAGATTATGTTCTGACAGCATAAGTTATGGAATGCTAAAATATATTTATCTCCTAATTGAGATACTAACTCCTAATTAGGAGATAGTAACTCCTAATTAGTACTTACTAATTCCTAATTATAATTTACTATTTCCTAATTAGGAGTTAGTATATCCTAATCAGGAGTTAGTATCTGCTAATTAGGAGATACAACATTTTTTAGCATTACATATAGTAAGTCCTAATTAGGAGATATTAAGTCCTAATTAGGAGATACTAATTCCTAATTGGGAAATACTTTTAAATATTTATCTCCTAATTAGGACTTACTATCTCATAATTAGGAGTTAGTATCTCCAAATTAGGAGTTAGTATCTCCTAATTAGGACTTAATATGTCTTAATTATGACTTAGTATTTTATCTCCCAATTAGGACTTACTATCTCATAATTAGGAGTTAGTATCTCCCAATTAGGAGTTAGTATCTCCTAATTAGGACATACTATCTCCTAATTATGACTTAGTATCTCCTAGGGGTAGGGGAGGCGATAGCAGGTTCTAAAATAGCCACATATAGTGCAAATGAGTTGTCTCGTTACGAACCAGCTCATCTAGATAATATTATACACTGTTTGCAAACATTAGGATGGCAAATATATGCCACCATAATTACGTTTTTGGACAGGAGACAATGTGTAAAATAGTAAAAATAGCTAATGAATGGGCATAGGAACTATACAAAGGTGCATGATCACGTGAGTACAACAACAACAACAATTACTGAAACTTTCAGAAACTTTCAAAAGTACGTATTCTGTTATATTGTCCTTATTATGTAACGGATTTTAATGAAATATGGCGCATCAAACGCATCTTTCTTGTTAAGCTGCATTTGGTGGCCTCGGTACTTTGGCCGAAACTTCTGTCGTTTCTGCGAAGAATCGATTTCCGTGTTTAGTGTCAATAATGATACGGAAGACGATTCTTTGTAAAAACGACATTATAGGAATGAATGGCCTTTTTGTTGAATTTATCGGGGTATACACTTGGAAAAGTCGCGGGAATACTGGACGAAGGCCGGAAGGCCTCGTCCAGTATTCCCGCGACTTTTCTAAGTTTATATCCCCGATAAATTCAACAAAAAGGCCATTCATTCCTTACGTATAATTCCAGCATTTGAAATAAATTCATCAAGAAAATGTGTTTATTTTCCGTTTTCTTAAGAATTATTTTAACTGCGCCTCACGGTTACGGAAAGTAGTTCGGCGTGGGAGTTTACTGGGATATAAATTTGGGACAGAGACTTGCTACGAGCCAATCAAATGTTAAGGAATTGTGTAAATATTTTTCTGCTGGAATTATAAGTATGTAACGAAGCTATATTTCATCAAAATCAAATAATATTTACTCTGGAGTGGGCGCACTTTCAACATTTTCAGTGATATTTATGGTGGCATATATTTGCCATCGAGGTGTCGAGATGTTGACATAATTATCGCAACATGTCGACATAACGTGAAACTATGTCGACATGTTGAGAAACATTATGTCCAAATAACGTGACAAGTTATCACAAGTCAACATAATGTGATAAGTTTTCAAAACAAGTCAACATATCATGATAGTTTAAGACGTCATGGCGACATAACGTGATAAGTTTTGCTCGATGGCAAATATATGCCACCATACAAAGGCTTATACTACATCCTACTAATATCAACATTATTTACTCGGGTTCATATACCGCTGCCATCCGCTCTGGGATGAAATATGTATACATGTATATATATAATTATATAGATTGAAATATTTAAATAATCCCGTCCTAGTCGATAGCCAAGGTCGACATTATATTTCGAGGATTAACCCTGTCACCCCTAAATAACGGAATGGATTTTGATATGTTAATTTCCCGACCAATCCAATCGTCACAAAAGGATTTTCAGACAAGTCCATTTATGAAAAGGGGGTGGGTTTTTTCTTCTAAAAAATATGAAAATTGCGTGCAAAAAGTGCAGATCCTGGCGAGACGGCTCGTTACTACGAGCCGGCTCATCTGGAGCTGCACTGTTTGCAAACGCCGCTATATATACAGTAGCGCTTTTCTGCTCCTTACCTATTTGTATATACTAATATCGTATACATATCGTAATCGTATAGTATTGGTATATTTAATGAGCATATCGTATGATCATATAATATTGGTATGTTTGTACCGTATCATCGTATAGTACAAACGTACTATACGAATAGTATACAAACATACGATATCCGTTCATATATACGATATATCCGTACGGATATGGTATGAATATACCATAATCTGGTATGTTTGTACGATACAAACGTACCAGAATTATACACATGTATACAAATCGTATAAACGTACGATTTGAATGGTATATCTATACGATATTGGTTGGTATGTACGGTACAAACATACCGTACGTTTATACTATATGCATATCGTATAGAAAACATATCGTATTGGTATAGTATACGTATAGTATTGGTATAGTTCGTATAGTTGACCTGCAGAAAAGCGCTACTATACAGTGGGGTCAGCGTGTAAGTGCACATACGAACGAACTGTCGTGTTAGTTCGTGTGTGCACTTACACGCTGACACCACTGTAAGAGGGCTTTATTGTTGAAAGTGTGTGTTTCTTATGTTTGTACATGATACCATACACTTTCGGAACTTTGTATTATCAATTAGAATTAAGTGTGACCCATAAGAACCCAAATAAATCTTTACATGGGGGTGGGTCATTTTACCACGGCCATAGAATATTGACCACCCCCCCCCACCCTCAACCCCCCTCCCTGGTACTGGGGGTCCCAAGTTTGTGTGTTTTATGTTTGTACATGATACCATACACTTTCAGAACTTTGTATTATCAATTAGAATTAATAGTGTCCCATAAGAACCCAAATAAATCCTTTACATGGGGTGGGTCATTTTACCACGGCCATAGAATATTGACCCCCCCACCTCCCTGGTGTTGGGGGTTCCAAGTGTGTGTTTCTTATGTTTTTACATGATACCATACACTTTCAGAACTTTGTATAAACAATTATAATTAATTGTGACCCATAATAACCCAAATAAATCTTTACATGGGGGGGGGGGGGGGTCATAGAATATTGACCCCCCCCCTCCCTGGTGCTGAAGGTCCCAAGTGTGTGTGTTTTATGTTTGTACATGATACCATACACTTTCAGAACTTTGTATTATCAATTAGAATTAATTGTGACCCATAAGAAAAAAATATCTTTATATAGGGGGGGGGGGGGGTCATCTTACCACGGCCATATAATATTGACCCCCCCCCCCCCACCCACCCTCCCTGGTGCTGGGGATCCCAAGTGTGTGTTTTTTATGTTTGTATTATCAATTAGAATTAATTGTGACCCATAAGAACCCAATTAAATCTTTTCATGGGGGTGGGTCATTTTACCACGGCCATAGAATATTGACCCCCCCCCCCACCCTCCCTGGTGCTAGGGGTCCCAAGTGTGTTTTTTTATGATTGTACATGATACCGTACACTTTCGGGAACTTTGTGACAAAAAAAAAATTACGTAGTGGGGGGGTCATTTTAACACAGGGGGGGGGGGGGGTCACTATTCTATAGCGGAATAATGACCCGCGGGTCATTATTCCGCGCGGGTCAATATTCTATCTGACACCGGAACTACGCTTCACCTCGTAAAATAGTTCATTCTTAATCACCACTACTTTGTTTATTTTATTTATGTTTTGCATACTTTTGAGGCGCACTTACATTGATTTACGTATATAATACAAATAGTATGCCACTCGTTCCGCAGCGCAACGATATTACTCTCTAAAGTCGAGCAATATCGCACGCTGCGGAACTCGTGCATATATCCACATACAAAACAAATAACCTATACACATTCTCTTATTATACCCCGCATTAACACATTCAACCCGACAGGCAATACTTCCAACATTTGCCAGCACTGTAGGTCCAGATGAATCGGCTCGTAACGAGCCGTCTCACCAGGAATTGCAGCGGTCCAATATTCCAAGAAATAGAGAGTAGTAGACTAGTGCCGTGATTAGGAAATAATATCTGGCAAGGCTTAGGAAACGGGATGGGCGAGGCTTTGCCGAGCCCATCCCGTTTCAGTGCCGCGCCAGATATTTGTTTCCTATTCACAGCACTAACCTACTATTCTATTTATCCGCCAACACCTACAAATAGCTTTAACATGCAACAAAATAACCCCAGTCGCACCCTCAAAATCGGACAACCGCACATATTCATACGCAGTGATTAGGTCGTATTGATAGGATATCAAAAATGTTTCACGGCACATACACACTGACGTCGCGCACAGTGTTGGGGAACGAATTGTAACGTCATAATTATGGCGTTATTTACGTCAAAACAGCCGTAAAACATTTAGAATTTTGTAACAGAGCATGCTCATCGTAATGTTTGTATGTTTACGTCTGTCATTATATCGTCTTTGTTCTTCAGCATTGTAATTGACGCTATATGTTCTGTCATGTCTTATTTGGTGACGGTCAAGCAATTGTTTGTTCATAGTATTGTCTGTCTCTGTCTCGCTGTTGTTATTTATTTCTTCATTTACTTCGGCGGGCTGCAGGTTGGGAACATGTGAATGGTAATTTACAGACAGTTTAAACCATGGATATCGGGATTCTGGTAAGGATGAACAGTGTTAATCCTTACCAGAATACCGATATCTATGGTTTGTCCCTCTGGTATATTTTTGGCTTTTTGGTACGTGATAGTTGAATCTGGTCATATCAATTATAAAACTAGTAAGATTAGTAATACTACTAGTGATTTTAGGGAGTGGGGCTAAGTGACTCTGGTGTGGTAAAGACCTAGCAACAGATCAGGCTATTCTATTTTCAGGGCTGGATGTATATATTTTATGTAAATATACAGTTCTGATTTTCAGACCCCCACCCCCATCCATGCAGGTGAAATACTGAAATCAACCCCGTTAACCCGGTCTAAAATGACATTAGTTTGTTTGTTTGTTGGGGTTTAACGGCCTATCAACAGCTAAGGTCATTTAAGGCCGGGTCAATGGGTTCAGTACTAAATCCCATATATTACCTGTACAAGTACATGTACATGTTCAAGTACATGTACAAATGGGGGGAAAATCCCAAAATCAGAACTGAATATTTACAATAACAAAACTATATATTCAGCCCTGAGATCAGAATAATCCTGCTCTGATGCCAGGTCCTCGCCACACCAGAATCACTTGGCCCCTCCCAAAAGCAGTAGGATCAGTAATAATCTTACTACTTTTATAATGGGCAATAACCCAATTCAACTCCCAGGTAACTAAAGAGCCAAAGATAAAAACGTACCTGAGGGCCAGGCAAATCGTGATTCCCAGAAGGAGGAACCCACACCGTTAATTTACGCCGTCTCATTCGCCCGACCACCACCCACTAAAATGACATTAGTTGTTGATAGGCCGTTAAACACCATTACTAAATAAATAGTATATGATATTACTGGCCGCTATTCGTTCTGCAGCTGTCGGCGTATCCTATGGTATTAAGATAAAACTTACTAAATAACAGTTGCATATATTGTGGATAGTGTTCACAGCGACACCAATGGATAGTAGACATTTTTCCTGCTTCGTAAAACGTACCTGGCGTTACGTAATGTTCAAATAACGTACAAATCCAAGTTTTTCATAATATGTTTTTGAAAGTTTACACTTCGGTTGATGGAAGATTGAATTGAATAAATTGAAACCAGTGTGATTTTAGAGAAGAACGTATTTGGAATGTGTATCTAATAATAAAGTTTAGAACAGCTACCCCGAGAAATGCCGTTGTCTACGTTGTTTACGCATAGGTAACATAGACAGCATAAAATGCTACGTATTGAGCAACGCAACACTAAATACATACTCTTTTCTGATATTTGATATCTCAAGCAAATGCACATTTTGAAAATATATCGTTTTATTCTCATTAGTAAATTAAAAAAATCGATAAATATTTCATCCTTGCTAGCCAGGGCCCAGTTGCTCAAAGCCTCTGTTAGCTTAACAGACTGTTAAATCCTTAACAATGTTAAATCCTTAACTTTGAGCAACCGGGCACAGTACGTCAAAGAAACGTATTTCGTATCTCTCTTACACGTCTATCCTATACTTCAACTCTCGGTCATTTTGAAAACAACGTCGTTAAAATGCATATTACTACACTAACGCGAACATGCGAGGAGCACGTACGTTTGTTCCCATTACATATCATATGAGTGATTACCCCGGGGTGAAAATAGTATACTTTTGATGTTACACGTTTACAGCGTTTTTAACCCGTAATTCGGGCGAAACATGCCTTTCTTTCATTAGTGTACAGTATTGATATTAATACAAACGTCACAAATGTACTGCCGAATCATATTTCTAAATAAAGGGCAAGATTAAGAATTCTAAATTTAACGTAGAAGAATTGGCCAACATTTTACCAGAAAAGCCCATGTCAAGCTGGCAACACTGTGCGCAACGTCACTGTGTTGACGGAATAATTCAATCACTGAGAACAGTATATGTCAGATATTCAGGCGTGAACATGTTTATTGTTCCATGTGTTGCAATACCATTAATGTACTGCCTACATATAAATCCCATGCGCACGATGGCGCACGATGGATGCGCGTCAGGCGGAACTTAATGTCTCGTGCGCAAGAATCATGCCGTAGGACGTAACGTAACTGTCTCACGCACTACATGTATGCACATCGCGTAACGCACTCCTATGTGTGTTAGATAGACTGCACGTATGCTGTCATTGCTGCATGCATACTAAGATGTACACAGATTCTGTGGAAAACTTAGAATTTAGAAATATATCATGTTCGTTCAATAAATAGAGGATCCTACACGAGAGATGATTTAAGATATTTACTAAAGGAGTTTATTTATTTCATAAGAAACGAAACTATGCCGAGTTTCCTACGAAATCAGTCAACGGGTTTAATAAATATCGTATTAAATCAACTCACATTTTAGATTATATTTATTGTATAAGCACAGTACAATACATTGAAACTGTAATGGTCAGTCATGTCGTGTTTTCTGTAACGGCCTCATTTGTATATTTATTATACTAGTGTAAATATGATTTTTAACACCGTGTTATTTATTACCTGTACACCGTGAAAACCTATTTTATGCAATAAATTGAAATTTATCCCGTCAACACAGTGCGTATGTGCCGTGAAACACGGTGCCGTGAAACATTTTTTGATATCCTGTCAATACGACCTAATAACTGTGTATGCATATGTGCGGTGGCTGGGGTTATTTTTGTGCATGTTACAGCCATTTGTAGGTGTTGACGGGATAAATTGAATAGTAGGTTAGTGCCGTGAATGGGAAAAATATCTGGCGCGGCACGGAAACGGGATGTGCTTGGCAGAGCCTCGCCTATCCCGTTTCCTAAGCCTTGCCAGATATTTTTTCCCATTCACGACACTAACCTACTATTCTCTATTTATGCAATAAATATAAATATTGCATCCCATAGAGGGTGGATATCATTAACCCTGGGACAATAACGTAGACTTCGACTACAGCCACGGTGGACATAATAACTTTGGGTTAAAGGTACAGTGCAACTTCTCCACAACAGCCACCCATGGGAAGACGCAAAAGTGGCTGTTGTAGAGAGGTGGCTGTTGTAGAGAGGTAAATGCGGAATTAAATCTTATCGTCTGATGTTTTCCAATGGAAATGATTCTAAAGTGCTGTCAAAATATGCTTTTATTGAGAAAGAATGCAAAAACAACATCAGATGACAATTTCCATGCTCAGCAGTCTAAGGGTTAGCCATAGAGGAAATGGTGTTGTTGTAGAAAGGTGGCCGTTCGGGAAGGTTCGACTGTACATGTACATGCTCACTCACTGGGCATAATATGTTCTTAAAAGGAATTACATAAGTGTATAATTGTGTCACTATTCCACCAGTTCTAAAAATTACGAGTGTCCTCTATACAGATGTTATTCATTTCGTAATATTTATTTAACTGAAAGTGACGCGCGGTGGTATCAGGCTATTTTCATATGCAAATGAGGCATGATATTTTGTTTAAATATTTACACTAATTAAATGCGTTACCTAAACAAATATTATTTTCGACAGATTATAAAGTATGATCATTGCACATCAAAACACAAACGCAGAGAATATATATAGTAATGTCCGTTAATATTTTAAGGAAACACGGTTATCGCCCCTGATATCAGTGTGGAGATATACGTCTGATATAAAATGTATAATAATTCCAATCAATATGTGGGGTAATGGTGAATTAATTTTTATTTTGCCAGAAAATGTCATTGATGTGCAATGATCAGATTTCTTTTTTTATTAATCTTTAATGCTCTTTGTTACATGTATATAATACATAACATGCAATCATACACATAGTTGACATGGTGAAAATAATATACTGTATACATGTATGCGTAAAGAATAAAAAAGACCGTGAAATGACAAAACAGAAGAACAAATACGTATTTGTTAGAGCATGATCGTATTCCTTAATTGTGCAGATATGCATGTAACAATGAGTTTTATTTTAAAGGGTCTATATATGCTATTGGATTATTGGATTGGGGTAGGAGGTTTATTTATATCGGAAGGTGAGAAGGGTCAAAACTCGCTTATATGGTAACGTATAGTGATTTGGGAATATTGATATGGTAAGATAAAGGCAGTATTGTTAGAGGGTGTTTGCTTACTGAATAAAGTCATTCCATTTTAATTGATCTTTTTCGAGTTTATCTCTCATAGTGGCAATAGTTTCTTCAATTTGTATACATGTAGTTTGTTTAAGATATGCGTTAAAGTGTGATTCACTACATTTGCATCTGAAAATATAATATTTTGCTAAAAGGATTATACAACTAATAAGTATTGTTTGTTGTTTTACAAGCAACTTCCGCGTTACAAAATGATATACATGTATATTCATATGTTAAATTGAAATTATAATCTAGCCTACTCGTTTGTAATAACTGGTTTATGTCAGTCCAAAATTGTTGTATGACGGTGCATTCCCAAAACATGTGCTTGTTAGAGTCTATAGTCATGTGGCAAAATTCACACAGGTTTGATGGTTTTAGTTTTGCATTTAAACAAAAACCAATTGTTTGGTATTATTCTCCTCAGATATTTGTATTGAACTGCTTTAAGTTTTGTACTGATTGTACTCTTGTACGTCATTGAAAATATATATTTCCATTAAATTTCTTGATTGTCTAATTCGATCTCCCATTTTCGTACATGTTTTAGTTGTGGTAGTCTCATTGCTTCAACTTGTTTGTTGTATAACATTCTATTTATACTTTTAGACGATAGTGTTTTATTTATCAATTATGTCGGCATCTCGTTGTTTAACGATTCTATTCTCATCTTTACTTTCAATTTTACTATTGCCTATCAATGCGTAATATTTTAAGAAGTCGCCAGAATTTATTTCATATGTATCCTTAAAAAAACACTGAAACTGTAGAAATCGTTTACTCTGAAATCGTATATATGCTTCATGTACATACTACCTTTGCTATACCAATCTTTATAAGATATCGTACTGGTTCTTTCATGTTTTACGTTAAAGTTGTGCCATAAAATCTCATGTGCTACATGTTCGTCGGTACTTGAATATTTGAAGTTAATTTTGCACCACGAGATCAAGACTTCATTTAGAAAGGTATATCTGTTTGCTAATTGCTTTGCGCCATTCTCATTAACATTATTTTTAAATATAATATCACCGCCATATTTCTCGTTATTGTATGTTATTTTTAACTGATTCTGTATACCTTTTAAACTTGTATCAATGAACATTTCAGTGAGTTGATACACGCATGAATGTTTATCATTTTAAGTCCACGGCAAAAACATCCCTGGGGCTTACCAGGGGACAACAATATCTTTGAAATTCAGAAGGCAGTATATGACACTCTGTCACCAGTATAGAGCTTGACCAGCTTACGAAAGCAGCAGTCTGATCAGGATCTGCACTGTTCACCTTTCCATCAATGAAACACATGTCCTGCTTCTAAGAAATATATATCGTTACCAGGCTATATAAGTGTGACATTTGATCAGGAGCTGTACTGGTTACACATCCGAAAACCCCATTTCTCCAATCACAGCCACAAATGTATAGTCCCCGTTAAACACCAATGGGGGCAGGTACACAACGGCGCCGTCACGTTGTTGTAAAGCGTATCACGTGATTTTAATGAGGCAGCCTAAAATCCCCATGGAGTGGAGAGCGCATACATAATGGAAATTTAAAACCAAATATCTGTGTGATTATAATAAATACATGTCAAGTAAAGCCACGCTATGTCTTAATATAGCTTAATATGCAAATGTATCGGTTTTGGGGAGTGTGTTATTCTCCTTTCAGGAAGTAGTCTATATATCCAATGTCTTTCAGGAAGGTCTTCCGACCGTTTTCCTCTAATCGTTTAAGCATATTGTGACATTGACGTGGATATCTGTCACGTTCCATGCGAAATATAGATAACCAACATTTGATGCATCGTGGCATGTATGTCGTACACAAAGGGAGACGGCCACATTCACCGTAAGCAAATACAGTTGCGGTCTGCTGTGGTAAACCTATTGGTTTAACCTTTGAGTCAAATAATTTAAATATATCAGCATGATAGAATTGCCCAAACGATCGCTAATATCGAAATATACATGCAATCGCTTTTTAGGTTTGAGGCGGCTTTCAGCTGCGCCGAAAACCTGTATTCGTTGGGTTTTTTTTTTGTTTTTTTTTATTTTTTTATTCAGCCGTTCAGTCTACAGCCCAAACCGCTGGTCGGATCGACTTCAAAGTTTGCATGCAGATTCGGATCAAGTGTGAGTCGAGACTTAGAGATTTTCAGAAATCTCTTAATGCAGCTTTCCACGAAACCGGAAGTGACGTCATACTTTCAATAACTTCCTTATTTTCCAACCGATTTCAAAAATTCTTTTTGCATTGGAAAGCTGACAAAATTCTCTATCTCGCTGACAGTTCTCGGCTATCTGGTCAAATAAGAGAGCTATAGGCATTTGAAGTTGAAAAGTGTACATACTTTTCAACGATTTTGCCGAATTTTTGCCGAATTTCAGCTGATAACGGGTGGTCTTTACAAACGTTTTCCAATTTGTACAGTAATGTCAGCAACATAATTTCTTGCCAGTGTGATAGGGGAGTGTCAGGCGCATACAAGATGATAATTTCGAGAGCTCTATCTTGACTACTTCCGGTTCTATTGGATGTCGAAGATTAACGTCTTTTTTCAAGTTTTCAAAATAGAGCAAACGGATGTGACGTCAGCTTCGTTATTTATCAATATATTTCAAAATTTCTTGCTGCGGTCGATATTTCAGTCCTTTAGCTAAAACTTTCCCGCTTTGTGCCCGGCCTATGGTGAAAAAGAAACGAAAACTTCACTGGCGGAATATCGCACATATGTAATTTCCGTTTTATTAGGTGTATTTACAAATGGCGTAAACTGCAATTTAAGGGCGATAACTATCGAAAAATAATCATCCGCTGACTTACGGGCTCCCTCCATCTACACCAAACCGCTGGTCGGATCGACTTCAAATTTTGCATGCCGATTCGGATCAAGTGTGAGCAGAGACTCAGAGGTTTTCGGATATCTTTTAATGCTACTTTCCACGAAAACGGAAGTGACGTCATACTTCCTATAACTTCCTTATTTTCCAAACCGATTTCAAGAATTCTTTTTGCATTGGAAAGCTGACAGAATTCTCTATCTCAAACTTGCTGACAGTTTTCGGCTATCTGCTATAGAGCTATAGGCGTTTGAAGTTGAAAAATGTACATACTTTTCAACGATTTTGCCGAATTTCGGCTGATAACGGGTGGTCTTTACAAACGTTTTCCAATTTGTACAGTACTGTACAGAGCTATATCTTGACTACTTACGGCTCTATTCGATGTCAAAGATGAACGTATTTTTTCAAGTTTTCAAAATAGAGCAAACGGATGTGACGTCAGCTTCGTTATTTATCATTCGATTTCAATTGTTTTTGCTGTAGTCGATATTTCAGTCCTTTAGCTAAAACTTTGGCTGAGGATCGAACCCGGTATCCCTCGCTCCGAGTCCATCGCTCTACCTCTAAGCTAACCGGCCCCACATCGGTGTGATGATGCGAACACAATAATGTTTGACTGTTCATTCTAAAACTTCAGAAATTCGTTTTGCAACCGATAGTTTACACCTTGGGCTAAAGCTTAGTTACACATGAAATCAATGTTTGAGGCTCAAACCGTTGATGCAGCTCAAGCTGCTCTAGTTATGCCTGTTTCGCTGCATATTCATGAGTCTTCGACCATATTAATGTAGGTGTCATATACATGCCTAGATATTTATACGCGGACACAGTTTAAACTGGATTATTTTTATAATACCATTTCTCATAATTACGTAAAATCTCTCAATTTCTAAAAACGATAATTTTAGTTTTATCTAAACTAATTTTCATGTCTACTGTATCACACAATTTAGAAATACAGTCGCTCTGCCTTTGTAGTTGAATGGCGCTTTCACTGAAACTAGAGACATCGTCAGCATACATTAGTGCAAGAAGATCGCAGATATCTTCTATGACAAATATACCATGATCAAATGTACGTCTTATCTATTCAACGAGATCATTTATAAAAAGGACAAAATATTACAGGGCTGCATATACAACATTGTCTTGTTCCAATGTTACAAGAGAACAAGTCAGATAATCCATTTCCAACACGTACACATGATTTTAAATTACTGTACATGGACTACAAAACTGTAAGCATTTTTCTATTGATAGATTTTCTCTGAAGTGCATTCCATAGAATGTTATGATGTATTTAATCAAATGCATTGGAAAAATCTATAAAAAATTAGGTACAATCGACATGTTGATCTCGATAAATATGTTTGCGGAATAGACATAAGTGAACAAATGTTATCTACAGTGGAATAATGTTTACGGAAACCCGCCTGAGATTCATTATCATTACACCATGCTTGTAGTCTATTATTTAAGATACATAAAAATAGTTTACATAAACCATTAATTAATAATATACCCCTATAATTCCCTGGGTCTAGCTTCGGACCAGCTTTGTAAATCGGAGTTATAACGCTTTCTCCCCAGGAATCTGGAATGTTTCCGGTGGAGAATATTCCATTAAAAAGTTTAAATAGATATGGTAAAAGTATCGTCATTGTATTTTTGTAAAAATGATACCGACTCCATCAGGACCAGAAGCACGGTTCGAAAGCACTTGATTTATGGCAAGTAATATCTCGGATTCTGTGATGCTTTCATTTAGGTAATCATTTGCTATATTAACATGTACATTCTCTAATGTGTCATCAGGGATAAACGGATCCGAGGCATGTGGTTTATTTAACAAAGTACTAAAATAGTCTAGTATCCATTTAGAACTAGGTACATAATTTTCATCAGGCGTCGACTTGGATTTGGACTTTTTAATAAGGTTCCAGAACTGAAGTATGTTTAGCACGAGTACAATCAATATTCCACCAAAGTGGTTGGGAACTATCATGTGTCTTAATGGAAGATGAATTAGGTTTATACAACATGTTTATACAACATGTTATGGGCTGCAATTTTATACATGTCAATGAAAGCAGGAACAGAATCCGTGACGTCAGTGTCCACTAAACTGTCCGTAATCTGATTAATACGTATTTGAAACTGAGTAAGAAATAATTCGTTACATTCTTCTTTCCATATGACACGTTCATAGGCATGCACATTGTCATTAGTAGCATGTGAAACATTATCAGTGGAGCTAGTACCGCCGAAAGTAAATGTAAAATAAACGGGACAGTGTACTGAAAACATGAGGTCACTCACATCACAATTAGTAACATATGCAAATAAGCTAGATGATGCTATCATATAATCTACTACACTTGCGCCATTATTGGCAAAACATGTAAATTATCCAGCTATATCATAAAAAAGCCTGCCATTTAGAACATGAATACCATACGTACAACATAAGTCTATGAGTGACAGACCATACGAGTTATGTACAATATTATCTTTAGACTGTATCGGCATACTAAAAGTATTGATCAGATGGGTAACCCACGTTCTCATCGAAAATGTAATCAAGTGTGTCATGCGGAATGTAATCGTGGAACTGCTTTATGCGACTATTCAAGTCGCCAGCTATAAAGAGATCAGCAGACGGAAATTGACTTACAATTTCGGAGATTTGACGATTCAATACCATTCAACAGCTCAATACCATTCGTATTATTCTCCGCATACACAGGGGAATTTTCAGGTGAAACATATGCAAATATCATAATACTGTCATGTACTCTATTAAATTTACCGCCATCAAGTAGCAGTACCACACACTAATTCATATTCTCAAAAATACGCTTGACATAACTGATAGGACAAAACAGTTTTTGACAAATACTGAAACCCCACCGGAGTTGCGACGGGCATGTCTCGATCTCTTACGTAGGTAATCAACGTGTTCATAATCGGACAGTGTACCATCAAAATCACTGTGATCACTACCCCATGTCTCACACATACCGAAGATATCAAAAAGTCTAAAAAGTCATTATCGTATTTATACTTTGCAGAACCTTTGTACCCAGAGTATACTCAGATCAGATTATACATTCGTGTCTACGCTGGTCTCGGTCTACACTGGTTGTACATCATGTATGATTCATTCATCCACTACTTGTTCTGTCATGTCACGCCATACTCTAATAAAATTGGCTGGTGTTCCTTTTTATGGAGTAACAAGCAGAGTATACCCAGATCAGATTATCGTGTCTACGCTGGTCTCGGTATACACTGGTTGTAAATCATGTATGGTTCATTCTTACTGTCATTTCATACTCTCGAGTTGCATGTAAGTTTATATTTATAGTGGGAATGTGAATCTTGTTCATAATACTGTGACATAATTGTGGTAAATAAATGAAAGTAGATCGCTTTTCCCAGTGACACGTGTGAGTGTTTTTTAGGTATGTATTATTATAACAATAAAGAAAGCACTATGGCACTGGATTAAATGCATGAGCCGTTTGGCTAGACATGCGATCTGATCTGGACATACAGTGTTCGTTAATTGATTTGTAACTAACACACGATACTTTGCAATATATATTTTATATGAGAATAGTTCACTGAACTATCCATCCAGCCACAAAACAAAAACCTCATCACCGTTCTGCATCACATGCTAGGAAGATGTATTTGTATGTTACATGAACGTGTTCCTACCAGCTTCAATATAATCTTGTTGTTTTTCTACTATTCCTTTTGTTTTTTACTCGCTGCTCTATCTTCTTTCTCTCAGTCAAACGTCCTTGCTGTTTGAATGTCACTATTATAGGTACATGCACTATGTTGAGAAGATTTGTGAACATACATGTTATCTGGTGTTGTTGGGTGAGGTTGTCAGTGTTGATACATATGGCAGCTCTTCACCTCGGTAGTTTAATTAATAAGCCGAATGGGTAATGATTTAACTTCCTGGAGGGCTGCTATATGTAATTTTAATTGTAGCACACAGCCGATATTGCTTGAACTTACAATAACTACTAACATTTTATATATAATACTGAACGTGTTAGCGGATATAGGTAATTGTTTAACCAATATATTTAAATGTAGAGGATCCGGATTACTATTTAACCTCAAAATTTGTCTAGCAATAATATCTTTGATTTCGCTACAGCTGGCTGGTGATGTTGAAAGAATTCCAGGGCCTGAAAATGAGATTGGATCTTTTTCAATTTTAAATTTAAATATTAGAAGTATTCGCAATAAGGTCAGTTATATCGAGGAAACTTTTACAGACTTCGATATTCTATGTTTTACGGAAACGCACTTATCATGCGCGATAGAAACGAGCAGTTTACAACTGAATGGATATGGCTTACCATTCCGAAAGGACAAATCGCCACATTCTGGGGGTATATTATTATATGTGGCAGACCACTTATTAGCAGAAACAATGCAACATTTAGAAATATTTTGGGATGAAACCATCTGGATTCAAGTTAAGACAAACCGTAAAACGTTCTTGATTGGCACGATTTACCGACCCCCGTCGTCAAATATCGAATTTTGCGAATTGCTTAATCGCAATCTAGAACTGGTATCCGATATAACACATACTATCATTATTGTTGGCGATGTAAATAAAGATCAATTAAATGTACAAAACCACAAGTTAAAAGACGTAATGATTATGAATTCATTGAGAAACATAATTACATCCGCAACTAGGGAAACAGCTACTACTTCAACCTTACTGGATCCAATTATTGTTAACCAAGATCAGATCATTCTCAAAAGCGATGTATTATCTGTTTCGCCAAAAATAAGTGTTCATAAGGCTACATATGTCATCATACCAGCTGAAAGTTCATATAATAATTCATATAAACGAACTGTATGGAACTATAAAAGAGCAGACTTTGCTAAATATAACGAGCTCATGCTTAATACTGATTGGACAATTTTAAATAATGGTAGTGTAGATGATGCATCTAATATATTTACATCTAAGTTCATTGAGCTAGCTAAGCAATGCATTCCATGCAGTCAAGTCACAGTGCGGCCTAACGATAAACCATGGTATGATTCCGAAATTCGCCAAACAAGCAAGCTAAGGGACAAGTTACGAAAGAAAGCAATACAATTTGGACGGGTGGACGATTGTAATAGATACAAAACAACTCGGAATAAGGTTAATAATATGAAAAAGCATGCAAGAGAAGCATTTTATAACGACATAGAGTTTAATCTAACATAATCATTTTCGAATAACAAAATATATTTCTGGAAGCTAGTCCGACACTTTGTGAAAGACAGCAAGTCAAGTGGTACTATTCCTCCATTAAAAACCAATAACGGTAACAGCGAAAATTTATATTTGTCTGATGCCGTAAAAGCAAACTGTCTTAACAACTTCTTCGTTTCAATATCAACTGTTGATAACACTAACTCTACTTTACCACCGTTTGAATTAAAAACTAACCAAGTTCTTGATACGATTAATATAAATGAATCTGAGGTTAGAGATATAATACGAATTTTGCAAACTAATAAAGCTTGTGGATACGATCTAATTAGTCATAGAATTTTAAAAGGAACTATTACATCTGTCTCAAAACCTCTGGCGATCCTCTTTAATAGATCTGTTAATGAATGTCAATTTCCGATGGCGTGGAAATTAGCAAGTGTAATTCCTCTATTTAAAAAGGGGTGCCCACAGACGCCTTCAAATTATCGCCCGATATCGTTATTAAGCTGTCTGTAAGAGAGAATAATATTTAAACATATGTATAATCACTTGCACTCACAACAATTGATTTATAACAGGCAATCTGGTTTTTTACCAGGCCACTCAACGATATATCAACTTATAGACATTCACCATCAAATATGTCAGGCATTTGACGAACGACAATCTACATGTATAGTGTTTTGTGATATTTCTAAAGCCTTTGATAGAGTATGGCATAAGGAGCTAATATTTAAGCTAAGGCAAAATGGATTAAATGGTTGTATTTTACACTGGATCGAAAACTACTTGTCGAACAGGAAACAGTCCATATCAATACGGTCCACAACCTCAGATACCAAATTAGTTACTGCTGGCGTACCACATGGTTCGGTACTCGAACCATTACTATTTCTAATATATGTCCTTTTCTTCAACAAATGTTGATGATCTAGAAGGCATAATAAATCATGACCTGCTAATGATTTCTGATTGGGCTAAACAACGGTTGGTTGGTTTCAATCGGAACAAGACTGAAGCGATGCTTCTAACATTAAGACAACTTGATCGACCCTTAAACTTAATCTTTCAGAACACGTCCTTAACATTTGTTGACAATCATAAGCAGATTGGTTTAACACTGAGCAATAACGGAAAATGGGATACACATATACAACATATAATTAATTCGACTACGAGAGTATTGGGAATAATGCATAACCTAAAATGGAATATAAGCAGACAGTCTTTAAACCTAATATATATATCCTATATGAGACCTATACTAGAATATGCTTCATCAGTCTGGGATGGGTGTACAGAATATGAAAAGGATTCTTTGGAAAAAAATCAGAATGTAGCCGCGAGAATAGTAACAGGATTAACACGGTCAGTATCACTCGACAACTTAAGGCAAGAAGTTGGATGACACCTTCTATCTGTTCGACGTAGTGTTCAAAAGCTTTCGATCATGTACAAAGCCAACAATAATCAGGTACCTAGTTATATTTCTAACCTGATTCCACCCACTGTTAATAATATATCTCGTTGCAATCTTAGAAATAAATTTGATTTAAATGTCCCCACTACAATGCTTGAAGTATGCAAACAATCGTTTATACCATCTTCGGAAACTGACTCCGTTGCTGAGAAATGTAGATAGTCTTAGACACTTCAAAACATCATGCGCCCAACAACTAAATACTCAATATAATACTACAATATATAACACCATACTATTTAGAGGGAGACCGATTGTTTTCAGTTATGCATGCAAGAATTCGAAATAAATGTAGCAGTCTAATTGTGATCTTTACAATAACCATATCAGAGAAACTCCCTACTGCGAATGAAGTGAAGCTGTAGAGGATGCTGAACATTACTTCTTTGAATGTATTAAATATCATGCGCAACGTCTAATTTTATGCCAGTCACTGTGACAATTTTATCCTCTAAACGCACATATTCTTTTTCATGGCATACCTGAAGAAAGTAATGAGTGCAATACTGTTATTATTAAAGCTGTACAAGATTATATTAAAACTACGAAAATATTTGAGTAATACACTTGGTGGATGCCTGAGACTCAAGCTCTATCGGATGCTTTCCATTTGACAACATCATCCAGTACCACCTGATAACAACGAACACTGAACTCAACTGCAGTACACACCTATCTGTGTATTAGGTTATATATTATATGTACATTGTGACACATAACTCTTTCATTCTTTCTCCCAATCTCCTCTCTCACTTTCTCTCACTCCCAATTTGTCTTTACGTACATTGTGCAAATATATATATATATATACCGCATGATTATTGGTATGTACCCATGTACATATACCTGTATACTTATCGCCATTGCTGTTAAATTGATATATTGTTGAAATACTTGGGTAAGGGCTGTAACTAATGTTGTGAGAACTTGTAGCCCAAGCCCATTGTACTTATATGCAATAAAATATGTCTAAACTAACCCTGACATGGATTATATTAATCACCTATTCCAGTGAGTTGTCCGACGATCCCGACTGCTAGTAATATCTATTTCTTCAACTGCCGAGGTAGCCGCAACTTTAAAATATGTGACTATATCTGCGATGGTAACCAGGACGTCATCTACAACGACACATTCAACTGCAACGACGGCGAATGGCAAAATAGGGGCGTCACTGATTTGTGTCATATAGGTACCTTGAACAAATATTTTCGACAGATTACAAATATGACCATTGCACATCAAAAATAAATATAGAGAATAGATAGTAATGTCTGTTAACATTTTAAGGAAAAACGGTTATCGTTATTGATATCATTGTGGAAATTTACGTCTGATATAAACTGAATATATAAATGCCAATCAATACGTGGAGTAATGGTGAATGAATGTTTATTATGCCAGAAAACGTCATATCTATATACAGAATATAGAAAACTATCTGTCTCCTTGCATTAAATATAACCTACTGAGTGGGCATGTGCCTTTAATGGACGTATAACATGGTATGGGACCACGTGGTTTCCGAACGACATTTTCCGATGTGACGTAATCTGTGGGGTCAATTTTACAGCATATTTTCTGAAGCCAAGGTGCATGATCACGTGGTTACGACAAAAATAACAATGGCTGAATGTGTTGAAAGGGCGCCCACTCCAATGTAAAGATTATTTGATATTTTCCTCAATAGGCAACGGATTTTGATGGAATATGGCCCAGCAAACGCGTCTTCATGAGCTGCATATGGTGGTCCCGGGAGTTTCGCACATACTTATGTCTTTTTTGCGAAGCATCGATTTCCGTGTCAGTAGACACGGAAATCGATAATTCGCAAAAACGATAGTAGTTTGGACCAAAGTACCGATACCACCAAATGTATCTTAACAAGGCGCGTTTGATGCGCCACATTTCATTAAAATCCGTAACATAATAAGTACAACATAAATGAATACGTACTTTGAATCGGAGGGCTTCTGCAAGTTTCAGTACTGGTTGTTGTTGTTGTAACCACGTGATTATACACCCGGAAAGCGCACCAAACACGATGACTTATGTGTTCAATGGGTGCTCTAACCGTTCAGTACAATACCTTATAACTTTCATGTAGAGTCGAGTACCATTTATTTCTTACATTCACGTACTCTTGATTGTTATCTACATTGATTGTAACCGATTCTTCGTCAACACTACTACACAATTATGAGATTAAAGAATAAGGCGTGGCGTCATGTTTAGATATGTTTACAGTATATTTTCTTTATTATCTGTCTAACGGAATGACGTTTTTTTGTATGAAACATAACACAGCATATGTGGAACATGTTCCCCTTTACTATACCAGCACATCTAAACATGACGCCACGCCGTTCGGAAACCACGTGATCCCACATCCTGGATAATAGTTCACATTGTTTGATTGTGCATAGGTAACATAAACAATAAATCTCCTGACCATTTAGTTAATACAACTTAATTATAATATACATGTAGTACACTTTACCGTCGTCAGAGGAGGTTAGATGGGTTCGTACGAATCCCTCTTCTTTTTACCCAAAAGCCGCTATGATTTTTCATATATAAATGAGGTCCGTGATAGCCATTTTCCGTGCATGAATGAACAGACATTATGTTATTCAAATGCCCTACTAACAAAACTCAGTCAAGTGACACCAAACGTATTGCAAACACTTCGTTCTTTTCAGAAATACGTTTCTTAAATTGACCCAAAACACTTCAGCTAGTTGTTCACCAAACATACATGGAAGCAGTATTTGACTTCTAAAAGCATCCCTCGGACGCCTTACATAGTTCGGTTGATTCACAGCTGAAAGTCGAACCCCCCTTTTCAAAGGCGGGTAACGCCCATAGTACACTGTCATGAGATTTTTGCCGTCAACTGTGGATTGGTTTATGACGTTTATGAAAATACGCACTGCCTAAGCACGGGAACAATGTGGCCAGCGATCTATGCATATGTTATGCACCGACTCGTCTTTCGACTCCCAGGTTAGGGTGGGGATACATGGGGAATCAGACAGCTAAAATAGACTGTTAAAAAGTCCCAGCGGTAGGAATAAGAAACTACTGTCTGTTTCACGGAACCTATCCACATGTTACGGTGTATAAATAATGCAAACACAATATATTTTTTTCGATAATATTAAATTATAGCAACGAGCATTCTTTTATTTCGTGAAATTTGGTCCAATATCTATTTTATTGAGAAGAAAACAGGTTCCCAATGTTAAATCCCCATATACATCTTCACGATGTCTATGGGGCTTTAACGTTTTGATTTTTTTTCTAATTTCAGAAACAGTGACCGATTTTAAAAATTTAACTTTTGTTTTGCCTTAGCTTAAATATTAGCTCCTTATGCCATACTCTATCAAAGGCTTTAGAAATATCACAAAACACTATACATTTCCAAGCTATCTAGCCAGGCTTCGGAGATAATTTCCTTTTTTTGTGTTTATGACTCCTCCATTAGCTCCTCCACCTGTTTCCCCATATTAAATTCCCATAGATAAATCGTTTTTCGTAATAAAATAAATATTGGACCGAATTTCAGGAAATAGAGAGAAGGGTCATTTTTATCCAAGCATATTTGCTTGGATATAGTCCTTATACGGTTTTTGAGACCTCACATGATTTATGCAAATGAGTAATTGTCGACCAACGAACGTACTTCATGCTTCATGATTCTAGCTACGCCACGTGAGAGAGTTCCAAAGCGAGCGGTGCATTATAAACGTGTCACTCACATTTTTGGCCAGCTACATTTTTTTTTAGCTACAGTTATATTTTTAAAAACAGTTTGTGATTTTATAAAATATTAACTGTCGTGTCTCATAATAAATATTTTGTTAGGAAGGTTATATTTTTAGCGCAATGATCGACCGCTCCACATGTAATTTATACGTAGTTATACGCCATGAAAAATAGTTCTGATAGTGAGCTAACATTATATTGTGTAGTGTAATACATGTGTTGTTAATTTTTCTGTACGACATTTATATTACAAAATGTTTATCTGATTTAACATAATATAAACTGACATGTATTAATTTGAGTATATTATTTTTCACGCGCACTGATACAATTAACCTCGTGTCTCATGAAAAGTAGTTTCCGCCATTTTATGCCTACAAATTACAGAATCGTTTACATAGTCATAGGTCAATGGCTCGATAAAATCCAACATTGGACAGCGAAATGATGATGATTTAAAACAGAAACCTTTTTTTTTTGACAGTTACATACCGCATGCTTTAAATAATCATCTTGAGCCATCGATATTATTAATCAGTGTCCATTTTACTTAAAACATCAACTAATCTATAATGACGTTACACAGAAAATGCAGTACGATACACTTCACAAAGGAAACATTGTCTTAGAGTTTGAATAATTTTAGGTTCCGCCGAACGAACGAGTACGCCGAAATATATTTCCGTACAAATCCAAAAACCTATTTATTATATACCCGTTCAACAAAACATGCATCATAATCATTAAATACTCCGATAGTGTGATGAAATGCGACTGTATTATTTTTGTTGAACAATCCGAGCGCCTGTGATGGCTTCAGTTTATGCAAATTGACAAGGTCATTTCGCGCAGCTGAATCGATACAATAATTCAGGGGTTGAAATTTCACTCGCCCAGCTCGCCATGGCGAGTGCTTTTTGTGGCGGTCGAGTACTTTCTACAGGCACTCGCCCAGTTTGGCGAGTGAAAGATTAGGTCAGGATTTTTTTTTTTGGAAGGAATTGCCAATTAATTCCATCGATAACGGCCAACAAATGGTATTAATTCAGCGACCATTTGTTGTTTACAGTTTACGTCAATTTGCGGGAAGTAAGATTCAAGCAGTGTCTATGTACACGGTTACGGGTAGAATCTCTAGCGATTTTGAACACTGTCCATATCGGGCAAGTTTAATTCACGGATTATTTGTCGGCTTTACGCGGCCGGGCTAACAAATAATAGGACTGCGAGTATAGACTAGTGTATACGCGGCCACATATATCGTCTCGTATACAGTTGGGTTAACGCGCATTTCAGACGCCGAACATAACGGCTTGGGACGAAACGGTCGGCGCCGGGTCCGAAACCATTGAATTTAGTAATTAAGGCAGCACGCAGCGCATGCAAACATAGCCACTATAAATTAAACAAAATCTATGTCACTCAACGCTTATAGAAAATAAGAAGTGTGCAAGCCTCTGAGCAAATTCGCTGCTATTTGTTTGTTTGTATTCATTTAATACTTAAAATATAAATAACAATAATAGTGAATATGTCACATACGTTTTGGTAATGATCATATGTAAAAGCTTTTTTTTATAAATAAGATGCAACATTACAAAAACTGGAAATAGCAATTTATTTTTAAAAAAAACTGGGCGAGTAACTTTTTGACCTGGGCAAGTACTTTTTTTTTATTTTCTACCTACCTTGGTTCAACCTTGGTTGAAGGCCGTTTCTTGTAAGCGAGGCTTGTACTGGCCTATTTTAGCGACGTCAAATTGGATAATTATCTTTGAAACTGGGGGGAGAGCGCAACTAAATCATGGTTAAAATGTCTGTACAATATTTTCACGTGTTGAATTTGCTGGGTCTCTTCTTCCAGGCGGAGTTGAGTGAACTTTTGAAACTATTTAGTGTGTTCGAATTTACACAATCACTAGGGAGTGCATTCCAGTCTGTGACGACTCTTTGAGAGAATACTTTTTGTCGCAACTGCGAAGGATTTCAGGACTTTCAGTCCTTTGATTAAATGTTGCTATCATTTAATATTATAAAAAAAGAGTATTGCATTGCATTGCATTGCACATAGCCGTAAAATTTGGGTAATTTTCAAGAAGCATACTTTTTTAGTAGACAATGTGTTTATAGATCATGACTGCCTTACCGTCCGCTTTGGAAGTCTACAACTTCAGATTTCAGGGTCAAATGGTCTGAAAGAGGACATACTTGTGGCTGTGACATATGGGATGTGTGACCTGTGTGACATGTGTAGCTCCTGATCAAATAGCTCACACTTGTAGCCTGATAACGATATTTATCCCGTCAACACAGTGCGTATGTGCCGTGAAACACGGTGCCGTGATTTTTTTTTGATATCCAGTCAATACTATTTTTGCATTTTACAGCCATTTGTAGGTGTTGACGGATAAATAGAATAGTAGGTTAGTGCCGTGAATGGGAAAACATATCTGGCGCGGCACGGAAACGGGATGTGCTCGGCAGAGCCTCGCCCATCCCGTTTCCTGAGCCTTGCAAGATATTGTTTCCCATTCACGGCACTAACCTACTATTCTCTATGTATTCCTTGTTAGAGGACGGACGGTTATTTAAGTGATGGCACGGTGAACAATGCAGATCCTGGTCAGACTGAGCGGATGCACTGAACTGGATCTACACTGATCGAAAAACCCATGGGCCACCTTTTTCCAGAAACAACCTCATAAATATTCGTGTTCTTGCGGTGTATAATCACTTGTAATGTATAATTATGTTCTTCACAGCAGAACAAACATCTTTACTGACCACGACGATGGCGACAACGACGACGACGACGCCAGCAATCGTATTGACGACTCAGTTTGCGGCAACTGACCAAGAATCGACGTCAAATGGCTTGTTATATGGCCTCATTGTCGGCTCAATTCTGTTCGGCATACTCTTAGTTGGGGGCGTAGAAGTGATTAGACGGTATTTCGTTACTTTCGCTCTCTCTTGGTAATTCAGTGAAACCTCTCTAAACCGGACACCAGGGAAACACATGTGATCTTATTTTGATGAGTCTTTGGCCATTTGTCTCAGGTGATAATGTCTGTTCGTGATCGCATAGCACACAACTATGGCTCAGAATGATCGCATGCCTGATTTACAGTGAAACCTCTCTAATAGTGGGTGAGCCAGACCCATGAAAATAGGGTTGTCATTACCACATGCGGGGGGGGGGGGATTGCCGCTATATTTTATTGAAAGGTATGTATCTCTAGATATTATTTCCGCATGGTAGCAATTTGTAAGTCTTCGTTTAAATATTTTATGCCGGTATAAGTTGACCCCTCTAACAGCAACATTTTCCGTTAGAAATTGGCAGGTTTGAGACCATTCAAGAAACCTCAATGCAAACTCGCATTCACACATCGGAAACGCACAGGTTGAAGTAACGGACCGAGGTCTATACCTCATATAAACAGTACCAAGGTTCCCATATTTTAATGGGACATACTCGGACGGCCGCGACACAATGGACTCTCACGAAACAGTCAACCGATTTATATCATTGTCGCCTATTGTAGAAGTTAGGAAAATGACACTCAGATGTGGCATACATAGTGATCCATTGGTGTATCCCTTAGCTCCTCAGGGATATTTCAGTCCCCCTGTGACACTTCAGTCACCCTTCACCAGTAGTAATCACCCACAACACCCCAAGTCCCAACAGTACACCCCAAAATCCGAATCTGGGAACGATCACGTGGTAGGGATGATCAGCGGTTAAGACCTAAAACATAACGCGAAGTATATTCCCCGACGGGCAGCCACATCCATCACTACCACACATACATATCATACCAAAATCGGAGTAGAGAGACATACCTTTAACTTGGCCATCAACAAAGGTTTTATGAAATATAAATTATAACCGTTTATAAAAGTTCCGTTTTTTACCACATAGAAAGTCCACGAGTTCTGGTGAATAAACCTGTCCCACGATATTTAGACAAAATGGCTTCCCGAGAAATGATAGAAATGTCGGTGCGATTGAATTGTCAGTCGTGACGCACTGGAAGCGTATACATGTAGGTTTTATGAAATGTTCGATTGGAAACAACGTTTTTGCGATGCGAAATGTTTCTTTACGGGCCGGGACGACGTAAAAGTGTATTTTTAACCCGATTATAACAAGTTAGCCCACCAAGCCAACCCACCGCTAACACAATCAAACTATAGTTACGTGCAATAAATTAATGGTAGTGTATATAAACTTCATTACCTTATTCTATTATCTGAACGGGCAGTGACACATATTGCGCTAGCCTAAATTCCATATATAAATCCAAGATGGCTGCCAAATGTCAAATTTCTACACTTTACTCCATGCTTGTGCTAAGACATATACGCATATTTGAAGTAATTAACGGCAATCACATATTAATGAACTAGGCAAAATAAATTAGTTTGATAGCGTTATTAAAACCAGCTTTCATTTGAATATTTAATGGTGATACGTATATACAATCAAGATGGCTGCCGAAATTAGTATTCCACCATGTATCGGTGTTTTGTCTACCATTTTGAGTTTGTGTGTTAAATTGGTCTCTTCTGAAATAAATGGTGTGTTATCGTATGGAAGAAAAACTATCTGAATGTTGGTGTTCCAAACACGTGTGTGTATTTGACACGCGACGTGCTGGTCAATGAATCACTGTGTAGTATGCTTAAATCTTTAATAAAGCCATGCATTTCTGAAACCATTTATATGTACATTACATGCTGACTGTTTACTATGTTCTTCGTGAAGTTGTTATGCATGTGTGTTTGATTAATCTGCGATGTTATTAATATCAGTATGATTTATTATATGTTTGCATCCAAATGTATCAGTAATTATTGTAATTTCAAGGAGATGGTGTACACGTCATTAAGCTGTGATAGTAGTTTAATGTATTTCGGCCATGTTACTACTTTCAGAATGACAGCTATGTTTAACGATCATAGTTCTCGCTGCAATGTCAATATTTGTTCCTGTGGATTATATACAATATAAATAATATACCTAAAGGCGAGCATGAAGCTGTAAGCTTCAACGGAATCAACGTACACTCTAAGACCTAGCATGTACGACTCACAACGAAACAAGGACATACTATTTACTCACTTAGATATTGCGTTAACACTATACGCGAGCGTGTGTTTATTACAGTGTCAACCGTATTCAACGTGTCAGCCAGTTGTGACTCATGCGAAACTCCTTGAATATCATAATTTCACAAATTCCCATATAGATGTCACTAATATTTGAGCCTGGGCATGGGAAAAATATAATGTGGCATAGACATGAAATGTTCACGTTTCATTATTCCTTAAACAACATTCTATAAGGATTTCAATGATATATTATTTTCAAGTACATGTATATGTTATTGATAAACACTTCGGATTATTTATAGAAAACTGTAGCTAAATGTTAAATATGTCAATAAAACTTTGGAAATATTAACGAATTATATTACAGGCCCTGAGAAATCGGACGTCGTGTAAGTGTACTACGTTTTCTTATCTGGTACATTTATTATTCCAAATCGAACAACTCTCGCGATTCTGAACACGTATATTGTCAACAACCGCAGTGTTTGATCTTTGTTCGTGGTTGCCATACGCCTAAGTGTGTGTCGGCTGCGTTGGCTCCACGCCATATAAGTTTATCCGTGTTTACTCCATGGCATAGCATTTACCACGCCAATGTTGGAAATGTCAATGACAGGTCCATTTATTCATAACAGTTCGTATTATATTATATCAGACAAATGTTTTTACGTGCTCACCGAGCATACATACTTATACAAATCCAAATCATTCTGAATTTCTTGCAACTAGTATTTAACACATAACAGATGTATACATTTCAAATAGAACCGTAGCTGTTTCATAACATACGTACATATGTTATGTGACCATGTCCCTGTCTATTGGTTACGCGTAACTACCCACACTTTACACCAGTCACAAGATTGAAACATTGCAACTGGCAAGCGTTGCAATAATTGTCTAGTTTCATACTGCTAAACACTTAGTTAACGAGATCAGCATTACAATATGTACTTTCCAATGTAGCGTGGACGATAATATTTGCAATTGCACACCACCAGCTGTACAATGAAGTTTTCAATCATATTTCCTTCATCCTAAATTCAACTGATATTGAAATATTTAATATCCAATTCTACAACATGTCCTGGAAGTAGTTCAACAGATCACTCCATTTTAAAGGATAAGGCATTGTACTAACTTAAAGTTATTCACTGCCAGACATATAGTCGACGATAATTTCTACCTATGACAGTCATTGAAGTGTATTTTATAAACCGAGCGGGGATGTTCACATGATGTTCGAATTGGCTATCATTTACTTACTATCAGGACATTTACTTCTGTTGGCGCCAACTAGTGCTGAGGGCGGATGCTTTCAAATGCAGTTATGAGTAGTATTTTACTATATCGTGTTTAAGCGCTACTGATATTACTTTGAAGTACAATGTTGCTATGACGTGCATGTAATTACATGGCATGTGTAAAAAGATGATCATATTGTCCCTTCTTTTGTAGCATTTGTACTTATGGGTGACTTGTTATATAATTGTAGCACATTGCACAATAGTGTTGCGGTTTGTCAGGTTGTTGCCTTATTGGTCTTTTATTTCGTCGGTGTATATCTCCTCTATGTTACAGTATCTGTGCGCCATAATAAGAAGTTAAGAAGACTTTGCGGGTGTTGCGGGTGTTGTAACGCCATGCTAACTAAGTTTAACTGTCTCTTCGAACTTTGTTGATCACTGACGATTCGACAGTGTACGGTTTTGTGTCTCCTTGGACTGTACGTGAGTGGCGTTTTGAAAGCATGCACAGTAGATATCCGTGATTATATATCATGTGTGTGGTTTATCTAAATGAATGTCGAAATAGTAACACGTTCCTCGGTTGTGTGAAACCTATTGTTATATGAAATATGTAGCAGTGGTGCCTGTCAATGACGGACCCACACATGAAGCAACAAGACGTAAATGGATGTTCAATATATATATATCTGAAGATTATAATAAACTGGTTGGAATAAGATCATAACTAGTGATTAAATAACATAGCTATTGCAGTATTAAAATGAGTTTCACAAGCAGATTATAATCAGAGACATATATTCTAGGTCTATGTTATAATGAACATGTAACTGTGCAATACTTAATGATATTCAAAAACTGGGTAGTGGCATGCGATACACGTAAATGCATGTCGTTAACATCATGTTCGTGAAATCCTCGCAGTGAAAATAGAAAATGGTCTGATGGAGTACAGTAGTTTTAAACTTAATTATATATACTTGGCTAACACTTAAGTGCGTATGAAGCTATGTCTATAGCAATACAACGTTTACTGTTTGATTTAATGAAGGCAATATACTGGATGTCATATCGCCCAACTTATAGCTTGAAGCTCAGAAATAGTACTATGAGGAACACGTAATTGTATAATTTGAAATATTTCACAATCCATGCCTAATATTACTGCTTTGAGAATTCAAATATGCCAAAAGTAACAAAGTGGCTATTTCTGTTTCATACAAAGGCCGTACTTACTCAAGTATATTATAATAAGTTCCATATTATAAACCGTGTCACAACAGAAAAACAGTACGACAACCGTCTTACCAAATATTATATAGCCCATATTAATAAATTGCTGCGGTACAATGTGAACTTATGGGGGTCATCTTAGAATTTGGTGAACTAGGTATTTATCCATGTATGTGGTACATTTGAGTTACTTTGTTAATATATATGTAATATTGTTTACTTGTTTTAAATGATTAATGTCATCAAATAGATAATGTGAATGGATGAGAAATCATGATAGTTGGTTGTCATCTTGGATTTTGGTACACAAAACAGTTATCCAAGTATGTTTTGCTATTGTCATGGCCATTTACTGTGTACGTATGATCGTACGTAAGTAAGTTTTGAAATGTTAAAATGATGATATATAAGTAACACGGTGGCAAATTAACGGAGATTGTTGGCGGCCATTTTGGATTTATATACATAATTTCTCAAGTCATAAATATTTCTTGAAGTAGCATAAACTTTTATGTCACTTATAAAATATAATCCATTACGAATAAACCAATAACTGGTCATATAAAACAGTTGTATATATGGTTTAGTGTGGTAGGGTAAGGTAGTGGTGTATTGGCGGCCGTCTTAGATTTTGGCGGCCATTTTGAATGAAAATGTTCTAGTTCGATTGCAAATGTCAAATACCAATTACAATGTTTTCAGTACGTTTTACAGCGCGTACATGCGATTATGCGGCAGTTTTATGTGAACGTTTGCAAAAAAGACCTTTTACGGGCAGACATGTTGCTGTTAAGGGGGTCTACTTATCGGGGCATAACAACTTTAAACGAAGACTTATACATTACTATCATGCGGAAATGGTATGCTGGGATATATACCTTTCAAGAAAATATAGTGGCAATTTGCCCCCCCCCCACTTGGTAATGGTTTATCCCGCCAAAAACAGTGCGTATGTGCCGTGAAACACGGTGCCGTGAAACATTTTTGATATCCAGTCAATACTAGTTTTGCATTTTACAGCCATTTGTAGGTGTTGACGGGATAAATAGAATAGTAGGTTAGTGCCGTGAATGGGACAAATATCTGGCGTGGTTCGGAAACGGGATGTGCTAGGTAGAGCCTCGCCCATCCCGTTTCCTAAGCCTTTCCAGATATGTTTTCCCATTCACGGCACTAACCTACTATTCTCTATATACCTTTCAAGAAAATATAGTGGCAATTTGCCCCCGCCCCCACACACGTAGTAATGGTGACACCTCCTGGCTCACCCACTATAAGCCGCATACTGGGGACCTCCCAGGGTGCCCGCTTTAGAGAGGTTTCACTGTATTCCAATTAAATGGTACGATTTTGCTTTATTTCAAATCTATAATTATAATGATAATACTAAGTGTTAATAATTCTAGAATTCTGAACCACAGCTGAGTTGTTTATCAACAGAAAACCGTTTTAGTATGCCGTGTGGCAACCCGTTTCCTAAAAGCGATATGACACACGCGCCATAATACCTAGAGCGAATTTCATTTGGTGACTGCATCGCCCTAATTACAGTTATTGTTTACCCAATGAAATAACAGCATTTCGTCTCGATTAATCGCATATTGCTACGCTTTCGCAAATATATATTAAATTAATCATTAAATGTTCAGGGCTATATTCAGAACTGAGTTTACGTCGTGTTGTCATTAGTTCAGGATACGTAAAGCATATTACCAAATCATTTGAAGAACTCTCTAAAACATTTGGAGCTAGCTCTAAATAGTTAATGCTAGCTCTGATTATTTAGAGCTAGCAATCATTATTTGAGTTTATGTAGATTTGGCGTTCCAGGAACGCTAAATCTACATAAAGTCAACTAATGCTAGCTCTAAATATTTAATGCTGGCTCTAAATATTTAATGATAGCTCTAATTATTTAGCGATGGCAACAATTATTTGAGTTTATGTATATTTGGCGTTCCATATAAATCATATGATAAACTTAATCCTATACTCGTTTCCATTTGATATGGCCAGAGGTTCAGTGCTTAAAGTATGTCCGATTCGTTTAATAAATCTCATCAAATGGAAACTAACTCGTTTGAGATCCTCTATATACATGTTCATATATTCAAGACGGTGTCGTGAATTGTCAAGATCTTTTATTGAAAACATCATGAAAATTCATAAACATGTATTGAAATTAAAAAAATTATCATGAAATTTCAAGTAAATATCTTAATTCATAAATAAATGGAAATAAAAAAATATCAGTGACCCAAATGGCCTTAACCGGACACCATGGGAGATCCACAGGGTGTCCGGTGTAGAGATGTTCCACTGTAAATCACGCATTTTACCATTCTGATACGTAGTTGGTTGCTTTGCAATAACGAATATGCATTATCTTCTGAGATAAATGACAAAGAAATCCATCAAAAACAAGATCCCAGACGTTATCTTGGTGTTAGGTTTAGAGAGGTTCCATTGTGATACTTGTATCTTATAGCATGCACGTTGTGTGTTTTTAGCTGGGATGTTGCATCACCTGCACACCGTTGAGACGTGCAGTCGATGTTGAGTTTAATTGTTTGGTTTCATCACGATTATGAACCCATCAGTTAACCCATTTCAGTCTAAGGATACGCTAAATGTTTATTTTGTTTATTTCTCGATAAAGGTATATGTTGCTACGGTTCAAATGAGTGGTATATGTCGAGACGGTTCAAATGAGTGGTAACATCATATACTTTCGATGTGAAATAAAGAAAATAGTAATTATTTTCTCTCAAAAAGTTTCATACTAGTATAATTGTATCCCGTCTGTAATGGGCTAATGAACACGTTGGACGGTGGCCACATTGTCTTCATGCAAATTGTACGCTATTTTCAGATCCACTATATGTTGGACATACTGAACGTACTTAAGGAATACAACTTTTTGTGTTGCGTTTACTGCACTCTGACAAACATCTGAATATACTCGTGAGTTTGTGAGTTTGTGATAGTTTACCTGTGAGTCGAGGAAGGGAGGTGAATGCACAGGTGAATAATTCCAACCTATGATACAGTAGAAATGTGACCCCCTTCCCCGCCTCACCATTACGCTACATTCCATCTCCCCCGCGTCACAGTTTAAGCCACATTTCCCCTCCCCCGCCTCACAATTAACACTATATTCCACCTCCATCGCATCACCGTTAACGCTATATTCCCCCTCCCCGCCTCACCATTAACGCTATATTCACCCAGCCCGCCTCACCATTAACGCTATATTCTCCCTCCCACGCCTCACCGTTAACACTAGATTCCCCCTCCCCGCCTTAACATTAACGCTATGTTCGCCCACCCCAGCCCCACCATTAATGTTATATTCTGCCTCCCCCGCCTCACCGTTAACACTATATTCCACCCACCACCGCCCCTCCACTGCTTCATAATTAACGTTATATTTCCCCTCCCCCGCCTCACCGTTAACGATATATTCACCCTCACCCGCCTCACCAGTAACGCTTTATCCCTCTCCCTGGCCTCACCGTTAACGTTATATTCCCGCTGCACAGCCTAATCATTAGCGCTATATCCCCCTCTTCCGTCTCACCATTAAGCATATATCAACCCCCTTCTCACCGTTAAAGCTAAATTCCCACTCGCACGCCTCGTCGTTAACGCGATATTTCCCCCTTCCCCGCTTCTCCATTAACGCTATATGCCGACCCCGCCTTACCGTTAACGCTATATCCCCCATCCCCAGCCTAACCGTTAACGCTATATTGATCCTACTCCGCTTCACCATTAATGCTGTATCCCACCGCCTCACCATTAACCCCCTTCCCCGCCTCACCATTAACGCTATATTCACACCTTCCCCGCCTCATCGTTGACGCTATATTCTCCATCCCGCCTCGTCCTTAACGCTATATTTCCCCTCCATCGCCTCACCATTAACGTTGTATCCCACCGCCTCACCATTAACGCTTTGTTCCCCTCTCCGCCGCCTCACAGTTAACAATATATTCCCCCTCCCCCGCCTCACCATTTACGTTATATTCCCACTCCCCCGCCTCACCAGTAACGCTATATTCCACCTCCACAGCTTCACCTTTAACGCTATTTCCCGTTCCCCGTTCCCCGCCTCACCATTAACGCTAATTTCCCCCCTCCCCCGCATCACAATTACCGCTATAGTCCCCCTCTCTCGCTTCACCGTTAACGCTATGTTCCCCCTCTCCCGTCTCACCATTAACACTATATTCCCCATCCCCGCCTCACCGTTAACGCCATATTACCCGTACACCGCCTCACCATTAACGCTATACTTCCCCTCGCCCGCCTCACCATTAACGCTATATTCCCCTTCCACGCCTCGTCGTTAACGCTATATTCCACTTCTCCCGCCTCACCATTAACGATATATCCCCCCTCCCCCTCCCTAGCCTCACCATTAACGCTATAAGCACCCTCCCCCGCCTCACCGTTAACGCTATATTCTCCCCCGGTCTCACCATTAACGATATATCACTCTTCCCCCCGTCTCACCATTAACGCTATTTTAAAAATATCCCCCGCCTTAACGCTATATTCCTACTCACCCGCGTCACCGTTAACGCTATATCCCCCTCCCCCGCCTCACCGTTAACGCTATATTCCCCCTCCCGCGCCTCACCATTAAAGCGACTCCACTCCAGATGAGGGGTAAAACGGATACTATTTTAAATAAATAAGTACCTAATGATGTAACTATTGCGACAGGCTTAAAAATTATAAGTGGCCAGTATAGATATTTATTTATTTAATATTAATTAATTTGTTGGGAGTGGCGCGCGTTACTCCCATTTATTTTTATAATTCGCGCTATACTGATATTGCCCGTCACGTGGTATCATGCACATGCGCAGTTGACTGTCTTGGCCACCAAAATGGCGACTCGCAGAGCGGAAGATGAGACGAGCATGGTTTTGACATGTTCAGAATACATACTTTCTACATATTTAAACAACATCTGTGGTCTGCCCTAGGTAAAAGTAAGTTATTTGGAAATGTATTGATGTTGAAACACATTCGTTTCATATAGAACGCCTGTGTATAACGCTAATATGTATCGACTTACCTCAGAGTCGGACATTGTTGTTGATATAGCTGGACGCGATGTGCGCATGCCCGGAAGTATGATTTGTGGGCCATTTGTGTCACGTGGGATTACGTACGGCAAGCAGGTCGTAAGTAAAAATAGAATTGGAAACGGAATAGCCCTTTCGTATAGGGACGTATAAAGTACGATTTAACGCGAATATAAACATCCACCAACCGAAAATGAGCTCGCAATGTGTAGATATATAGCAAATGCAGGTAAACATCGCGTGAAAAAAATACAGTACACTGTAATCCCATCTGGAGTGGAGCCGCTTTAAAGCTACATCCCCTCCCCCGCCTCACCGTTAACACTATATTCCCCTCCACCGCCTTATCGTTAACGCTAAATTTCCCTCCCCCGCCTCACCATTAACGCTATATTCCCCCATCCCCCGCCCCACCATTATCGCTATATTATCCCTCCCCGCATCACTGTTAACGCTATATTCCCCTCCCCCGCCTTACCATTAACGCTATATTCCCCCTCCCCCGCATCATTTTTAACGCTAGATTCCCCTCCCCGCCTCACCATTAACGCTATATTATCCCCCCCCCGCCTCACCATTAACGCTATATTCCCCTGATGGTGGGGGCTTACATAGCCTGTTGAGGAATCACATTACAACAATCACATGTCATACTGTACGTTATATAACTGTGACGTACAGTACAACAACAGGCGGTCTGGAAATGGAATTCATTTTAATGGGAATTAGTTTCATATGTGCGAGTATTTCTCATGTGCGTACATAGTGACACCGCAGGGTAAGCTTTACCCACAAACCGAGAATGACGTCAATATTTCAGTTGGCGTCGCCGATTGCGACGTAAAGATCGGGCTGCACGACTTCTGCGTGTCGTGTCCTTCGTTAACACGCAATCGGCATCTCACAACGTCGCCAACTCCATGCACGTGCGCGCGCACCCGATTGCGCATCCAAACGGCTGCGCACTTATGAACAGCTACATGTACCCACATCAGAACGGCGGCCAGGATATTGCAGTGAACCACAGGCCCATGATACGTATTCCGTCAACTGACGGCGAAATTTCCATTCTAACGGACCCGCTGTCATTGCCGTCGTATGCTGACGTCATCGCCGAATCCAGCGGTAGCCATAGTCCCTCGCCAACGGACACCGGTGTCGCTCCGCCGCCGTCTTATGCTGAATCAGTCGGGGAGACACAAAGTGAAGCCGAATCTACATACTCTGTACAACTGGAATTTTACCTACGCAACCGCCTAAGTTAATCTTTCCTAGATGCCAACGTTTCTGAACATCCATTAGCAATCTCAAATCGCAATCAAGCAGTTTGATTGGCTTGATTGACTGAGCCTGAGCTGTGCTACAGCTCAGGCTCAGCCAATCAAGCTGTTTAATTTTAAATGATATTCAAGTAAATGTATTTTGTAAAGAAATTCACGCTCGTCAATTATATTACAAATGTACATGTGCGAGACCAGCCATTTGATTTTGTACAAAAGATGCTCGATTTTTCATAAATAAATATTTATGGAAACAATGGTATTTTCGGTAAATGAAGTCGAAGTTAACGAAATGTTCTCAGCAATTTCTACTCGGCATTTTCTATACGGAACAATCCTAAACGGCATACAGTGAAACCTCTCTAAACCGGACACCCTGGGGGTCCCAGGGTGTCCGGCTTAGAGGTTTCACTGTAAATCAGGCATTTGATCACTCTGAGCCATAGTTGTGTGCTATGCGATCACGAACAGGCATTAACACCTAAGATAAAGGCCCAACAAACTCATCAAACATAAGATCACCGGTGTTTGCTTGGTGTCCGGTTTAGAGAGGTTCCACTGTACATATTCTTCGTAGGTATAAAATCACATGGCCTGTCTCGTATGGCTGGGGAAATAGACTTTTGTGGCTGTGACTGATGGGGCTTATATGGATTGTGACTACTGTCTGTTCCACGTTTTGCTGCCGACGAACTTTTGGCTATTAAGCACATTAAATCTGAAAAATATCTAAAAGTAAGTACTTTTTCATCAATAACAAAAACGTCACTCTCCCCAAAAACAATTAATATTGATTTTATTACGAAAACGAATTTAACATAGGTAGTCAATTTCCAAATTTTTCGTTTTTTGATCCTGAAGGATCTCCGAAACCTGGCGAGATAGCTTGAAAATTAAGTAACTAAGAAAACACGTGAAACGGACAGTAGTGTAGATCATGATCACATAGCACACTACTGTACATGTAGCCTGTTACGATCTAGATCGCTTGTTAGAAGCATGACGGGTTTGACTGAACGAATGGCGAACCGTGTAAATCCTGATGCACAGGCTGATCTGGATCTGCACTGCACTGTTACCGAAATACGTCAGTGGAATGACGTCACGGAAACATGTCCGCATTATTTTCAACGAAATGCTCATTTATTAGCTAAAAACGTTACCTGATAAATAGAATACTATGCTAGTGTATGTTGATATCAAGTTTGTCAGGCTCGGCTCGGAAACGGTACGAATTCCTCGGAAAGCCTCGCAATTCCTATGCGTTTCTGAGCCGTGTATGATAAACTTTACATAAAAACTGCAGTAACCAGGAGGCCGTTTCACTGAACTTCTTACCACTAAGATGTTCGTAAGTGCAAAATTATGATAGTCTGTAAATGTCACATTTGCAATGTTTTCTTGTACACATTGATTGGATTTACATTTATTGAGCATAGGCTGCATATGTAGCCTATGCTCAATAAATGTAAATACATCAATTGAAATTTCAAGACGATCCTAAATTTGCATTTACGAACATTTTAGTCGTACGAAGCTTAGTGAAACAGCCCCCAGGAACCCACTCTTCCAACATTTCGACACATGGCCTTGCTCAGGGAATAGGACACAAGACCGAAACGTTGGAACAATGGGTTTCTGGTTACTGCAGCATTATTCAACATATTAACGCATTTAAAGCGCGTTACAATCCGGCACTTTCGGTCTCGTAAATTGAGTTGTGTTTTTAACTTGTCCTTTTCAATTGATACCTCGTGTGAAATCACGCTAACATTTGCTGTTATATTTTGGTGTAATCCACAATTAGATAATGTACTAATATAGGAATGAATGGCCTTTTTGTGGAATTTATCGGGGTATAAACTTGGAAAAGTCGCGGGAATACTGGACGAAGCGATAAAAAATTAAAATTTTCGAAATACCCGCGACTTTTCCAAGTTTATATCCCCGATAAATTCAACAAAAATGCCATTCATTCCTTATAATTCCAGCATTTGAAATAAATTCATCAAGAAAATGTGTTTATTTTCCGTTTCCTTAAGAATTATTTCAACTGCGCCTCACGGTTACGGAAAGTAGTTCGGCGTGGGAGTTTACTGGGATATAAATTTTGGACAGAGACTTGCTACGGGCCAATCAAATGTTAGGGAATTGTGTACATATTTTTGTGCTGGAATGATTGTGTTGTGAAGGAATGATTTCAATGCATTTATATCTAGTCATGTTTGTGGTGGGTTTTAAATGATGTGCGATTTGCCAATGTGCTGTTGTTCGATAAAATGTGTGTCTGGAAGGTTAAATTTTGTTGTTGTAGTTGACATTTTTTCCGGCGCTTATTTTTTGTCCGTGGCACCGCATTAAATAGTTAAGCTGTTATTTAGACGTATACATTCATTTCGTCCGCATGTCAAATCGTCCGCAAGTCAATTGTGTCTGCTATTTTGTCAATTCGTTCGCGAGCCAAATCGTCCGCAAGTCATTTCGTCCGCTGTTTGGTCAAATCGTCCTCTATTTGGTCAATACTGGTCCTACGGGGCGCCAAGTGGGACATGGCTCAATTAACTTCAAACTATAAACTTGACAAAAACAAAACAAAATTAAATATATACTGATTTTGTCAACAAAATTCACTTTTGTGCCGCAAAACTCAATTCCGTGTCACAAAATTCACTTTCGTGCCACAAAACTCAATTCAGTGTCACAAAATTCAATTTTGTGTCACAAAATTCAATTCTGTGTCACAAAACTCAATTCTGTGTCACAAAATTCAATTCTGCATACGTTTCGTATACGTATTTGCATACGTTTCGATTCTGTTGCCCAAATATGGCACACGCATGTAAGAAGGACTACCATTGGTCAGATACAGTATGACAAAAATGTGGCCTGAATAATATGTATAAAAATATATCATCAACAAACATGATGGAACTTGGATGGAAAATAACATTTTGTGAATTGGTTGCCATGACAACCGTTTATTGTAATTATGTATTGACTATGTACATACATTTAATAACGCTATCCCAATGTTGGTTACTTGAAATAAAACGATGCTATTGTTAAAATGTTTATATAAACTAGTTGTTATTTGGCCGCCCTGGCATCGGCATACATGATTAGTCACAATAAGATTCTTGGATAGAACTAGAGGTATATATTTTGTAATCATAATATAACCAAACTAACTGTCCATAGAGAAGTATAATATCAGGCGCGTAGCTGCATTAAGGCACTGTAGGCCCGGGCCTGCAGAATTTTCGAGAAAATGGAAAAAATAATGTGCCAGAGTGCATCATTTACCTTCTAGTTTCGATTTTTTTTCTGACCCCCCTAGCATACTCGCACCAACGGTGCTCGAAGTAGTCAACCGGGCCTGCAGATTCAAATTGGCTAGCTACGCCCCTGAATATTGATATATTGGGTTATATTTTCACATTGAAATATTTAAATCTGCAAGTGTACTCCACCATGTAGTAAAATGGACTAAGACCGATCTCAACCAATCAACGTAGAGATGACATAGACTATCAGTTACGCAAACTAATTTTTGTGGACAAAACTGACTTTTGTGGACAAAACTGAATTCTGTCCCACAAAACTGAATTTTGTTCACAAAACTCAATTCTGTCTTACAAAATTGAATCCTTTATAACAAAAATGAATTTTGTATATCAGAATTTTACATAAGTGGATTTTGTGATTTTTAGTGTTACAGAACACAATTTTGTCTGGATAAAATTGGTTTTGTACACATAATTAACCTGTCCTGCATGGCGCCCCGTAGGTCCCTAAAAATCTATCAATTTCTGTGATTTGGATATTTGGACAATATGTTAATAGGACTAATTGACAACTTGGAATTTTCAGACTAATTAATATAACAGCTGCATTGTATGCTCAGCATCCAATTTCAATTGATGGATTTACATTTATGTAAATGTAAATGTAAATCCAATAAATGTTTACAAGAAAACATTGCTAATGTGACATTTACAGACTATTATAATTTTGCACTTACGAACATTTTAGTTGTAAGAAGTTTAGTGAAACGGCCCCCTAAACAAAAAATAGTAAATGTTAAGAGGACTAATTGTCAACTTCCAACATGGGAATAGGACACAAGACCGAAACGTTGGAACAACCGACCGACCGACCGACCGACCGACCGACCATTGTATGCTCAGCATCCAATTTCAATTGATGGATTTACATTTATGTAAATGTAAATGTAAATCCAATAAATGTTTACAAGAAAACATTGCTAATGTGACATTTACAGACTATTATAATTTTGCACTTACGAACATTTTAGTTGTAAGAAGTTTAGTGAAACGGCCCCCTAAACAAAAAATAGTAAATGTTAAGAGGACTAATTGTCAACTTCCAACATGGGAATAGGACACAAGACCGAAACGTTGGAACAACCGACCGACCGACCGACCGACCGACCGACCGACCGACCGACCGACCGACCGACCGACCGACCGACCGACCGACCGACCGACCGACCGACCGACCGACCGACCGACCGACCGCCGACCGACCGACCGACCGACCGACCGACCGACCGACCGACCGACCGACCGACCGACCGACCGACCGACCGACCGACCGACCGACCGACAGACCGACCGACCGACCGACCGACCGACCGACCGACCGACCGACCGACCGACCGACCGACCGACCGACCGACCGACCGACCGACCGACCGACCGACCGACCGACCGACCGACCGACCGACCGACCGACCGACCGACCGACCGACCGACCGACCGACCGACCGACCGACCGACCGACCGACCGACCGACCGACCGACCGACCGACCGACCGACCGACCGACCGACCGACCGACCGACCGACCGACCGACCGACCGACCGACCGACCGACCGACCGACCGACCGACCGACCGACCGACCGACCGACCGACCGACCGACCGACCGACCGACCGACCGACCGACCGACCGACCGCCGACCGACCGACCGACCGACCGACCGACCGACCGACCACCGACCGACCGACCGACCGACCGACCGACCGACCGACCGACCGACCGACCGACCGACCGACCGACAGACCGACAGACCGACAGACTGACACCGACCGACAGACTGACACCGACCGACCAACACCGACCGTGCAAAACCAACAGACCGACACTGACCGACCGACCGACCGACACCGACTGATCGACCGATACCGATACCGACTGATCGACCAACACTGACCGACACCGACCGACACCGACCGACTGACAGACCGACAGACACCGACCGACACTGACCAACTGACACCGACCGACACTGACCAACTGACACCGACCAACTGATACCGACCAACTGACTGACACCAACCGACAAACAGACATACATGAACAGCATACAGATGGTTCGTTAAAAGCCGGCTCATCTGGATCTACAGTGGTTGTAAATGTTGTCGATAACTGGGCATAACGAATACTGGTAACGACATGACCTACATCTCAAATAGCAATACACGGGTAACTATCACAGGTGTGGCTATCTATATGTAAGCATATATGGTTTATATGGCAGATACTTGCTAAAATAGTACGTATGAAGTGAACATTTACCTGCTGTCAGTGAATTGTTTTCTCCACCTCGGCTCACATGGGGGCATCCATCTTTGTTTATTTCATTAGTTCCGACTTAAATATTTAAGTTATAACTTAAGACTGCTAGCTACTTGTCTTAGTTTTCCATCGTAAATTTCGATTGTCGTTCTTGCTAAGATGTTTTGTGAAACGGACTAAGCACGTACTCCGGACTTAAGTTATAACTTATGACAAAAGTACTTGCTTAGTTCGTTAGTGAAACGGGCCCCTGGTTGTAATACAGGGCGACATATATATTATAGAATGTAACATGTATACAGATATTAGAAAAACATATATAAATACTTATTATTGGAGGAGACCGAACATGATTAAGTTTATAGAACTAATAAAATCAGAAAATTCTAAAACTGTCAACAATTTAGGCATGTACATGTATTTATATCAGGCGTTCAATATTAGAAACGAGAATTTATATTTACATACTTGAGATCATCTTCTCCCAACGCATCTAATGCTTATACACATACCAAACAGTATAATTTCCCATGATATACGTGAATACTCATTTAACTCGATATGCTCGATATTTAACGTATACACTGATAATAGTGGTCAAATTATTGTCACACATAGTTATTACATAATTGTGGTCATATGCCTGACGTTTTGTATGTGAAAGAAATTAACTTAATTGTTTTGTCTGTGGTATTATGTAAGATGTAGTTGTGCAGTAAATTCAGCATGATTATAATGCCATTCTGAATCCCCAGCACAATTTTTGCATTCCACCACGGGTAATACACTTAAACGACTATCTACTTATATTTACACCAGTCCTGCTGTTGTCTTTGTCACTATGATATGTTTTGATTTATAGTTTGCCATTTTCGTATTGCTTCATGGGCTTAAAGTGTTGTATTTTGAATAAACATCTCCCTATATAGAAAATAGTAGGTTAGTTCCGTGAAAGGGAACACATATCTGGCAAGGCTTAGGAAACGGGATGGGCGAGGCACTGCCGAACCCAACCCGTTTCCGTGCCGCGCCAGATATGTTTTCCCATTCACGGCACTAACCTACTATTCTATTTATCCCGTCAACACTGCAAATAGCTTTAAAATGCAAACAAATAAACCCAGCCGCATCCTCAAAATCGGAGAATAGACTAGTATGACAACCGCACATATTCATACGCAGTGATTAGGTCGTATTGACAGGATATGAACAATGCTTCACGGCACCCGGCGTGTTTCACGGCACATACGCACTGTGTTGACGGGATAAATGTAGTTTTGTCCATTATATCATCATGACATTTATCGCGCAAATAAACATTAATTTACCATTACCGGACGTGTTACATGTAAGTGGCATTATATTAATATATTTTGTATACCAAAACGTGAAGAAATGAATGTCAAATTGTTTTGCTTACGGGTACGTGTACATGCATAACGAAAATGCCAAATTATGCCAAGCCAATAAGATTGTTTCACTGAAAACACATATTTTTGGGAATAAAATAAAATGGAGCGATTAATCGATATGAGACACGCTTCATGAACAATACATGTTATATATGAGACACGCTTCATGAACAATACATGTTATATATGAGACACGCTTCATGAACAATACATGTTATATATGAGACACGCCATGTGATTTTGTACCTACGGACATCTGCGTAATGCCATTAAATACTTTTACAAAATGTACAATATTGTTCATATATATTGTCGAAAGCTGAAAATGTTGTCAACTTTTGACGCGATTAACGGAAAATATTGTAAATTTCGTAAACGTACGTCATGAAATTACGCAGATGTCCGAAGGTACAAAATCACATGGCGTGTCTCATATATAACATGTATTGTTCATGAAGCGAACACACACATATTGGTTATCTGAGACATCCCCTGAGACGCAGTTCCTTTAAGGCAATGTAAAGCCGACTATTGTTCATTGACGACTATCGTGTATGATTAAGCCGGTTTTTTTTTCGAAAATAAACCCGGCTTAATCATACATGTGAACGATAGTCGTCGATGAACAATTGTCGGCTTTAACATCAACGACTATTGTCGATGGCTAATGCTCACCTATAGTGAAACTTCTTTAACTGTTCCCAAGTGGTCTACAGTAAAGTTAAAACAGCGACAGAAATAGTAATTTTTCCAGGCTTAATCATACACGTGAACGATAGTCGTCGATGAACAACAGTCGGCTCTACAAGGCAAAATGTATCCGAATATGTAACACGTGGTCCGCCGGATGTCTATGAAACCTACATGCACCAACACATTATTCCGCATGTCTGGTTTCCAAAGTCGTTCAAATACTTGTCGATAGCTGTGACTGGAAAAATCGGGCATATAGGATTTGTGACCAGTGTAGCTCCTGATCAAATAGTACACTCTTTTAGCCTGACAACGATCTATATTGCTTGTCAGGAGCATGACGGGTGTTTCATTGATGAAATTGGGAACAATGCAGGTCCTGATCAGACTGTGCGGATGCACAGTCTGATATGGATCTACACTGGTCGCACAATTTCTTCTGTTACAGCCACATTTAATAGTGCAATGGGCTGGGTACGTTTCATATTTTACAGCCAGCAACAAACATGCAACTGCTGAAAATGATCCAGAAAGGCGATGGACCGTGTTCTGATAAAACGTGGCTTGTGGTGTTCGTGGTCAGCGTTGTCCGAGATGGAACTGTGCATTGTCTGATCACTACCTACGTTGGCAGATATTCGGTTTTCGAAGTACGTTCCATTTCGTCATGATATCGATCGGTTCTTCGATATTCGGTTGCGTAAGTCTGCGTACTATTCACACAGCAATAGTCACGGTAACATAATACTATAAAGGTACAACCACACTAAATCATCAGATATTCATGCGCTGTAGTATTACGGTAATGAACATAATCAGGATGATGTATGTTATAGACGCTTATGGATTTTGGTCAATTGGTGTACTAATTACAAGCGTGTTAATCTATTTACCTCTTACATCATTTCCAAGCCTAATTGCGGGGTTTATTTTGTTTACATCTGACCATATGTAGTAACACAATTACATGTAGTAACACAATTGGTGGGGGCCCCACCAACTTCCACCGAGCCTCCCAGCCCCATTTCAGACCCAATTTTAGCATAAAAAAACCTAGATTTTCTCATAATTTCTCATAATTTCTCATAATTGTGCAAATCATAATTTGAAGCGGTAACACACGTCCCGAAATGTCGGAGGTTTTCAACTACTTGTACTTGTACACCCTATTAGAGATAAGACTCCATTGTTTATACTCAGTATATACAGCAATCCGACATACATTTTGTTATACATATCCCACAATTTACACCATGCGGTGGCACTCGCGCTACTCATCGAATGGTTAACAAGGAATTACGTGCTCGCAAGTATTATCGTTTAGCAATAATTCAAATCAGAAAGTCAGTTATAAAGATAGAACCGATCTGATGTGTAGTTTTTGATAAGTCCCGTAATACTATTTTACCAAGGTTATTTGTCGGGTATTGTCACTACACCACCGCTCGTTATATCGGCATTCGGTCGATTTATGGCACAGTTTAACGGCGGTCGGATAGGAACGCTCCTTAGTACACACATAACCACCAAGGCAGCTATGAAACATAAACCTGGAGATAAACATTACCTGTTCACAAACCGCCGGTGTATTTGTTTTCTGTATTGGTTTAACCATATTCACGAAAGTATCGAGGCGATCTATATATGAGACAGGTGACTGCGGCACACGGTAACATGATTACTTCCCGGTACGGACAGTTCGCGGTTATCGATAAGTATGGTGGCCGGTGGGTGACATAATCACGGTGGTGTAACGGGGGGGGGGGGGGGGGGGGCGAAACAGTTTTATGTTTCATATGGCGGGCCGTCGGAACAGCTGGACTGTATGGTGGAGGGATTTCCTGCCGTTGCAGACACGCGAATAAGCATATCACGTCCCGAGAGGGGTGAGGAGATTTTTTCTCTCGTAGGCCCTCCCCTCTGTGACGAGTTTGTTTACGTCTTCGTCTGTGAGAGGTTCAACGTTGTTGAGGGCGAGCGCCTTAGTCCGAATAGTATTTTTTAAATCCCGATATCTAGACATCTCCTCCACTACCAATTCAAATTCAGCGTCTGATATCTTGTTATCGGCTAAAGCTTTAGACACGATAACGTCGATTCTGTTTTTCTTAGACCTCGCGAGAACCGCAATTCGATCGTGCTTTCTGCTCTTAGTTTCTAGTTTTCTACCCACTAAAATGGCAGTCATACAGAGCAGCCCAGCCACAGTGGCTACCCCGCTAAAAGCTCCAGCGACAGGCACAGCCACGACTGTGGACAACAAAGCCACGCTTCCAGCCCCATCCATTATAGAAACGGACGATAGCAAGGTGCTCACCCCCTCCGCTATATTTGCAGCTCGTCTATATTTTTTAGCCTTTACCCTCCGAGTTTCCTCCTCATGTTTTAGAATCTGCTGTATCTCGACGATATGTTCCAACCTGACGCTTGACGGGGTCAAACTCCTATACCCCAACTCTGTTGAAACAGGATCGGCAGGTTTTGGTTGTAGGTTCAACGGTATTAAATGTTCACTTGTCATAAATCAAGTTCAATTAACAATATTACAAAAGTGGAAGAACTCGCTGGGTCAGCGATTTTCGTAACAAAGTTAATAATACTACCTTCTGAAACTCTAATTGGATTGTCACCGGCGAACAAAACAACCGCTGAACTCTGTCCAGCGAGTTTAGTGACTCCAATCGCCCGTTCTACCCCATCCAGTACGAGTTTTACGCTGACCGCGGCCACAGATTTACCCTTAAAATTAACCGAGCAGACCGCCATTCCTAGAAGTGTACCGGGAGTTGTCATGACGTATCCCCCATATATATTGCTCGCGTTGGCGCCAAATGAATATTCATAGGTCCCCTCATTCCCAAAATTCTCAGCCCAAACTGTTATGACACGTTTTTGTGGTTGCAATAGACGTACCTGCGCAACCACTGCATCCAGTCCTTCACCAACTTGCGCAATCGCTGTATGGGCCTCAGAGCGAACCCTCCCAGAGACTTCCTCAAGGGCTTTATGAGCGTCTTTACGAACTCGATTTTGTTTATCGGAAACTTCCATAATTTTCCCGCCGAGATCCTTACGTCCTGTATGTGCCTCTTCGCGAACTTGTGCAGTCGCCTTCAGGAGGTCTACTCTAAGCTGTGCTATACTCCTGTGAATCTCGTTCGCGGCCGCCGACATAGTTATATTGATCAGTGATATGGTTTTTTCGGTAGTTAAACAATCACCTGTGGGGTTGGATCCGGAGTCCCCGTCGGGAACATCATTGTTACTCGAATTCTTTGAATTTATATCCGAAATTGTCAATAAATTTGAAGAACTACATGGTCCGTACATACTCATAATGTTGGTTGTTATAAACTATATTACGAACTTGAGTTTAATTCCTTGAATTAATTTGAAATTTCTAGGACGACCGAAATCAGGTAATAGTTCTTCAACTCTCTCGCTTGATCATCAAGACTAGAGACCGTAAATTCGTGGATATGTCCCGATTCCAAAACTTTGATCTCGGGGCGTGGGAAGTCTAAAGTCACAGTCTCCCCAAAGAAACAATCACTAGCTTGCACGGTTTTCAGTAATGTGCTGGGAGATCCGTCTACCGTGTTGTACGATGTGTTTACCCTATCCAGGTGCACCCTGAGAGTTTTTGTAAAGGCAAAATCCACCGGAACGTCACAGATGTTCTCACCAGACAAACAATCCTTCATTTGCGGAGTATGTCTTTCTAAACCCGAGTTGAGTACCCAACGTCGGGGAGATCCTTATCCGATTGTTGTCTGGGACGATAGTCATTGTTGTGAGCCCGGTAGCCTTCGATACTGTGAGGTTGACTCTACCGTCAAGCTCTGAGGTGACAAAATGTTTGAGCTGTATAAAACTCCACAGTCCGGGAGGCAGCTTTACACTTACTTGGCGTCCATCCTTCACATAGTAAAACCCTTCGCTCTTCCCCACATTATCCCACCCAACCGTGAATGTGATTGATCTGAGGCCTACACGGCGTTTTCCACAGAGTTTTCGATTGACTTCTGAAGTTCAAAACTCTCTTTTTGAACATTAGTAATAGCAGCAAACATAATAAACTCCGATTAAAATGTCGTTGGATACCAAGGCATTTAGCTTCAATTCAAAGGCAAAGTACGCGGGGGGAGGTGTGTACTACTTAACGGTAGGAATCTACTACTTAATTAGAAAGCTAATAAACCCAACAATAAGAGTAAACGAAGACACCGGATTTGATACAACTTTTCCAAACATATTTGATAATTATAGGCTGCCCAAAATTACTACCCAAGAAAACCATAGACGCGTGGAAAACCTCCCCTATGCAGTTTTGGCAGAACCAGTTAAATTTTGCCGTGTGGTGCGCCATAACGTGGTGTGGTGTCTCTTGCATAAACCACATGGAGCATAATGAGAGCGCTTTCAGCGAAAGTGCTTATACTTTTCACGTCTACTATACACGATCAGGAGAATCATACAAGAGATGAAAGCGCAACTACCCCAAGAGGATAAGTGGAACCGTCTATGCAACGCGTACGACCACAAAGCCTACGAAAACATATGTGACGAATTTCAGATTTCTAAAAATACCGACTGGAAACAGAAAACAGTTACTAAAATGGTGGGTTAGGTGATATATTTCTAAACAACAATATCGTAACCCGCAATGGGGGTAGTTTCGATTCAAACACCATGACATTCGGCTCGTCTTCAGTTCCACCATTGCACTGTAATTTTGCCGGCTGTAAATACCTTCCATCTGTCATACGTCACGTCGACTACATAGAACAGAGCGAACACGTCGAGATCGGCTGGGGGACTTTCATTTTGGATAGGGGGGAGGGGTTCACCAGGGCTGAGGTTACCCGCCTCAACGACTCAATTCGCACATACGTCTGGGCCAGTCATAGCGCACAGGCGCAAGCGCACAATTCTATAATAGGAGCCGGGATGGCGTTTGACGCGCAAGAAAAACAGTTATTGGTAAATGTCGAGGACGCCATCTCATCTCCGGTGGACCTACCGGATGCGACCCACGGTATCAAGACGTTTTGCAGAATGCCCGCACCCCAGTAGACTATGTATTTGGAATAGGTGTGTATATGGCGCCGAGCAATATGATACTACGAGACGACCCGGTTGACGGAAAAAATCAGCCATAACGGGAACGTGAACACGGATATCATCAAGCGAACCGCGCGTGGAAACGATTTCATAAAACCGCAAGCAATTACCCCACCACGAAGCACCCCATCAAGTTCCTTCGGAACTAGTGTCTCATCAAGTTCCACCGTTGTTCCAAAAGGACTTGATGCACCAACAAGTTCCTTCGGAACTAGTGCCATAGCCCACGAGGAGGAGAAATTAGGGCTCGTCGTCGCCCTCGTGGCGATTGGACTATTCGCGCTTTGGTTTTAGGAACTCGCGGGCGGAGAACAGTAGGAGACCGGCGATCGCCACGATTAAAGCCCAAGCATTCTCGGCGAGCCATCCGGCCGTTTTTGATAATATAGATAACACGTAGGAGACGAGACCCCCGATCAGCCCAAGCAGCGCGGCAGCCGCCTTTCCGGCTAATTTTGCCAGGAGACTGGCGAGGGCTTTTATATGCGTTTTTTGCCCACTCCTTGGCTCCGCCGGATAGCGCGGGTGCTGTCACCGCCAGTGATAGATAGAACTATAGTCATGCCGAGAGCTGTGAGGATGCTTACTATCGTGACGCCCTGCTCTCTGAACAGAGTGCGAAGACGCTCACAGAGTGTCGTCTCCTCGTGCAGAACCATCGAGATTGTTTCGCGGATCCGATTTATTTGGGTGCGGAGAGCCTCACGGCAAGCCGATGCAGCCTCCAAACAAGCTTCTCTTTCATCCCGCAACGACCGCAGGCGTTCGGTGATCCGCTCGGTAGATTCTCTATCACCACGGGCTTCCCCAAGTTTTCTTTCTTCTAGCGCGAGATGTTCATCCAGCGCCGTGAGCTTGGAGAAGTTATTGACCAATTCGCCCGGGACTATTTGCATAGCCTTATCGAGTCCCCGGAGTTCGCGAAGAGGTAACGGTTGGTCATCCATCGTGCTGAGTATTCCGTCTATCTCGCTTTCGCTGATCTCCATTGTGCGAATAGCGTCGGTGGCTACTCGAGGGAGCTCGCTGTGCTCGACAGTTTCTATCACGGCGACAGTCTTCGCCATCGTTTCGTCGGTAGAATGTACGGCCTCTACAACGCGGGCCGGCATAATTGGTTTACCACGCTTCCAATCTGGGAATCCTAGTTCGCTCCTTATGATTTGGCCACCGCCCCGACTTCCGACAACGGTGGTCAGCGCTAGGGGTTTTCCGGTCCTCATGTTGATGATTGGGACATTTGATGCTTTTAGCCGCAACCTACCACGCAGATCCAATTCGAACTTGGAGTAGTCGCGACCGACAGATCGGACCATACCTTTTTTCTGCCAAACTGTTGTAGTAGTCGTATACAACTGACTTGACTAATTCCTGGCTTAGATTAATGGTGTTGGTAGCGCCACTTATTTCCTCGCCGGCTGGAGTCTCTATGAAGGGCGTTTCGTTATCGTCATCGATGTCATCATCATCGAGTAAATAGTCGAGGTCATCATCATGGAGGTAATCGTCTCGGCCGAATTCGTCCATGCCAATATCGTAACCAGACATCTTTAACAATGTATTAAAGAAAAAACCATACGGGTTTAATACAGCTACTAAATATGTCTTGGAGTCAATACGGCCGCAAACTCAATCCATACCGCAGACTGCGCGAGCCCCTCGGGGCGAAAGGCGTGAGACAGAGCGTCGTTATTACGAACAACCCATCGACGATCGACCAGAACCAGCAGCTCTTGGCCCGCTTCCCCAACCTCGGAGCTAGCGACGTCATTGAGTTGCTGGAGAGTCACATGCCCTACTATCAGAGTGCTTTGGCGGACCGCCTCGAATACGAACTAACGTTCAACGACTACGGCCGAGTTCTCATAGCCACTAACGAGGCATCGAAGTATACGATCGACAATGTTTCGCTGGAGTACGACATGGTCACGATGCCCGAACTCGCGCGATTGATCAGAACCCAGTACGCCGGGCGCGTTGCCATACTTTACGACCGAGTTCTTCGCCACCGCAAGATGACGAAAGACAAAGGCGACACATTGTGGAATATTAATGTCAACGTACCCGCCCGCTCGATGAAAGGTATACTGATGCTGTTCGAGGAGGGTCGGTTCGCGATCGGGGTTAGAAAAATCGACAAATTATATAACCCCAAAATCACAAAGGTAGAGGTGACGATCGAGGGAGTCCCAAATCAGCTCTACAGCCAGGGCATTCGTGCGCACCAGCAGTGGGACGAAGCCAAAAAGCAGTTTGCTGCCGGCTCTAAGCGCTCCCCGGAGGTTGCCGCAGTTGCCAAAGACCTGCAGCTCTCGGACTTCTCCCTCGCGCAGTTCCTGACTACCAAATACGCGTAATAGCTAGACATGCGAGCCAGCGACGACGACCAAATGCACGGTAGTGGACGCCAAGTTGAGAACGCTAGCGAGGGTGTGACGATCCAGATAACGAAAGAGGCGGATGGAGCTGGGCCATTGAACGTGTACTTACATATAATCACAGACGCACAACTCAACATCGAAGATGGTCGATACATCTCAGCACTCTACTGAAACTAACAATTATCTGGGTTTTACATCAAATAAAGTTTATGATGCCCACTCTGCCATAATATGTGGGCAGACAGGATGCGGACAAACGGTTTTCATCCTGGACTTGCTCGAGGGGTCCTATCGCGATGCCTTTCGACACATTGTGATCCTGTGCCCCACTGTGCGGCACAACGAGACTTATCAGCGGCGCCCAAGGATATGGACCGACCCTGAGGTATACGTCGTTGACCCTGCGACAGGCTTCACGATTGGCTGCGTGGTTTATACCAAAGATTCCAGGGTGAGTCCACCCTATACGTGATTGACGACTGCTCGCCCAAGGCGGCGATGACCAAAAAGAAGGACATGCTATCCGAGCTCGCATTTTCGGGCCAGCATGCGGCAAAGCGTATGGATCTCCACTCAGAAGTACAACGCCGTCCTCAAGGATCTGCGCGAGCAAACGAAATGGGTCGCCCTCTTTCACTGCAAGGACCGAGACTCATTCGATGACTGTCTTCGAGATAACGATGTTATCCCCACGCTCGAGGAGCGCCTGGAGGTTCGACAGATGCTTTCTGAAACTAAGCACGCCAAGCTTCAACCCACCGATTATGGTGTTATTTTTTAAATAAAAACATCAAATAACCCACAGCAAGTTGCTGAATTTCTCGCAACAAGTTGCTGATTACCGAATGATTACTGAATATTACTGGCAACAAGTTGCTGATTACCGAATGATTACTGAATATTACTCACAACAAGTTGCTGATTACCGAATATTACCCACAACAAGTTGCTGCTTACTGAATTATTACTGAATTGTTACTCGTTATTTAAAAACGTTACTCGTAATTACTCGTAATTGCTTGCAACAAGTTGGTATTACTGACTGTCTAATTTCAAATTGTTTTTGAAACAGTTTGATGATTGTAATTTAATTGATTGCATAGAAATTATGTTTTTTGAAACAATTTGATGTTAAACTTATGAGACTAGTGAGAATAAGCACACCCAACATTGTTGGAATAAGCATAAGGAACTGCGACGAAATTCTCGATCAGCTGATGGAAGAAACAGTCGTGCCGGCTGTCGGTACGACTGCCGACACGACTGGACCTATAGGAACGACTGCCGACACGACTGCCGACACGACTGTCGGCACGACTGCCGATACGGTATCTTTCCTGAAAGAAAATGAAAACACGACGCGACGCGAGCGGCTAACTGAGCTGGTTGCTGGGGGACACTCGGAGCAGTATATCGGTAGGCGTCTCTCAGTTTGTTAGGTGGACAAGATGACAGATGCGGAGGTCGATAACATGTATGCGCGATACGAATCTAGGTTAGGTGCGGAGATGACGGAAAATCTTGGATCGGTGGCTATTCATTTGTACGCTACCGCTGTTAGTATACTTCTCCCTATACCAAACACAGCGGGTTGATTGATCTAGAGATTGACACTTTCGTATGACACACTCTTAGAACAGCCTGCTGCTCAATTTATCACAAGTTTGGAATGTACTTAGCTCCACTGACAACCGCGTTGACCACGGCTAAGCACTGCCAATTTGGACATATATGCCCAAGAACTATAAGCTCAGAAAATGATGACACAAGACGCACCTGCGAGAGTGACGGAACAGCAATCCCTGATTGCACTTCCAACTCCGCTCCAGCTCAGGAGCAGCGCGTTGGGGAACTATCCCCGATTGCACGACACAAAAACCCAAAAAGATAGGCAGCTGGGCTGGCAGCGGCTGCCACCCGAAAAGCTAAACAAGATAAAATACTCCCGAACTTCGAGAGGTCAAACAGTCGTTATTTGTTTCAGCTCCAACCACACCCCCAATTCACGAATTGGAACAGGAGCGACAGTTGGGTGCAGAAACAGCAAAAAACCCGAAGGTGGTTCCACATCCGAAGACAGCTGCGGTTCAAGCTCCGCAGGAACTGTCGGAGATTGTAGCTCCTACCTGGATCATCCCGTGGGTTGTAGGTGGTGGTCTGGCAGTTTTGGGCACCGTGTGTGTCCGACTCCCCACATGACCCCTGATCGTCGACCTGCCAGCCTCTGCGTATCTGGAGAACACTATGGACGGACCACCAACCAACACCTCCTTCATCATCGCGTAAGTCTCACCCGTCGGCGACCACAGCTCGGGGTGTGTCCACCTTCCCATCGATCGACCCGCGGAGCTGGTACTGAAGGGAAACACCGGGCAGAGAAACAGCGTCCTTGAGTATGTCCACGCCTCTCCCCCTGTAGAACTCCGTCATTTTATTCAGTGCCTCTAGGAACGGTCCGACTTCCAAGTCGTTGTAGTGTCGCAACCATTCTAGAACGTCTTCATCACCTTTTCTCGGAAGACCTTCTTGTACTCTTTCCACACGGACAGCGACAGTAGGAACTCACCCTTCAACTTCGAGTACCACTCGGGATAGTCGGGCAGCCCCGGATGGTCGAGTTTTTCTGGGGAATCGAACCACTCGTACGGGGAGTGAGACTTTACCGTTTTACAGTCGTACGCCTTAACCCACTTGTCGTAAGTGGTACCGGGTCCCACATATTGGATGATGTCGAGAAATCTAAACTCCGGGGTAAACAGGAACATCGTCGTGTTGGCCCTCTTTCCGACCATCACCTTATTCACGGTGGCCGCCAACTTCTCGACAAGGTACCGCTTATTGAGATTAAGGTTGTACCTGCTGCAATTGAACCCCACCACCGGAACTTGGTCGATCCACGAGACGATCTTCTCTCGCTGAGGTTTCGATAGCATTTCTATGTCGGTCGGCAGATACATCTTCCTAACCCCCTCCCTGATGTCATTACCTCTCCTCTGCATCTCGGTTACGAACTTCTCGACCAGCGTGTCGGGATCTCTTTCGCAGATGTGAGTGATCCCCTCGTGCATCGTATCCCCCAACGACACCGATATAGGGACGTCCTCGACCTCGAAGGTCAGGTCTTTGATGGGGCGCGTGGTTTTCGACTTGTCGAGATACGCCTCGAAGTCGTAGACTATCTGGTGAGGGTACAGAGTCGTCGCCTCCTCGCGCGGCGGTGGTTGATAATGGGGATTCCACGCCTTCAACCACTCGCACTCCCACATCATCACCAGCTCGTAACCCGCCTCCCTTATCTTGGCGTCTTGAATGTTCGTCCTCTTGTACAGCGATCTTGCGTTACCTCTCATGCAATGCGTCGGAGACCCGTGCCAGTAACATCCTTGAAACTGAACAGTAGCCGTCGACTGGATCGCCGGCCACCCACCTGTCGCCGCCGTGACCGCATCTCCCGTGATGTATGTGCTTTCCAACCCTCTCCTCTTCTCTGCTCATCCATTGAATCGACATCGCGCTCGCTGACCCCTAGGGATAGAACGCCTTCTCATATGCCGACTGCGGTCTCTCTACCCTCTTACCTGGACATATCACCACGGTCTTCCCACCCATGCAGGTGGTCGCCTGCCTGTGCATGTTTCACGACTTTGTGAACCGTTGTTGACATCCGGTGCACCCGTACTCGCTCGTCATCTTGCGGAGGTTCTTGATGAGGAACGAGTGACCTCCAAACATTCCAAACGTCATGATCTTCTCCCCAACCGCGTCGTAGTTTGCCGGAGACTTCATGAGGTACCACACTCCGTCGGCGGTGGGCTCTTAAACGCGAATGCCCAGCTTGAAGTGATCTTCGACCTTCTTAATATCTTCCAGGGGATTCCCTTACTATCCGGTCCGCTATCGTGACCGAGGTATTCGCGAGCTAGAGCTCGTGCCTTCTCACAACAGCGGTCGGGTCTCCCTCCACGGTGGATGGCTATGCACATAAACAGACACAAGTAGTCGTCGTACGTGCCGACGGAATACATTCATTGTTTCTGTCTTAACCAATCGTGGAGTTTTCCCGCTCCCATGCGAAGTTGTTGCGCATCGATGATCATCTTCACCTCGACCGATATCCAATGAACGATGGTCCATTTTGTGTTTGGTCTATCGACTTTGTCGATGTCCATTCGACCTCTCTCTCTATCGGATATCCAACTCTCAGCTTTGGCGATCTCAATTTATCCACGGAATGCCCTTGGATTGTTTGTGATAGATCATCGTTTCGTCGGTCTCGATGTTCCTAATACGATACGAACACGAATACCTCAGATAACAAAATGTATGGCAGATTGCTGTATATACCGAGTATAACCAATGGATTTTTAACTCTAATAGGGTGTACAAGTACAAGTAGTTGAAAACCTCCGACATTTCGGGACGTGTGTTACCACTTCAAATTATGATTTTGCACAATTATGAGAAATTATGAGAAATTATGAGAAATTATGAGAAATTATGAGAAAATCTAGGTTTTTTATGCTAAAATTGGGTCTGAAATGGGGCTGGGAGGCTCGGTGGAAGTTGGTGGGGCCCCCACCAATTGTGTTGGTCTCTAGCCGGATAACGATATGTATTGCTTGTTAGAATCATGCCGGATACTTCATTGATGTCATGGCGAAATATTTACAAAGTTTACGATATTTTCCGTAAATGACGTAGAAACATTCAGTGCAAACGCGGAATAGAATCGTTAATCGTAATATTTAAAACTCGTGCATAGTATAGTAACTGATCAGTCGGCCATCGCATCCTGACTAGCATAGCACCTGATCAGAAGGCCATCGCGCATTGCCTAGTATAGCACCTGATTAGTCGGCCATCGCGCATTGCCAAGTATAGCACCTGATCAGTCGGCCACCGAACCATGACTAGTATAGCACCTGATTAGTCGGCCATCGCGTCATATGCCAAAGTATAGCACCTGATCAGTCGCCACCGAACCATGACTACTAGTACGCACCTGAATCAGTGGGGCCACCTGACCAGAACCTGACTAGTATAGCACCTTGCTAGCCATGGGCCACCGAACTATGACTATATAGCACCTGATTAGTCGGTGCCATCGCGCATATTGCCAAGTATAGCGGCCTAGATCAGTGGGCCACCGAACCATGACTAGTATAGAAACTGATCAGTGGGCCACCGAACCATGACTAGTATAGCACCTGCTCAGTGGGCCACCGAACTATGACTAGTATAGCACCTGATTAGTCGGCCATCGCGCATTGCCAAGTATAGCACCTGATCAGTCGGCCACCGAACCATGACTAGTATAGCACCTGATCAGTGGGCCACCGAACCATGACTAGTATAGCACCTGATCAGTCGGCCACCGAACCATGACTAGTATAGCACCTGATTAGTCGGCCATCGCGCATTGCCAAGTATAGCACCTGATCAGTCGGCCATCGCGCATTGCCAAGTATAGCACCTGATCATGGCCAACGAACCCATGACTAGTATAGCACCTGCTCAGTGGGCCACCGAACCATGACTAGTATAGCACCTGCTCAGTGGGCCACCGAACCATGACTAGTATAGCATCTGATTAGTCGGCCATCGCGCATTGCCAAGTATAGCACCTGATCAGTGGGCCACCGAACCATGACTAGTATAGCACCTGCTCAGTGGGCCACCGAACCATGACTAGTATAGCACCTGATCAGTGGGCCACCGAACCATGACATAGTAGCACCTGATCAGTGGGCCACCGAAAACCATGATAGTGAACCATGACTAGTATAGTACCCTGCACAGTGGGGCCACGTAAACCCCTGACTAGTAAATAGCATGCACCTGATCAAACCGTGGGGTCCACCAAACCAATGAACCATGACTAGTATAGCAATACCTGATCAGAAGGCCATCGCACCATGACTAGTATAGCACCTGATCAGTGTGCCACCGAACCAAGACTAGTATAGCACCTGATCAGGGTGGGGCCGCACCACCATGACTAGTAATAGCACCTGCTCAGTGGGCCACCGAAACCATGCCACTGTATAGACACCTGATCAGTGGGTCCACGAAACCATGATTAGTGAACCATGACTAGTAGAGCACCTGATCAGTGGGCCAACCGACCATGGGCCAAAGTGAACCATGACTAGTATAGCACCTGAACATGGGGCCACGTAACCAAGACTAGTATAGCACCTGATCAGTGGGTCCACCAAACCATGATTAGTGGGTTAGCCCCTGATTCCTGTCTGCCCATTTCGTAACCATGACTATTCCCAAAAGCACCTGATTCAGTAAAGGCCACCGAACCATGACTATATAGCACCTGATCAGTGGGCCCACCGAACCATTGACTATAAAAGCACCTATCATTGGACCACCTAACCATGGACTAGTATAGCAACCTGAATTCAGGGGGGCCCACCAAACCATGACTTACATAAGCACCTGCTTCAGTGGGTCCGCCGAACCATGATTATTGGGACCAATGAAATAGTAATAACACCGAAATTAGTTTTGGTTCACCGGTAACCATGGACTAGTATAGCACCTGTCAGTGGGGGCCACCGAACCCAAGACCATATAAGCACCCAGGGCCATCAGAAGGCCCCAATCGCCACCAAAATGACCTAGTATGTACCTGACCAGTGGGCCACCGAACCATGACCTATAAATAGCACCTGTTCAGGTGGGTCACCGGAACCATGACCAATATAAACAACCTGCTCAGTTGCCACCGCCCATGACTATTATAGCACCTGATCAGTGGGCCACCGAACCATGACTAGTCTAGCCAACATGCCAGTGGGCCACCGAACCTGACTAGTATACACCTGCCAGTGGGTCCAACCGAAACCATGACTAGTATAAGCACCTGATTAGGGTTCCGGCCATCGCGCCATTGCAAGTATAACCAAACCTTGATTCAGTGGGCCACCGAACCATGACTTAAGTATAAAGCCCAAGCCTGCGCAGTGGGGCCACCGAACCAAGACTAGTAATAGCAACCTATCATGGGCCACAACCAGAACTCATGACTATATACACCTTGATCAGTGGGCCACCAAACCATGAATTTAGTGAACCCATGGACTATATAAGTAACCCCTGCGCCGTGGGGCCACATAACCATGACTAGTATTAGCACCTGATCAGTGGGTAACCGAACCATGACTAGTAATACCCTGATTCAGAAGGCCATCGCACCATGACTAGTATAGCACCTGACAGTGGGCCACCGAAACCATGACTAGTATAGTACCTAACCAGTGGGCCACCGAACCATGGACTGAAATAAGCACCTGCTCAAGTGGGCCACCGAACCATGACTATATAGCAATCCGAACATGGCCCACCGAACCATATTAGTGAACCATGACTAGTATAGTAATCACCTGACCCAGCCTGTCGACATGGGCCACGTAACCATGACTAGTATAGCACCTGAGCAGTGGTCCACCAAACCATGATTAGTATAGCACCTGATCAGTCGGCCATCAGCTGACGATGACACTAGTCATAGCACCTGAATCAGTGGCCACCGAACCATGACTAGTATAGCACCTGACGTACCAGACTAGTATACACCTGACATGGGCCACAATACTAGCATAGATATAGCACCAATGATCAGTCGGGCCACAACCATATATATACGCACCTGAACATGACCACCAAAAAAACCATGACTAGTATAGCACCTGATCAGTGGTCACCGAACCATGACTAGTATAGCACCTGATAGTCGGCTATCACCTGAACATTTTGCCACGCACCATGACTAGTATAGCACCTGATCAGTGGGCCACCGAACCATGACTAGTATAGCACCTGCTCAGTGGGTCACGGAACCATCACTAGTATAAAGCACCTGCTCAGTGGCCACCGAACCATGACTAGTATAGCACCTGATCAGTGGGCCACCGAACCATGACTAGTATAGCACATGCTCAGTGGGCCACCGAACCATGACTAGTATAGCACCTGCTCAGTGGGCCACCGAACCATGACTAGTATAGCACCTGATTAGTCGGCCATCGCGCATTGCCAAGTATAGCACCTGATCAGTGGGCCACCGAACCATGACTAGTATAGCACCTGCTCAGTGGGCCACCGAACCATGACTAGTATAGCACCTGATCAGTGGGCCACCGAACCATGACTAGTATAGCACCTGATCAGTGGGCCACCAAACCATGATTAGTGAACCATGACTAGTATAGTACCTGCACAGTGGGCCACATAACCATGACTAGTATAGCACCTGATCAGTGGGTCACCGAACCATGACTAGTATAGCACCTGATCAGAAGGCCATCGCACCATGACTAGTATAGCACCTGATCAGTGGGCCACCGAACCATGACTAGTATAGCACCTGATCAGTGGGCCACCGAACCATGACTAGTATAGCACCTGCTCAGTGGGCCACCGAACCATGACTAGTATAGCACCTGATCAGTGGGCCACCGAACCATGATTAGTGAACCATGACTAGTATAGCACCTGATCAGTGGGCCACCGAACCATGATTAGTGAACCATGACTAGTATAGCACCTGAACAGTGGGCCACGTACCCATGACTAGTATAGCACCTGAGCAGTGGGCCACCAAACCTTGATTAGTATAGCACCTGATCAGTCGGCCATCGCACCATGACTTGCATAGCACCTGATCAGTAGGCCACCGAACCATGACTAGTATAGCACCTGATCAGTGGGCCACCGAACCATGACTAGTATAGCACCTGATCAGTGGACCACGTAACCATGACTAGTATAGCACCTGATCAGTGGGCCACCAAACCATGACTAGCATAGCACCTGATCAGTGGGTCACCGAACCATGATTAATGAACCATGAATAGTATATCACCTGAACAGTTTGCCACGTAACCATGACTAGTATAGCACCTGATCAGTGGGTCACCGAACCATGACTAGTATAGCACCTGATCAGAAGGCCATCGCACCATGACTAGTATAGCACCTGATCAGTGGGCCACCGAACCATGACTAGTATAGCACCTGCTCAGTGGGTCACCGAACCATGACTAGTATAAAGCACCTGCTCAGTGGGTCACCGAACCATGACTAGTATAGCACCTGATCAGTGGGCCACAGAACCATGACTAGTATAGCACCTGATCAGTGGGCCACCGAACCATGACTAGTATAGCACCTGATCAGTGGGCCACCGAACCATGATTAGTGAACCATGACTAGTATAGCACCTGAACAGTGGGCCACGTAACCATGACTAGTATAGCACCTGAGCAGTGGGCCACCAAACCATGATTAGTATAGCACCTGATCAGTCGACCATCGCACCATGACTAGCATAGCACCTGATCAGTGGGCCACCGAACCATGACTAGTATAGCACCTGATCAGTGGGCCACGTAACCATGACTAGTATAGCACCTGATCAGTGAGCCACCAAACCATGACTAGCATAGCACCTGATCAGTGGGTCACCGAACCATGAATAGTGAACCATGACTAGTATAGCACCTGATCATTCGGCCATCGCACCATGACTAGTATAGCACCTGATCAGTCGGCCATCGCACCATGACTAGCATAGCACCTGATCAGTCGGCCATCGCACCAGGACTAGTATAGGACCTGATCAGTCGGCCATCGCACCAGGACCAAATAGTTTTACTATATAATTTAACCGAATGCCATCCAATACGGCCAGTCTCTCATACTTTCACTATTCGTATGGATGCTGTGGGACGTACTTGTACATGACCTGCAGCCAGTCTGTACTGGTTCTGCAAGAATTAAACAATAGGTTCAGAATTAAACAATAGGTTCACTTACTCATACGAAATAAAAATCCAACCTCGTCATATACCTCAATATTGTTTACATTTTTTGGCCACGGAAACTCTGTTTACTACTCAAGTTTTCTTTTAAACGCTACATATATGCTGAACACTGGTGTTAAAAGAACCCCAACATGTACCTCAAGTGAAACCGGGTAGTAACGGATCAATATTTGCAGCAAACTGTGTCTGTAACCTCAAAACACCCGCACTATTTTTTTTTATACCGCACTACTTCTGGAATACCCCCTTGGCGATTTAGCGCCATTTGGTATCCTCTAACCTATGAGATATCTAGGGCTGAAATGGCTACGCAGAATTTAGATTTAACCACACTGAATCATCAGATATTCATGCGCGGTGTAGTGGTACATGTACGTTAAACAAATATGCCAGATTTGTTATGCCATAGACAGTCATTGATTTGAAAAACCGATCAATTGATGTACTAATCTACTTCACAGGAATGTTAATGTATCATTTTCAAGCATATGTTTGGGATTATTTTGTAAGTCGAATCATATTTGTTAAGTGAGGTGGTTTCAATTCTAGCCGCGGACTTTTTGCGCCACCACCAGTGTGGTCACAGGAGATTGAATTTATCTTTCTTAACAATAATTAAACATATATTTTAATTAGTGAATATACAGAGCAGAATGACTGTAGGTTATGGGAAAATAGGCCCCACAACATCCATACGAAAAATGAAAGTAGCAGAGAATACCAAAATGTGTGGTCATTGGTTAGTTTATATACTAGGACAAATCTTTGGTGATGGTGGACCTTTCAGTTACTATTATAGTCGTATACAGGTAATGTGTACATACATGTAATACTATTGAAAATGAAGGTTGGTCTAAGTCGCCGGCCAAGGAAATTGAAATGAATTCGATTCGATTCGGCTTATATGTAACGGTGGGAACTGGCTCGAACATTCCACATTCCATACCAAGTGCTGAAACGAAGGCTACATCGAGGTATTTTATAGGTAACGAGTTTGTCAGTGGTTTATGATGTACAGCGCTTGCTGATGATACTGTACAATGCTTACTATGTATATACACGCGTGTTAAAGTTGGGGTCCCATTTATTTGATATACATGTATTTGTTTTCTTGATAGAAGTTAAATATGTGTATACTTGTGTACCTATTCCACCAGTTTTAAATATTATGATTAACGATTCTATTCCGCGTTTGCACTGAGTAGTTCGTCATGTTTCTACGTCATTTACGGAAAATATCGTAAACTTTGTAAATATTTCGCCATGACATCAATCAAATATCCGTCATGCTTCTAACAAGCAATACATATCGTTATCAGGCTAGAGGCGTGTGTTGTTCGATCAGGATATACATCGTAAGGCTTACATGTACGCAAATCATTGCCTTGTTTACTTATGTGGTCCACCACTATTTAACCCTTTGAGCCCAAAACTAGAGCGGTTTGTGCAAACAGTGCAGATCCAGATGAGCCGGCTCGTTGCGAGTCGGCTCAATCGGATCTGCACTGTTTGTGCAGATCCAAATGAGCCGGCTCGTAAAGAGCCGTCTTGTCAGGATCTACACGTTTTCAAAGTAATTTTCATATTTTTGAGAAAACAAACATACCATATTTTCATAAATGGACTAGAATAAGTTTGTGATGATTGGATTGGTTGCACAATTAACATATCAACATCCATTCCAGTTACTGAGGGGGAGGTTTAAATTAATCTACCAATCCATTCTGCTACTTTCACTTCGTATGGATGTTGTGGGCTATTTTCCCATATCCTGCACCCATCCTGCTGTGGATATTCACTAAGTAAAAGATAAGCTTGATTATTGTTAAAAAAGTTAAATCTCCTGTTACCACCCTGGTGGTGCCCCAAATATCAGCGGCTGGAATTGAAACTACATGTATGCCATATGGTCAGAAGTAAAAAAAATAAACACCGCAATTAGGCTTGAAAATGATGTAAAAGGTAAATTAAGATGCTTATAATTAGTACACCAATTGACCAGGTTCCACAAGCACACAGTGTATATGGCATACATCATCATGAGCATGTTCTTTCCCGTGATACTACCATGAATATCTAAAGATTTAGTGTGGTTGAACCATTATAGTATTGTTTTACCGTGACTATTGCTACGTGAATAGTACGCAGATTTACGCAACCGAATATCGACGAACTGGTCGATACCATGACAAAATGGAACGTACTTCAAAAACCGAATGTCGACCAACGTAGGTCCAGGTCAGACAATGCACAGTTCCATCTCGGACGAGGCTGACCACAAACACCACAGAACACGGTCCATCGCCTGTCTGGATCCTTGTCAGCAGTTGAATGTTTGTTTGCTCGCTGTGAAACATGAACATACCCTGCCCATTGCACTATTAAATGTGATTGTGGAGAAAGGGGGCTTATTCGTTTTGAGACCAGTGTAGATCCAGATCAGACTGTGCATCCGTACAGTCTGATCAGGATCTGCACCGTTCGCAATTCCATCAATGAAGCACCGTGACAAGCAATATAGATTGCTATCAGGCGACAGGACTGTGATATTTGATCAAGAGCTACACTGGTCACAAATCCTATATGCCCGATTTCTCCAGTCACAACCACACATTTGAACGACTTTGGAAACCAGACATGCGGGATAATGTGGTGGTGCATGTAGGTTTGATAGACATCCGGCGGACCACGTGTTACATATTCGGATACATTTTGCCTTGTACAGGCACTGCGTCTCAGGGGATGTCTCAGATATCGTCGTGGCCACTCACCTATCATTATAAAACTCCGTTGATATCGCGGATTGATTGCGTGCATCACATAGGCCCTGGGCGTACCGGTATAAAATAGGGATTTTAGTACCATCAGATTTGTGTTACCAATGTGACTAAACATATATATACTCTATACATTTCCGCATGATAGACCATAAGAAGTATTAGAATAAGGTAGTAGGTCATAGATGGATACACCCAGCTTCAATGATAATTGCTTCATAAGAGTGATGTGATATAAAAATATAACATACACGTATGTAACTAGATTGGTCAGTAAGCGAGGCTTACGGAACACCCTCCGCGTGGGCCCAGATACCCCTAAATATGTTTTAAAAAAAACAAGTGTGTGGGGTTATGACCTTGACTCTGGGCTTAGCGGGGGCGGCACGAATGTGAATTTGTCACAGGGTGGTAGAGGTCCATTGGAGCAATGCGTGTGTGAAATGTGAAGCAGATTCGAGCAAGGAAATATATGTTATAACCGATTTCTTTGATGTTACGTTTTGTAAAGATACTAAGTATGTGACCTTGACCTCGAAATCAGCGGGGATTTGTCACAGCATGATAGTAGAGCCTTAGAGGAATACATGTATGAAATAGTAAGAATTTTCGATGAAAGGAATAGAAGTTATAACATATTTCTCTGATGTTAAGTTTTGTAAAGAGACTAAGTATTTCACCTTGACCTTGAGAGCAGCGGGGTTTGGACGGTCGTAGATTTGTCACAGCATGATAGTACAACCTTAGAGGAATGCACGAGTGAAATATTAAGAATTCTCAATGAAGGAAATAGAAGTTATAACCTTTGTTAAGTTTTGTAAAGAGACCAAGTATTTGACCTTGACCTTGGGATCAGCGGGGGTTGGACGGTCGTGGAGTTGGCACAGCATGGTAGTAGACTTACAGGAATGCATGTGTGAAATAGTAAGCATTTTAGATGAAGGAAATTGAAGTTATAACATATATCTCTGATGTTAAGTTTTGTAAAGAGACTATGTATTTGATCTTGAGCTTGGGATCAGCGGGGGTTGGACGGTCGTGGATTTGGCACAGCATGGTAGTAGTGCCTTACAGGAATACATGTGTGAAATATTAAGCATTTTAGATGAAGGAAATAGAAGTTATAACAATATTTTTCTGATGTTAAGTTTTGAGTTGCCATCTCCGCCATCTTTGTATGTACAAGCCATCGTACAGTTTTACCACTTCGTGTGTTTGACACATACAGCAATAATATAACAGTAAACCAAATAACATGTGGTGCAATACATAATATAAATATATGACAACGGTAAGCTATACATATTATGCTAACAAACTATACAACAGACGAAGTATCTGAGAATTTATTTCTCCCATCAATCTCAAAATAAATGTTGATGTGTAAACGTTTCAATCTGATGCACAGCCTATGTTAGTGTACACATTGCCCATAGGTAAAGCCATATTTACTCGCATAGTAGACACCGGGAACAATACACTCAGGTAACACTGTAGTACATGCCACTGGATTTGATAGTTAATAACAGAATACAGTAGTGGGTATATATGGTATGTGTTGTTCGGTTTGCCAGGTAAAAGCGATACATTGTGCGATTTTCTGTGTATGAGGCTATATATAATGGTGGTTCATGTTGTTAAAAACACAGGCACAAATATGTCCAGAAAACAGACATATTTTACAGTTTGGTGTAATATAATGGATAAGAGTCCGTTCTCCTGGCTGTTCTACATGTGATTAGCTACATTATATCATAAGTTATATTCACATTCTGAGTTCTTTGTCGAACGGCAGAACAGGTAAAACTGGCTGATGGCTGGAACACACAAAGATGGCCGTCTTGGCCACTCCATGTGACGTATAGGATACAGTAACGAGACAGTATTCACATATATGGTATACATATATTCTATCACATTTACGAAGCAATTATCTTTGCATCAAATGATGATCATGTATAGAACGGGTCCTTAAGCCAAGTAATTTGCATATCGCAGTGGCATAGCCAGAGCCTGAAAAACACCGAGGCAACAACATTGGTATGGCGAATGAGCGGATCGAGGGAGTTTGGTAAATAAAGGGGGTACCGACACCCCCCCCCCCCCACCCCGCCGCGGGAAAACTTTCAAATGTAAATCGCATTTCCAGATTTCCTGCGTTTGGAGTATATTAGAGCAATATAATCGACAAAATATTTTGCTCTTTTTATAGGAAAGTTTTGCAACCATAGAGCATAATTGATGATATGTGCTACCGGAGGCTTGTCCTCCGGGGTAAACACCGAGGCATAACAGTACATGGTCACGAATAGTCAAATCACGATCTGCTTTTATGATGAAAGCATGAACTAATAATAATAATGAAAACAACCGGAAAATATCACCTAGGCAGTTGCCTCGGTGTGCCTCAACTTTTAAAGCTGCTTCCGTAATATGATACAGCGCCGTAGCTACGACGCTGTATCCTATTGTGGAAGCATCTTTAAAAGCACACATACCGATCAACTTGAGGCATTTAATACTTCATAGACGAATAAATGTTTATCAATCCATTTTATTAAGAATATGATGTACAGCAATCCAACATGGCCGCCATTTTACATGAATTATTTAAAGAAACAGGTACGCACGAGCAAGTAAGTGCTGACACCACACTCATATATGAAACTAACATAGTCACAATGTGTTTAGCATATTGGTACTGATAATAATACGCAACAAAACCTAACATTTGTGGTATAAACGTGTTATATTGCATATACAATATTGCCGACCGTATGAAATGCATATCCAGCTTCGGGGATACCTACAGTGGGGTCAGCGTGTAAGTGCACACACGAACGAACACGACAGGTTGGAACCAACCTGTCGTGTTCGTTTGTGTGTGCATTTACACGCTGACCCCACTGTATATGCAACGTCGTTGTTTCAGCAGTCACATAATTGTTATTACAAACACAATTCTGATTATGTGATAATTGACATGCTATGCAATGCTTATAAACCAATTTTACGATAAAGAGATAAGTGTGTAAATCTAAGATGGCCTCCACTTCATACGAATTTCGTAAACACTACTTATAACTTTCATATCTATGCCGGTACCACATACCCGCTCAAAACTGCAATGGTCTCACGCATGTTATACATATTCGTTGATCTACAGCTTATTAAAATCTTTTTTTTAAACATACACGTATTAATTTGCATATTTGAGATATCTATTTCTGTGAAATTGTCAAAAGTCTCATGGTGGTGACGTCATTTCTGGCGATCTCGCAAATCTGGCAAGATGGCTGACATGTTTGACAGATTTGCTCGCCGTCACGGAATCATGATTGGTAAAATGACATCAAGTACAGCTTCAGAACCTATAAATACAACCCAATTGGCTAGGATCCGGTGGTTCAACTCATAAGAGCAAACTATAACATCTATGTGGCGTATTCTCGCCAGTGACCTTCGGACTCCACGCGCTTTAAACAGATCAACTGTTGTTCATATTGCAGTAAACGCAACTGCCCATGGTATTATTACTTATATTTACGCTGCATTTTCGGATAGTTTCAAAGATGTAAACAACAAAATACGGCGTAAAAAATAGGAATATTATCGACTCCACGCACTTTAAGCATACCAACTGTTGTTCATAATACAGTAAACGCAACAGCCCACGGTTGTATTCCTTAACATGATTGTGTCTAATCATCTTGGGAGCCCGACTATGTTGCTTAGTACCGAAACAGATCATGCAGGCAGTGTGCGCCAACTGGTTCGCATAATCAACATATCCGAAGTTGGTTGGCAAATTTCCCTTCGCTTATGCATGTACGATACCTCTAGAAAGCACAATTCTATACACTGTATGTAATTTTCAACAATTACTTCCGTCTTGTTTGTGGAATTTAACAAGTGTGCACGACTGCCATAATGCGTCTAACACATGTAACGTTCAGAATACATATATCCGAACGACGTTAGTGTTTGGTACCCACACTGATAGAAATTTATTTACATATTTTATGATATCCCAATAAAATGGCGACCATCTTGGATTTTCACAAGCTCTGTTCAGGCTTAAATCGATTGTTATATATTCAGTAATGTATTAGCTATTAACTAAATTAAGATGCGCCAGATTGTCTCTTCTAATATTGGTTCCACACTGTAATATATATCCTACGGTAGCCGATGCTGTTTTCACTGGCGACCATCTTGTTTATGCAAATAAGTGGGCTTAAGCTACTATTTTGAAAGGATATCATGCAGGAATATAAACAGTATATATGCATAGCCACATTAGCTCGGATGGTACAGACAACCATAACGCGCACAGGGCCTACCAATGTAATAACGGTGTCAAAATACACATTTAATCAATTAACCGGGTAACAAAGCTGTCCTGGTATGTATATTATAGGAATAAATGGCCTTTTTGTGGAATTTATCGGGGTATAAACTTGGAAAAGTCGCGAGAATACTGGACGAAGGCCGGAAGGCCTCGTCCATTATTCCCGCGACTTTTCCAAGTTTATATCCCCGATAAATTCAACAAAAAGGCCATTCATTCCTTATAATTCCAGCATTTGAAATAAATTCATCAAGAAAATGTGTTTATTTTCCGTTTTCTTAATAATTATTTTAACTGCGCCTCACGGTTACGGAAAGTAGTTCGGCGTGGGAGTTTACTGGGATATAAATTTTGGACAGAGACTTGCTACGAGCCAATCAAATGTTAGGGAATTGTGTAAATATGTTTGTGCTGAAATTATCACTTAATAAGAGCTGCCGACATGTACATGACGTATACTTTTCGAAATAACAATTCGTTCACTAAATTTAACAATTCGTTCCCTCGAATTAACTATTCGTTCGCACGAAATTACAATTCGTTCCCTCAATTTAACAATTCGTTCCCTCGAATTAACAATTCGTGCCCACGATATAACAATTTGTTCCCATGAATTGACAATTCGTTCCCGTGGGAATTATAATTACTGAATTCTATGCCGTCTAAAACGACGGCGACGCCTACGCCGAAATGGTGAGTGATATATAGAGAATACAAGTATTCGATTTCACCAAACTTGCAAAGTATACTTACCTTGTACACTTTTAGGGAGAATTTTTCAACAATAATTCTGCATTCCTTTAATCATCAAATATATGCAGTCGGTAGTTCTATATGAAATTATGCATTTCGGGAAAAATAAATGATCACTCCCTCAAAGTATATTTAGCTAGATAAGTAGGCTTAGTAATCTTGGTGAAGTCGGCCACAGGCTGCTGTCTTTTTATATCAAGCGTTGTGCAATAATACGATATGTTGAACAATTCTGCAGTAACCAGGAACCCATTGTTCCAACGTTTCGGTATTGTGTCCTATTCCCTGATCAAGGCCCTGTGCCGAAATGTTGGAAGAGTGGGTTCCTGGCTACTGCAGTTTTTATATGTTATCTCCATTGAGATAGCATATTATGTCACGCAAATTTCTATGCGGGCAGCCATATTGTCGTGCTACGCTTAAATGGCGAGTGCAACCAAGAAAATAGTGCCCTGTGCCAACTTATCCTATGGCGTTTTGGTCTGTCTTGATTTGTATCTAAAACTCTACATATTCTATGCTCTATATTTTTCACAGTTTTGGGCTCAGTTTATCAGTTAAATTCTGGAAAATACGAATCACATTTCGTGCGTATGAATGCATCAGCTATTATTTAGTTCTCAAAATTAGGTAGCAGTGACCAGTTAGCCGCCAGTTTCGTACACTCTTTTCTAGGAGTTTCAAACAGTAATTTATATAAAGTTTATCAGACAAGGCTAGGAAACGCGTAGGAATTGCAAGGCTTGCAGAGGAATTCGTACTGTTTCCGAGCCGAGGCTGACAAACTTGATATCAACGTACACTAGCATGGTATTATATTTATCAAGTAACGTTTTTATCAGTGAATGAGCAAATTGGCGTTGTTTTCTTTCATATAATGCAGACTTGTTTCCGTGACGTCATTCCACTGACGTTTTCGGTAACAGTGCAGTACAGATCCAGATCAGCCTGTGCATCGGCATGGTCTGATCAGGATTTACACGGTTCGCCATTCCATCAGTCAAACCCGTCATGCTTCTAACAAGCAATCTAGATCGTAGCAGGCTACATGAGTGTGCTATTTGATCAGGATATACACTGGTCACAATCCCATAATCCCATCAGTCAGAGACACAAATGTATATTTCCACAGCCCTATGAGACAGGCCATGTGATTTTATACCTAAGAAGATAAATCATGAAAAATATTTATACCATTTAAGATCTTGTCAGTAAAGTTGAAGAAACTTTCAAAGAAAACTCCGAGTAGAAATTGCTGAGAACATTTCGTTAACTTTCGACTGTATTTACCGAAAATATCATTGTTTCCATAAATATTTATTTCTGAAAAATGCAGCATATTTTGTACAAAATGAAATGGCTGGTCTCGCACATGTACATTTGGAATATAATTGACGATCATGAATTTCTTTACCGGCCATCCCGAGGTATCTATATCACCGCCTGCGCTAATCTTGCCAATATTTGGAATAATTTGTTTATTTCAAAATACTTGAATATCTTGCTTGAAAACAAACAGCTTGCTTGGCTGAGCCTGAGCTGTGCTACAGTTCATGCTCAGTCAATCAAGCTGATTGATTACGATTAGAGATTGCTAATGGATGTTGAGAAAGGTTAACATCTGGGAAAGATTACCGCAGGCGGTTGTGTATGTAAGCGTGTTAGATCCACGATCCAGATCAAAGATCCAGTTGTACAGAGTGTGTAGGCTCGGTTTCACGTTGTGCCTGCCGGACTGATTCAGCATAAGACGGCGGCGGCGCGACACCGGTATCCATTGACGAGCGACTATGGCTGTCACTGGATTCGGCGACGACGTCAGCATACGACGGCAATGTCAGCGGGCCCGTTAGAGTGGAGCTATCGCCGTCAGCTGACAGAATACGTATCATGGGCCTGTCGTTTACTGAAATGTCATGGCCGCCGTTCTCATGTGGGTAGCTGTTCATAAGTGCGCAGCCGTTGTGATGCGCAGTCGGGTGCGCGCGCACGTGCATGGAGTTGGTGACGATGACTAGAGATGCTGATTGCGTGGTGACGGAGAACGGGACACGCAGGCCTCGCGCTGCCCGGTCTCTATGTCGCCATCGGCGACGCCAACTGAAATATTGACGTCATTATCGGTTTGTGGGGAAATATTACCCTGCGGTATCACTGTGTACGCACAGGTGAAATACTCGCATTAAAATGAATTCCATTACCCCGCCGCCTGATGTCGTACTGTACGTCACATGTATATAATGAACAGTACGACATCATGTGATTGGGGTAATATGATGCATCAACAGGCTATGAGTAAGCCCCCTTGGGAATGGGATAATAGCGTTAACGGTGAGCCGGGGGAGAGGGATATAGTGTTAATGGTGAGGCCGGAAAATGCAGATGTAGCATTCACGGTGAGGCGGGGGAGGGATGATATAGCGTTAACGATGATGCGGGGGAGGGGAATATAGCGTTACCGGTGAGGCAGGGGCGGGAGTATATAGCGTTAGTTTTAGTTTAAACATAGTTTATTGCATATAAGTGCAATGGGCTTGGGCTACAAGTTCTCACAGCATTAGTTACAGCCCTTACCCAAGTATTACAACAATACAGCAATTTGACATCAATGGTGATAAGTATAGAGATATATATGTTCATGGGTACCGACCAATAATCATGCGGTATATATATATTTGCATACTGTACGAAAAGAAAACTCGGACAGAAAGAGAGAGAAAATGTGGATAGCGAGAGGGGAGATTGGGAGAAAGAATGAAAGAGTTATGTGGCACAATGTACATACAATATATAAACTAATTCATCGATATATGTGTACTGCAGTAGATTTCAGTGTTCGTTTAATATTATCAGGTGGTAGTGGATGATGTTGGCAAATGGAAAGCAACGGATAGAGCTTGCGTCACAGGCATCCACCAATGGTGTTACTCGAATCTGTTCGTAGTTTTAATATATATATTGTACAGCTTTAAACATAACAGTATTGCACTCATTATTTTCTTCAGGTATTCCATGCAAAAGTATATGCACGTTTAAAGGATAGAATTGTCCCAGTGACTGACGTAACATTAGACGCTGCGCATGATATTTATTACATTCAAAGAAGTAATGTTCTGCATCCTCTACAACTTCACTACATTCGCAGTAGGGAGTTTCTCTGATATGGTTATTGCAAAAATCACAATGATTTATTTCGAATTATTGCATGAATAACTGACAACAATCGATCTCCCTCTAAATACTGTGATGGTATATTATATTGAGTATATAGTTGTTGGACACATGATGTTTTGAAGTGTCTAAGACTATCTACATTTTTCAGCAACGGGTTAGTTTCATTCCAGAGTCGTACCGAAGATGTCATAAACGATTGTTTGTATACTTCCAGTCGTGTGGTGGGGAAATTTAAATAAAATTTATTTCTAAGAGTGTAACGAGATATATTATTAACAGTGGGTGGAATCAGGTTAGAAATATAACTAGGTATTTTATTATTATTGGCTTTGTACATGATCGAAAGCTTTTGAATACTACGTCGAACAGATAGAAATTGCAATCCAACTTCTTGCCTCAAATTGTCGAGTGATACTGACCGTGTTAATCCAGTTACTATTCTCGCGGCTTCATTCTGAATGTTTTCAAACGAATCCTTTTCATATTCTGTACACCCATCCCAGACCGATGAAACATATTCTAGCATAGGTATCATATAAGATATACATATTTGATTTAAATACTGTCTGCTTATCTTAAATATTAGGTTACGCATTATTCCCAATACTCTCGTAGTCGAATTAATTAGATGCATATGTGTATGCCATTTTCCGTTATGACTCTGTGTTAAACCAAGATGCTTATGATTGTCAACAAAGGTTATGGACGTATTCTGAAATATTAAAGTTAAGGGTCGATCAAGTTGTCTTAATGTTAGAGGCATTGCTTCAGTCTTGTTCGGATTGAAACTAACCAACCATTGTTTAGCCCAATCAGAAATAATTAGCAGGTCATGATTTATTATGCCTTCTATATCATCAACATTTGTTGAGGAAAAGGACAGAGAGCTGTCGTCATCAAATACTCGAACAATACTTAGTAGATCGTCAGTTCTGTCGTTGACATATATTATATATAGTAAAGGGCCGAGTACCGACCCTTGCGGTACGCCAGCATTAATTAATTTGGTATCTGAGGTTGTGGACCGTATTGATACGGACTGTTTCATATTCGACAAGTACTTTTCGATCCATTGTAAAATACTTAAATATTAACCCCTGATGCCATACTCTACGAAAGGCTTTACAAATATCACGAAATACCATACATGTAGATTGTCGTCATCGAATGCCTGACATATTTGATGGTGAATGTCTATACGTTGATATACCGTTGAGTGGCCTGATAAAACCACAGATTGCCTGCTATAAATCAATTGTTGTGAGTGCAAGTGATTATAAATATGTTTAATAATTATTCTCTCCATTACCTTACCTGCACAGCTTAATAACGATATCGGGCAATACTTTGAAGGCGTCTGTGGACACCCCTTTTTAAATAGAGGAACTACACTTGCTAATTTCCACGCCATCGAAAACTTGCATTCATTGACAGATATATTCAAGAGTATCGCAATAGGTTTTGAGACAGATGTAATGGTTCCTTTTAACATTATATGACTAATTAAATCGTATCCACAACAAGCTTTATTAGTTTGCAATTTTTTATTATATCTCTAACCTCAGATTAATTTATATTAATCGTATCAAGAACTTGGTTAGTTTTTAATTCAAACGGTGGTAAAGTAGAGTTACTATCATCAACAATTGATATTGAAACGAAGAATTAAGTTGTTAAAACCATTTGCTTTTTCAGTATCAGAAAAATAGAAATTTTCGCTGTTACCGTCATTGGTTTTTAAAGGAGGAATAGTACTACTTGACTTGCTGTATTTCACAAAGTGTCAGACTAGCTTCCAGAAATATAGTTTGTTATTCGAAAATGATTATGTTAGATTAATACACTCTATGTCATTATAAAATGCTTCTCTAGCATGTTTTTTCATATTATTAACTTTATTCCGAGTTGTTTTGTATTTATTCCAATCGTACACCCGTCCAAACTGTATTGATTTATTTCGTAACTTGTCCCTTAACTTGCTTGTTTGGCGAATTTCGAAATCATACCGTGGTTTATCGTTAGGCCGCACTCTGACTTGACTGCATGGAATGCATTGCTTAGCTAGCTCAATGAACTTAGATGTAAATATAGTAGATGCATCATTCTACACTACCATTATTCAAAATTGTCCAATCAGTATTAAGCGTGAGCTCGTTAAATTTAACAAAGTCTGCTCTGTTATAGTTCCATACAGTTCGTTTGTACGAATTATTATGTAAATTTTCAGCTGGTATGGTGACACATGTAGCCTTATGAACACTTATGTTTGACGAAACAGCTAATATATCGCTTTTGAGAATGATCTGATTTTGGTTAGCACGAATTGGATCTAGTACGGTTGAAGTAGTAGCTGTTTCCCGGGTTGCGGATTTAATTATGTTTTTCAATGAATTGATACTCATAACATCTTTTAATTTGTGGTTTTGTACATTTAGTTGATCTTCATTTACATCGCCAACAATAATGTTATTATTTGTTATATCGAATACCAATTCTAGATTGCGATTAAGCAATTCCGAAAATTAGATATTGGACGACGGGGGTCGGTAAAGTGTGCCAATCAAGAACGTTTTAGGGTTTGTTTTAACTTGAATCCAGATGGTTTCATCCCAAAATATTTCTAAATGTTGCATTCTATCTGATAATAAATGGTCTGCGACATATACTAATATACCACCTGAATATGGCGATTTGTCCTTTCGGAATGGTAAGCCATATCCATTCGGTTGTAAACTGCTTGTTTCTATCGCGCATGATAAGTGCGTTTCCGTAAAACATAGAATATCGAAATGTGTAAAAGAGTCCTCGATATAACTGACCTTATTGCGGATACTTCTAATATTTAAATGTAAAATTGAAAAAGATCAAATCTCATTTTCAGGCCTTGAATTTCTTCTATATACATCACCAGCCAGCAGTACCAAAATCAAAGATATTATTGCCAAACAAATATTGAGGTTAAATAGTAATCTGGATCCTCTACATTTAAATACATTAGTCAAACAATTACCTATACCCGTTAATACATTGAGTATTATATATAACCTATTAGTAGATATTGTAAACACAAGCAATATTGGCCGTGTACTACAATTTAAATTACCTATAGCAACACTCCAGGAAGTTAAATCATTACCCATTCGGCTTATTAATTATATCAGCGAGGTAAAGGGCCGCCATAGGTATCAACAATAACAACCTCATCCAACAACATCAGAAAGTATGTATGTTCACACATATTCTCAACATAGTCGAGCAAATCGGAGGCTGCCCTCGTCGCTCATGCATTTAATCCAGTGGCATAATGTGTCACACGTGGCTCACGTGTCACTGGGAAAAGGGAACAAGATTCTCATGCAACTCGAGATTATGACGTGAGACGGCAGAATTACGATTACAAGAGTGATCATTACATAATGTACAACCCGTGCAGATCCAGACCAGCCCAGGCACAGCTATACAGTCTGATCAGGGTATACTTTGCTTTCCACTACGCAAACATGTAGACTCATCTTATTATAAATTAGTATACCATGACATGGTAGAATGTATCAACTGGGTGAGTGAACAGCACAGTTCTACAACCAATGTAGATCCAGACCAGCCTGCACACGAATGTATATTCTGGTCAGCGTATACTCCATTAGTTAACATGTGATAATGTCGGTTCAGGTTTTTAAACGTTACAATGACGTGATGTGCGAAAACATATCGACTGAATAAAATACCGCTCAGAATATAACCAAAGTAGGCACAGACCTGCCTACACCGAAGTATATGCTGATCAGTATATACTCCGTTTATCACTCCACAATAGTTTTGAATCATCCGAGTACAGCTTGAAATAGTAAAACGTACGACATGATTGAATCGTACATCACCTACAGGCACAGCCAAGTATACACACAAAGGTATAGTATGATCAGTGTATACTCTATACTCTTTGCGTTACTCCTGAAAAATGTAACATCTGCCAAGTATGACATGACATGGCAGAACAAGTACTGACTAAATGAACCATACATGCTTTACAACCAGTGTAGACCGAGACCAGCGTAGACATGCAGGTATAATCTGATATGGTTATACTATGTGTATTACTTCTTAAAACGGAACAGCAGCCAGGTTTATTAAAATATGACGTGACATGACAGAACAAGTACTGAATAAATGAGCCATACATGCTTTACAACCAGTGTAGACCGAGACTCCTTAAAATAGACCATTAGCCAAGTTTTATCTTATTATGACATGAAATGACAGAACAAGTAGTGGGTGAATGAACCATACATGCTTTACGGAACGTCAGTCACGTTTATTAAAGTATGATGTAACATGACAGAAGAAGTGGTGCCACTCTGTATTACAAAATAAGTATAATTATGACTCAGCAGTAAAGTCAAAGTGCACTGTCATCGGTGAGGCGAGGGAGGGAGGATATAGCGTTAACGATGAGGCGGGGGAGGATATAGCGTTAACGGTGAGGCGGGGTAGAGGGAATATATCGTTAAACGTGAGGCGGGGGAGGGAGGATATAGCGTTAACGGTGAGGCGGTGTAGGGGGAATATGGCATTAACGGTGAGGTGGGGGAGGGGGAATATGCGCAACAGTGAGGTGGGTGAATATAGCGTTAATTGTGAGGCGGAAAAAGGAGATTATAGCATTCACAGTGAGGCGGGGGAGGGAGAATATAGCGTTAACGATTAGGCGGGGGGGGGGGAGGAGAATATAGGGTTAACGGTGAGGCAGGGGCGGGAGAATATAGCGTTAACGATGAGGCGACGGAGGGAGGATATAGCATCAACGATGAGGCGGGGAAGAGGGAATATAGCGTTAACGGTGATGCTGGGGAGTGCGAATATAGCGTTAACGGTGAGGCGCGGAAATATGATATAGCGTTAACGGTGAGGCAGGGGAGGAATGATATAGCGCTACCGGTGAGGTGGGGGAGGTGGAATATAGCATTAACGATGAGGCGAGGAAGGGTGAACATAGCGTAACAGTGAGGTGGGGGAGGGGGAATATAGCACTAATTGTGAGGCGGGGTGGGGGTAATATAGCGTTAATGGTGAGGTGGGAAGGGGCAATATAGCGTTAATGGTGCGTCAGAGGAGGGAGAATATATCGCTAACGGTGAGGTGGGGGAGGGGTAATATAGCGTTACCTGTGATGCGGGGGTGGGAGGATATAGCGATAACGGTGAAGCGGGGAGGGAGGATATAGCATTAACGGTGAGACGGGGGATGGGGAATATAGCTTTGATGGTGAGGCAAGGGAGGGTATATGGCGTTAAGTGTGATGCGGGGGATGGGGAATATAGCGTTATTGGTAAATAGCGTTAACGGTGAGACGGGGGAGGTTTAATATAGCGTTAATGGCGAGGCGAGGGAGAGGGAATATAGCGTCACTGGTGAGACGGGGAGAGGAAATATATCGTTAAAGATGAAGCGGGGAGGGGTAAATAGCGTTAACGGTGATGTGAGGCGGGGAAGGGGGGAATATAGTGGTAATGGTGAGGCGGGGAAGGGGAATATAGCGCTAACGGTGATGCGGGGAAGGGGGATTATAGCGTTACTGGTGATGCGGGTGAGGGTGAATATAGCGTTAATGGTGAGGGGTGGGAATATAGCGTTAATGGTGATGCATGGGAGGGGGAAATAACGTTAACGGTGAGGCGGGGAGGGAATATAACGTTAATGGCAAAGGGGATATTGTGTTAATGGTAAGGCGGGGTGGGAAAATAACATTACGGTGAGGCGGGGAGGGGGAATATAACGTTAATGGCAAAGGGGATATTGTGTTAATGGTAAGGCAGGGGTGGGAAATAACATTAACGGTGAGGCGGGGGAGGGGCAATAGCGTTAACGGTCATGCGGGGGGGGATAATATAGCCCTAATATTGAGGCGGGGGAGGGAGGATGTAGGCGGGAATATAGCGCTAATGGTGAGGCAGGGGATGGGGAATATAACATTAATGGTGAGGCTGGGGAGGGGGAATATAGCGTTAATGGTGATGGGGAGGGGGACTTTATCGCTACTGGTGAGGCTAAGGAGTGGGAATATAACGCTAACGGTGAGGCGGGGAGGGGGAATATAGCGTTAACGGTGACGGGGAGGGGGGATATATAGGGGATGTTACTGGTTAGGCGGAGGAGGGGAATATAGCATGAACGGTCGGGCGGGGAGGGGGACTATAGCGTTAATGGTGAGGCAGGGGAGGGAGGATATATCGTTAACGATGAGGACAGGGGAGGGGGATATGCGTTATCGGTGGGGCCGGGGAGGGCGAATATAGCGTTAACGGTGAGGCGGCGGAGGGGGACTATATCATTAATGGCTAGTCAGGGGAGGGGGAATATAGCGTAACGGTGAGGCGGGGGATGAGGAATATAGCGTTAATGTTTAGGCAGGGAAGGAGATCATAGCGTTAACGGTGAGGCGGGGTGGGGGGATATAGCGTTAACGGTGAGACGGGGGGGGATATAGCATTAACTGTGAGGTCGGGGGATGGGGAATATAGCGTTAACAGTTAACAGTGAGGCGGGGGAGGGGGAATATAGCGCTAAAAGTGAGGTCGGGGTGGGGGAATATATCGTTAATTGTGAGGCGGTGGAGGGGGTCACAAGTCTTGTCTGTCATAGGTGCGAATCATTGACCTATACATGTACATGATGTAACCGCCTCCCCTCCTGGCCTCACCGGTATACTATCACATACTCACACACGAGTACATTCAGTTGTTTTTCTTAATACAGTAAACGCAACGCAAAATCCCTAGCTTTAGTCCTTAAGTATGTTCAGTGTGTCCAAAATTTAGTGGATCTGAAAATGGCTTATTTGCATGAAGACAAGGTGGCAGCCGTCAAACGTGTGTATTAACCCACTACAGACGGGATACAATTATACTAGTATGAAGCTTTTGATAGAAAATTATTCCTATTTTCTTTATGCTCATCGAAACTACGTTGTTACCACTCATTTGAGTGTAGGATTACATTTATCACATGATTCCTATGGAACGCCAAATCTACATAAACTCAAATAAGTATTGCTATATATATATTATAAATAATTAGAGCTAGCATTAAATATTTCGAGCTAGCATTAATTAATTGAGTTATGTAGAGTTGTTGTTCCTGGAACGCCAAATCTACATAAACTCAAATAAGTATTGCTGGCTCTAAATAATTAGAGCTAGGATTAAATATTTAGAGCTAGCGCCAACTAATTTAGAGAGCACTTCAAATGATTTGGAGCTAGCTGTAACTATTTAATGATATGTCTAATTATTTAGAGATAGCAATAATTATTTGAGTATCTAGATTTGGCGTTCCTTAGATTTCACCTTCCAAAGAGCAGAAAACGTAAATATATCCAATACGTTTGAGTGAGCAGACGCCATTGACTATGTTCGCATCTGGTGGCAAATATCCACAATTTATTTAAACTAGCAATACATACTTATAATTAGTGCATATTATTGGTTCCTGTTCTTTGTAGATACGTCTTATTGTCAAACGGGAACACATTCTAGCAAGCGCAGTCATTTTACTCAGGCTGAGTTACTGACACTCCTAAAGGCGTTTAAATCACGATAACGTCAACGTCAAAACATCATTGCATTGTCTTGACGTTAGGAACGTCACTGTGAACGTTTCCATCTTAATCATTTGACGTATATCTAGCGCATAATACGTATAAGTTATAGTTCAAATATTGAATTTTTAATCAAATTAATTTCTAGCGAGCAAGATCAGTTTATTAAAAGTTTAATATGTGAATTGTAAACTTACTTATTGTTTACCCAGCGCAGTCGCAAAGCTTCGGCCCTATACGTGATTTCCAATCGCTATGCTAGTTGGCGGTGTGACACGAAGTGAGCGCGTGTGTGGGCGGTAATATGCTTTGCGTCTTGTCAACTGATGAAAACACGGCATAATATCTATTCTAAATATAGCCCTGAATATTTAATGATTAATTTAATAGATATTGGCGAAATATTATGCATGCATGTTATTTCATTGGTCGAGAAACTTGGGTAAACAATAACTGTAATTAGGGCGATGCAGTCACCAAATAAAATTCGCTATAGGTATTATGGAACGTGTGTCATATATATTTTAGGACCGGGTTGCCACACATTGGAAATGATTCTAAAATGCTGCCAAAGCATGTATTTGATGAGAATTATCGAAGAAAATAAATAAACTGCAGACGACAAATTTAATTCAGCATTAACCTCTCTACAGCAGCTACCTCTCTACAACAGCCTGTTTTTCGTCTTCCCAAAGGTGGCTGTTGTAGAGAGGTTGCACTGTAATATGACACGTGTGTCATATCGCTTTTAGGAAACGGGTTAAACAATTCAACTATGGTTCCTAATTCTAGAATTATCAATAGTTATTATTATCATTATAATTATTGATTTTAAATAAAGCAAAATCGTACCATTTAATTGGAATACAGTGAATACAGAGGTTTCACTGTAAATCAGGCATGATCATTCTGAGCCATAGTTGTGTGCTGTGTGATCACGAACAGACATTATCACCTAAGATAAATGGCCAAAAAGTCATCAAAAATACGATCACGTGTGTTTTCCTGGTGTATGATTTAGAGAGGTTCCACTGAATTACAAAGAGAGAGCGAAAGTAACGAAATACCGTCTAATCAATTCTATGCCACCAATTAAGAGTATGACGAACAGAATTGAGCCGGCAATAAGGTAATCCAGTAAGCCATTTGACGTCGATTCTTGGCCAGTTGTCGCAAACTGAGTCGTCCATTCGGTTGCTGGCGTCGTCGTCGTCGTCATCCTTGTTGCCATCGTCGTGGCATATACAGATGTTTGCTCTGCTGTGAAGAACATATGCATTATACGTGACCATTCACCGCAAGAACACAACTCTTTATGGGGTTGTGACGGGAATTTTTTTTTTTTCGCAATTAAATCGATATTGGATCAAATGTCAAGAAATAAAAAGACGACTCATTCTTAATGTCTGCTATAATTTAATATTGTCGAAATGAAAATTGTGTTGGCATAAATTATATACCTTAAAATGCTGGCAGGTTTCGTGAAGCACACAGTACGTTCATCTTATTCCTACCGCTGGGACTTTTAGAAGTTAGTTCTAGCTGTCTGATTCCCCATGTATCCCCCACCCTAACCCTGGAGTCAAAATACGAGTCGGTGCATAACATGTATAGATCGCTGGCCACATTGTTCCCATGCTTAGGCAGTGCCTATTTTCATAAATGCCATAAACGAATACACAGGTGACAGAAACTATCCGATGACAGTGTTCCCGCGTTTGAAAAGGGGGTTCGATTTTCAGGTGTGAATCAACCGAAATATGCATGGGGTCCGAGGGACCCCTTGCATATTTTGGATGGTTCACAACCCCGGAAAGTATTTGCTTTTCAGAAGCCAACTACTCCTTTCATGTTTGTTTGGAGAACCACAAGCTCAAGAGTGTTGGGTCCATTTAAGAAGCGTATTTCTGCTAAATGGCGTATTTGCAAGACGTTTGGCGTCGCTTAACTGTGTTTTGTTAGTAGGGCATTTGAATAAGGTAATGTGTGTTCATTCCAGTATGAAAAATGCCTATCGCGGACCTCATTTATATATAATAAAATGTGTTCCTATGAACCCATCGAACCTCCCATGACGACACCCTTGTGTACAATATTATACTTAAGTTGTATTGAAGGTACATTCCCACTCAGTAGGCACAAACTGTTCTTTATAGGAATTAAATAAGTGTATACTTACGTCACTATTCCACCAGTTCTAAAAAGTACCCCACGTATTGGTTGGTATTGTAAAGCGGGCACGTGTAAGTTTTAGAGCTGGTGGAATAGTGATACAATTCGTTTGATACATTTATTTAATTAATATAAAGAACATTTTATGCCGACTGAGTTTGGCATGTACCTATACGTACCTATATGACACAAATCAGTGAAGCCACTGTGTTGCCATTCGCCGTCGTTGCATTTGAATGTGTCGGTGTAGATGACGTCCCGGTTACTATCGCAGATATAGCCACATATCTTGAAGTAGTGGCTACCTCGGCAGTTGAAGAAATAGAAAATATTCATATTTTTGCAACGAATATGACATATATGTTCATCGAATGGTGTGGAATGTCCATATTTCACTCGTGAAATATGGACATTTCACACCACGAGATTACTTGTCATACCCCAGATATGAATATTATATTCATTATATACCGCTCCATGGAAATTAGCAGATTTTGAGACTTTATACGGTAATTAATGTGTATTTGCAGCCTATTTGCAGTCTGGCACTGCAGGTGCGCGTTATGAACAGCGTTATAGGTAGCGGAAGTAGTCGTATTTTCACCGGAAGATGTTTATTTCATCGATGAGAACATATGGCTTTTGTTTACATCGTATAACTATGTATGTCATGGGTAGGTATATAATAAATGTATATTACCAGTCGTCGGGATCGTCGGACAACTCGCTGTTAAATATCATATTTACACTAGTATAATAAATATACAAATGAGGCCGTTACAGAAAACACGACACGTGGTCATTACATTTTCCATGTACATGTATTGTACTGTGCTTATACAATAAATATAACCTAAAATGTGTGTTGATTTAATATGAGATTTATTAAACCCGTTGACTTATTTCGTAGGAAACTCGGCATAGTTTCGTTTCTTATGACTCTCGTGTAGGATCCTCTATTGAACGAACATATATTTCGAAATTCTAAGTTCTCCACATAAACTGTGTACATCTATTTTAGTATGCATGCAACAATGGCAGCATACGTGTAGTCTATCTACCTATTATTCTCTATTTCTTGAAATATTGGACACTGCAATTCCTGATGAGACGGCTCGTTTTCTAGTCATAATATTACTTTTCATACCCCAGATAAATTCCTCACGTTTTGATTGGTCAGCTTGACAGGCAAATAATCCTTGGTGAATATTACGGAGCACCGCAGGGGACGTAGAATTTTTTATTAATTCGTTCCCACGAAATAGCAATTCGTTCCCACGGGAACGAATTGTTAATTCGTGGGAACGAATTGTTATATCATGGGAACGAATTGTTAATTCGAGGGAATAAATTGTTATATCGTGGGAACGTATTGTTAATTCGGGGGAACGAATTGTTAAATTGAGGGAACGAATTGTTATTTCGTGGGAAAGAATTAATAACAAAAAATCCATGTCCCTTGTGGGGCTCTGTAGAATATAGCAACAGGTAGGCAACATTACATCGTGTTAACCGTTTCAACACTATAGCCCTATATAGCGATGTTTGCAAACAGTGCAGATCCATTCCGTTATTTAGGGGTGAAAGGGTTAACCCTCGAAAAATAATGTCGACCTTGGCTATCGACTAGAACGGGATTATTTATTTTCATTTAAATCTTTCAATCTATATAATTATATATATATATATATTGCATCCCAGAGCGGATGGCAGCGGTATATGAACCCGAGGAAACAATGTTGATATTAGCGTAGGATGTAGTATAAGCGTTTGTATGGTGGCATATATTTGCAACATATCGCAACATGTCCACTTAAACATCACGACATGTCGACATAGCGTGAAACTATGTCGACATGTTGAGATAAATTATGTCGATATGTTCGGGCAAAATATCACATTATGTTGACATGTTTTAATAAACTATCACGGTATGTCGACTTGTCGCGATAGCAATTTGAACTATCAATTTTCATTTTAATCTTGTCTTGTGTTAATATTCGATCACTAGCGAATAATTATACAACCGACATCCACATTTGAGGTCTTACAGCTTGTATGCAAATTAGCTTATGTCGAGTCGCAGGAAATATTTTGCAGGTTGAACTTGTTAAGAACACTGGTCTTACGCCATAAAAAAATAGTTCTAAAAACTTAGCTTGATAGCCTTTTGAGTGTGATAAATGGTGTGCTAAATGTACTACATGTAGTATGTTATTGCAAAATTAATGTTTCTGTAGTCTAAGGGTGCGGCGATTAACCGTCATACTCGATTATTCGCGATTCGTAAAACCCTGGTTCGGTGCACAAACCGCATCAGATATGCGGAACTGTCACGATCCTGGCCAGTTTTCATAAGGCTTATGACAATTTGTTGTTGTTGTTGTTGTTGTTGCTGTGAAACACCCGCGCTTATTTTTCGCGAAACGCTTTGCACTCTAGATAGATTAATTATTAGTCTACTTGTCATACACAAACACATACTGCGAAGATATCAGGACGTTCAGTCCTTTGACATATCTATGGTGGCATATATTTGCCATCGTGATATCGAGATGTTGACATAATTTGTCGCAACTTGTCGACTTAAATATCACGACATGTAGACATAACGTGAAACTAAGTCGACAGATTGAGATAAATTATATCGACACGTTGAGATAAAATACCACATTATGTCGACATGTTATGTTACATTATCACGTTATGTCGACATGTTGTATTAAACGATCACTTTATGTTGACATGTTATGTTAGACTATCACGTTATGTCGACATTTCGCGATAGCTTAGCACGCTATGTCGACATGTTGTGGTAATTAATCATGTTATGTCGACATGTTGTGTTAAACTATGACATTATGCCGACATGTGTTAGGTAGTCACGTTATGTCAACACGTTCATATAAATAATGTTATAATATGTCGACATATTGTGTTAATTTATCACGTTGTGTCGATGTGTTGATATAAAATATCACGTTATGTCGACATAGTGTGTTAACTTATCACGGTATGTCGACATGTCGTCTTAAACTATCATGGTATGTCAACCTGTTTTGATAGCTTCCTCACATTATGTCGACATACTTTATCTCAACGTGAAAATATGTCGACATGTTGTGATAATTATGTCAACATCTCGACACCTCGATGGCAAATATATGCCACCATAAATATCACTCTCGGACTATACCGCCACTGTGTATACAAGGTGCATGATCACGTGGTTACCACAACATCAACAATGTCGAACATTTTGAAAGTGCGCCCACTCCAAAGTAAATATTATTTGATAGTTTCCTTGATATGCAATATTTATAATAGAATACGTACTTTGAATCGGAGGCGCTTCTGGCAGTTTCAGTAATTGTTGTTGTTGTTGCAACCACGTGATCATGCACCTTGGTATAGTTCCTATGCCTATCAGTAGCTAGTTTTACTATTTTACACATTGTCTCCTATCACAAAACGTTGTCGTCTGTCTATAAAGTAATCTTGTTTGGCATATATTGTTCATCCTAATGATGTTGCAAACAATGTGTATCTAGATGAGCCGGTTCGTAACGAGACAACTCATTTGCACTAGATGTGACTTTTATTAGAACCTATTATCGCCACCCCACCCCTATACCAATTAATGGTATGCCCTGACAAATGGAATAGTGTATTGTAGTTATGTATAGGTGAAATGGTTAATACAATGCGAACGACCATGTATGTAATATTAGCAGCTTATTGTTTTGCAGTGCAGAACATGATGAACTACAGCACTTAAATGTATTATGGAAGCGTCCTGGAGTCAAAACTCCTAATTAGGAGATAGTAGGAGTTAGTATATCGTAATTAGGACTCACTATCTCCTAATTATGACTTAATATTTCCTAATTAGGAGTTAGTATCTCCAAATTAGGACTTACTTGCTCCTAATTGGGACTTAGTATTTCCTACCTAGGAGTTAGTATTTCTTAATTAGGAGTTAGTATCTCCTAATTAGGACTTACTGTCTGTGCCAATGCTAAACATGTTGTATTTCCTAATTAGGAGATACTAACTCCTAATTAGCATATACTAACTCCTAAATAGGAAATAATAAGTCCTAATTAGGAGATAATAACTCTAATTAGGAGTTAATACACCATACTTAGGAGATAACTAAATTTCACCATTGGCTCCAGGACGCTTCCATAACTTATGCAGTCAGAAAATAATCCGAATTATTTGATGGAATATGAACTGAAATGGCAATCCGTGCGGACCCTCGTCAGACTGCTCTCAAAGATAACAAGTCCGGTGTTGTCATATCGCGGCCCAAGTATCGTAATAGTTACATTGAATACATACAACATTATGTTATTGTTTGTCCACAATAATATATACACTCACATAAACTAATCCGTGTAATCCTCTCGAAATTTAACTAATTTAAATGGAGAATATCCGCGTAACCGTACATTCATTGAAAACAATGGAGCCGAGATAGCGATCTCGGCCCATTATTTTCAAGGAATGTACGGTTACGCGGATATTTTCCGACTTAAAATACACCTATGAAGTCACATTGCTGAAGGACAAAACAAATTTATTCTTGAACAATACGATGAGCGACCTGCACCTAAATTCAACATCAATTACGGAAAATCTCTCGAATATCACGTCATGGTTTATTTTCTGTGCGGGGGCCTTGCGCCACCTCACACGCGTTGTCCATCAGACATGTCAGATTATTCAGTCGAAACCACTAAACTTCCTTAATCATACACATACAGTGTCTACATGTAATGTCGATCTGTTGATAACGTTCATGATAGTCCGTTGTATGGCATACACATACATTATGCATTATTCATGTAATCTGTTCAGAAATGTCACAATGGCATGTGTTGTAAAAACAGTTCCATATTTGTGCATGTAGCTTACCACACCATGTAACAGTGTGGTAGTATACTGAGTAATAAAGAAACAGTAACCATATTATCATGTATTGATCATCAATAGTCTTTATCTCTACCTACATAATGTATATTTACGTGCGTAGTTTTTGTACACGTGTTATACATGTATGCACCTTATCTAGCTCAATATACTCGTATATATACATGCTTATTTCTTCCGGCAAATTAATTTCCACATACAAATAAGAAACTACATGTTATATCTACAGTGTCCACAGTGTCCACCGCCATATACGTCGTACCACGTGGTTTCCGAACATAGCCGAACGACGTTATCCAACGTGACCCAACTTTTTTACATTTTATTTTCTTCAATATATTTATAAAACTAACTTGAATGTTGATGATGTATAGTACACGAAATACTGTAGTTTTTGCGCAATATGAACACTGTAAAGTTTTACATTTTGTTGAAGAATCAGTGTCCGTGTATTTCCGATATTCAAAATATTCACATGCCATGCATGACCTAGATTTGCTGTTTGACAAATAAATGATAACTACTTCTAAAAAGCGATAACAATTTGAAAGTGATTGCAAGATTTAGAATGAAGTACAAACAGTGTCGCATGTGTTGCACTATTTTTTATTAAACTGCATCATGTCATTATAAAGACATTGATCTAAACACAAACATAAATGCCCGTTATTCATGATGACACTACATGTAGGTATTAACACCATGTGATCCTACCACATGTCTTTGAACGGATGGGTGGTCCATTGGTTTCATGTGGGTAGTTTGGTGGATTTTTGGTAGATTTGGGTGGAGTTCGTTGGTTTTTGTGTAATTTACGTAGTTTTGTGCAACTACTAATGTTCAATCATTACACACGACAGAAATCGTCAATCTACACATTCACTGTTCCGAACTTTCGGACCAATTTTATTTTGTCAAAATACCCACAAAGGAACAAAGGAATGAAACCTTTTTCAATATTTGGCCAATACAATTTCCAACATGCATTGCTTTTAGACCGATTATATCATCAATTTTCAACCACAAACTCCAAAAGTCGGGTACTATCGATTCAGGAGACATATATAAATAATGCCTGTTGAATACGTGAACTGCATTAAGCTATTCCTACATTTGATTTAAGACATTCAAATCCATGCAATTGCGATATTTTCTGGCGAACCCTCAAAGCGGAGATTACACGCGTGGAAGCCATTTGATTGGATAGCCATTTCCCGTGATGTGTCAAAATTCACTACGACATCCCCCATCACGCTATTATTAGATGACACATGTGTGTCAGTCAATGAACCTGGCGCTATAATGCGGTTAACACGGCTGTGTAACCATATGTCTCCGCTTTGAGAGCTCAACCACTTCCAAGAATATATGACGTTTTCCAGACGATATATAAATGGTTGGGATTATATAATTCATTAGGACACTTAACATGGAGCATAGTGATTCCTCTGATGTCGGGATTTTCATTACCCAGTCAGTGTATAGCGGTACGTTTAATGTGGACGAATACCGAGTTGAGTGTACGGATACTTCCTCGGACGAGGAGCTGGATACTGTGATGTCGAGAATCGACGTGGTCAATAACTCCATTGTAACGACACAGACGAGTATGCCGACGGTGTCTGACAATGAGTCGGTGAAGTTATGTGACGTTGCTGAAGCCGGTGACCGTGATGGGAGATTTAAAGAACCAATTGCACTCAGTCTGTCGGTATTGTGATACGGTGGAGAGTTTCCGTGATACGGTGCAGACAGGGTATATATGACGCCAATATGGCGTAGCGGAATTACAGAAGGTAAGTGTCAGTTTAATTAAATATTTTACAGCTTACAGGACATTATTAGCAACGTATCTGGTATGTACAGACGCAGAAATGAATTTGATGTCCAACGGTCACGCTCACAATACTAATACATGTAACAACGTATTTTGTGAATAATTCGCAAACATGACACCTTTTTGTACGTAAATTTTGAATCGAGGGAGCTTGATGAAAGTGCCGATTTCTGGATAACTAACACGTGGTGTTGTCCCTTTTCTGTGTCTATATCGAGTAAATACAGTCTAAATGATCCAAGAAAGAGTTAGCTCGTTATATGCAGGATATGACATGTTTTATGGCATTTTTTTATATATATCTCGTTATGGTTTGTACCGCCTGTTACGGTGTAGAGTTTCAGTAAGCAACTGCATAAAATGATACGGTGTTGCGCGAAAACAAGCTACGGTTTGTACTGGTGAGACAAAATAAATACGATGTGTCGCACATTTCCTTTCAGAGCCAGCTGGCATAAGGTGCGTCGATTACAGCATCATTGACCGTCAGTTGCTCCTTTTCTCGTATTATAACTATAAAACTACTGTCTGTTTCACAAAAGCTGCCCAAATGTGGGCAGCTTTCGTGAAACAGACAGTAGTTCAAACAAGGCCTTACCGTCGGTAATTTACAGGACATGGATATTATCTCCTCACCGATAGACAGGAGTGTATTATAGGAATGAATGGCCTTTTTGTGGAATTTATCGGGGTATAAACTTGGAAAAGTCGCGGGAATACTGGACGAAGGCCGGAAGGCCTCGTCCAGTATTCCCGCGACTTTTCCAAGTTTATATCCCCGATAAATTCCACAAAAAGGCCATTTATTCCTTATAATTCCAGCATTTGAAATAAATGCATCAAGAAAATGTGTTTATTTTCCGTTTTCTTAAGAATTATTTTAACTGCGCCTCACGGTTACGGAAAGTAGTTCGGCATGGGAGCTTACTGGGATATACATTTTGGACAGAGACTTGCTACGGGCCAATCAAATGTTAGGGAATTATGTAAATATTTTTCTGCTGGAATTATATAGCGATAGTCCATTCTTGTACGTACGTACCGACGTATACATGGTACATACTGTAGTGACACCTATTATTTCTTAATACCATACGAATGCCTTCATCGATTTTAATAGTAGGCCAACATGTGTGTCTACAGGATGGTTCTTGGTTTCGCATAAACCCCACGAGTGCTGCAACAAATTGAAGACACGGTGACACAGATTTATGGGGCAATGAACGGATACGGTGTTGCGCGACGGTTTGTACAGGTGCAGCAAATAGATACGATGTGTCGCACATTTCTCTTCAGAGCCAGCTGGCATATGTTGTGGCGTTGATTACACCATTGACCGCCAGTTGCTGTTGTTCTCGCAGTATAATTATTAAACAAGTTCAAGTGTCCAATCATAATGACAATCCTTAACCTGCTGCCGCAACGAATTTGTCTTTCTCCGTATACAACAGCCCTTTCGGGATTTATGTGCATAATTATATATTCATATATACAATCAAACACATCGAGTTTCCCTGTTATTGTCCGCACTGTACCATGTACAGCAGGATGAAGTGTAGTCAAATAAATACGACTCCTACCTACCTACGATTTTACTTCGCTAAGTCATATTTCCACCCTTATTTCCCCACTGAAAACTAAATGTCACTACCCGACGGTGCAAATTACAATACATGTATTTTACATGGTGAAATAACGATATGTGTACATACATTTCTCAGCCATTTAGCTGACATATGTATCCAATATACTTGCCTAATTTTCACCAGTTTAATCAACTTATTAACTCTTTGCTGTCTATTCATGTCGACACGTTGCAATCAGAACGCTACATTTCCGCCAGCGTTGTTGTGTGTAGACTCACACGCGAGTACTGCTGCCGTAATTGAAAATTAATAGTTTGCCTATGTGTGTCATTGTCATTTATATAACAACTATGATGATACAATGCGTATTGTAGTTTTGACGTTTCCATGTATTTATTCTACTTGTAAGTTAAGTAATCGCAGTTAATCTTTCGGTCAATTTTGTTATGTTTGTAGTCAGAGGGAATACATCAATATAACACAAGAGAAGATGGAACATGCTAACATGTTGCATTATGTATTGGTATCCTTATTTTTTCTTCTAGAATTTGTTCAGGTAACCATATATTGTTAAACAAATATATGCTTCAGACAAATTATGACAGGTAATGTGGAAATAATCTGCCTCGTGAATTCGTCAGTAAATGTTTCCGGGCAGATTTATATTGTTACCGGGCCACCGGTGCGACCACGTGCATATTTCTGTTTAAATAACACTGTATCTCTTAATAGATAACTGCATGATCTGAATGTTAATTATTTTCACGCAAATCTAAAATAAAATAAAACGTCATGTTTTATATAGTTGTCAGAGTAAATGCATGCGCGTTTATCCATTCTCCTAAAACGTCTTCAACGTACGAGCGACTGAATTGGTACTTCATATGCATGTGTGCAAACATCCATATTTGTTCAGTAGGTGCAATATCGTTCCTCTATTTTGATATAGCTGTTTACCATATCAATATGTTTATGATACAGCCACCACAGCAATGTGACACATGCCGTTGGCGGCGTTCAAGTTTATTTCTTTAAAATCCGGGGGTTTCCAGTTGGTCCCACCAAACACCCGGTTGGGGGAAGGCATGGATACATGTAGGTGGATAAACTGTTCGGTGTGTATGGTGTACGGCGTGTTGTAACAAGACACGCCGGCAAATATCAGTATTGTGTTATTCCATATTTCCCAGATTATGAGTGCCAACTTGGTTTGCATCGGTAATGACGCAAGACAGTTCTGTTCAAGTGAACCGTATATATTGTCAGGTCTGCAGAATCACTTTTGAAAGCATCGTTAAAATAGGCTTCCGACCATAACTGTACGTCGGTCGATATTGGATTGGTATTAATACAAAGTATGCTAAATCGGAAATGGTTCTGTTTTCCCCGTTAATAGCATGTACAGTGGGGTCAGCGTGTAAGTTCCAACCTGTCGTGTTCGTTCGTGTGTGCACTTACACGCTGACCCTACTGTAACACCGTTGAACCCTACGGCCAAGACAATACATGCTACCGTCTCATATTAGAGGCATACATGTATATGTATCGTAATACACTAATCTCTATGGGCCAATCATGCTACCTCTCATATTAGAGGCATACATGTACATGTATCGTAATACACTAATAGCTATAGGCCAATCCGTCCTGTACAATCCAGTTTAAGGAATATAATTATGAAGAAATAAAGTGATATATTTTTACAAAATTTGCAACGTTAAATTCTAGTAAATCGATGAGAGGAGCTGATTAATTTCAATCCGCATGTGTACAGTTCCAAAAGTTTCAACGTTTGACCATTTACGGAAACTATTTCCGTAATTTTCAGCGCGCATCTTCCATCTGAATGTTTTCACATACATGTACATGTATATGTTCAGTCCTCTATTGCTTCACACTTTCGCATCTACGTGGTACATGTATGTTATAGGCTACATGTATCATACATAGCGTAAGACGAAAGACGACTACTTTGTTCTGAGGTCATTAATGTGACGTCGGAAAAAAGTTGCGACGTCGCCACTATAAAAAGCGACGTGACGTTCAAATCGCATTCAGTGTATGTGCTAAAAGTTTACTAAATCAGCCAATTTATATCGGAATTGGATAAACCAAACATCAGTATGTTCAGAAATGAGCTCTGCGTCGGAAAACGTCAAAATGTAAAAATGTTAAAATTTTGCCATAATGCACCTTTTCCCACGACGCGGCTCATATCGTCTCGTTAAATTCCCAGTACTAATTATTCGCAAGGCAATCCCTGCCGGAGAGAGTTTCCCGGGCCAGTTCCGATCGAGTATAGACCCATTGGATGGGGGAGAGATCACTTGTCTTATATTATTATTTACAGCCTGATACTAATAGGTAATATACTTTTTCAGATTGTGTTTGTCTTAATTTATTTAATTTAACTTCATGTGATAGCCCACACGAGCCTGTACATATCGTCTCGTTAGTTTCCCAGTACTAATCCTCAATAAGACAGTCCATACCAGAGAGACTTTCTCGGGCCAGTTCCGATCGAGTACAGACCCACTGGGGGATCACTTGTCTTATATTGATATTTATAGTCTGATGCTAGTAGGTAATATACTTTTCAGGACGTGCTTGTCGCATGTTAATGGGTCCCGGGTTTTATATATACGTACTGCTGGGGTTTGTGTATTTATGTATATGTATGTATGTATGTATGCGGGTTGTTGGTTGGGAGCATGCAAAGGGTAATTTAACGATGGGGTTCATCCTTACCGGAATCCCAAAATCCCTGATATGTTTTGGCTTTCTGATATCTGACAGTTAAACTTGCTTATACCCATTATAAGAGTCGTACAAATAGTTAGTATCCTATTACTTGTAGGGGATGGGACGAAGTGACTGTGTTGTGGTGCCGACCAGACACAGGATCAGGTTATTCTAATTACAAGGCTGACTATTTATTTTTATGTAATGGATTTCGCCTATCACCCAACCCACCCCCACATCCGTACATAATCATAAGTACAAGCACATTTACTACGTATATCCTGAACATTACATACATATGTAATCATGTGGCGTATGTACGCAATGGTATGACCCACTTTAGTCGACTGTTAGACAGAGCTGTCACAATTCTGGCGCCTGCTCTGTCGAGGACATCAACAGTTTTGGACGTACAATGGGATATTGCATTCGTGTAACTTCTGATATGTTAACAATGGATCTGGCTAAGCACCCCGTGTCATCAACCTACTATGTTATAGAAGAGCCACTACTCTTCTCGGTGATAACCATATTTTACAGCGGTTGCTCATTCGTTTTCTTATTCAAGCCTATCAAGGTGACGATGCATACATATTTTCATGGAGAACTTGCAAATTCATCCTGGCCCTGCGTATATAACACACATGACCACTTAGCCAAATCCATGATTGCACACCTTTTATTACAGTGACAGCGGAGTATTCAGTGTGATTTATTTCGTTGACCGGAACAGTCGCATTATATCGCTCTGATAGCAATCGATCACAAAACATCAAATCTTGTGAGTACTTCAATATATCACTTATTTACCAGCTAGTAACGACACCTTAGCAGCAACAATCAAGTAAGTGTATTAATTTATTATTTCTGGCTCTGCTCTGCTCTGCTCTGTATAGTGATCTGTGTATATTAAATTGAATAAACACGGGATTTATCGTGGTTCTGCATAGCATAGGGTCTCTTTTCTCAGCACTGTGGTTCAAATCTGACCACATCAATAAATACTACTAATAATAGCCATCTACACTGAATAAAAAGCACAGCTTACCACAGCTTACCCCGGCAATACAGGTAAGGTGGTCCCTATTGTTGAACTTGGCGCGCACGCGTAAGTATAACTCAACACATACGTTGCCACTGTGAGGTTATATTGTGAGTATATTTATTCTTCTCAGTGGATTCTTTGTACGTAGGGATCCATTATTATTTATTATTTGATTTGATTAGTAGAATTTAATTTAAATTATCCTAATTCAATTCATTTTTTCAATAATAATCAGAACTAAATATATACTTAACTATATACTTATATATACTTGTTTATATAAATTATAATATTACTGGAATAGTCCATATAACTTGCATCACAGTAGCACATTGCTATCTATAGTCTAGGGGCCAACGTACGAAAATCAATCAAAACTGTTATTATTTGTTAGTACTTCTTGTATAAATAGACAATATAGACAGATATATAGACAGATATATAGCAGAAATTACACTTTAGAAGCATATACTACATATAGTCAAGGCGCCAACGTACAGAAAACAATAAAACTGTGAAATTACTTACTATTACTTATTATCAAAAATATTCATTTCCCATCTTCGGTTAAGGTTAAATAATGGCACAACTCAACACACCTAATACGAAAAAGAGAAATAGGGAACAGGACATGTCAGACTCACTATCGCCTAGTAGTAAATCACCAGAGGCCAAGCAACCACATACATGTACCACACAGACCACCCCACCATCACGTCAATCAACTGTGGAGCCAGTCACAGACACAATACCTGACAAACAGACACACAACAACACACAAACTGACACAATCCGCTTCAAAATCATTGGGTGCAGGCGAGCTGCAATAAGATTACCGCATTTCGTCTTGGCCCTGATGTCATTCCTGGGTAATAGACTAAACCAGTCAGATATTCGGTGTACACTCGACAGCGTACCGGACATCATTAGAGTCACTCTACCAAGACAATGGATTGGTAGAGCAAAATCATTCACGGCACCCCCAAGTATGTCAAACGTAGAATTCAAGTTAGTTAATAAACCAATGCCCAGGAAAACTCAGTCCAACACGCACCAACAACAACAACAAATTGTCACGGTGGGCATAGCTGAGCACCCTGACTTCGCCCGCTTGAGCAAGGAAGACATCATGCTAGCATTAGACGCCAAAAAGAACAGCATCACCGACGCACACCACGTAGGTAAATCTAAAACCTCATTGCTTGTTAAATTCAACATACATCTACCATACCAAATAACACCAGCTTCGTACATCAACAACGGTAACCCAATCGATATTGGCATAACAATTCAACGACCAATTCGCTGCAATAAATGCCAGCAGTTTGGTCACCGACAAGACGCTTGCAGAAACAATTTTGTCAACTGCCCAATTTGTGGGTATGCACACTTCTGTAAGGATTGCACATCTAAATACACGAGGGACAACGATTTCTGCAACAATTGCTTTGTAGCAGAATTACAGGCTTGTGGCCATCGAGCCAGCGATCCATACTGCCCGATATTTCTTAAATACAAGACGCACATTAATCACAAAGATCAAACAAGACAACTAACGCGTGACGCACTCAAGGAACAACTGCAAACACACACTTCGACCAATACCACACATGTTCATGCCACCACTAATCTACCTATACAACAACAAGACAGTCAGTATTCAACTATCCCAGCCACACCACAATACAATAAACGCAAACGGGCATCTGAATCACCATCCATGGATACACACGCCAAACGAGATACTGAAATACAGCAGCATGTCACAAAAAAATCAACTTTTGGATCTAATAGCGGTGATAGAAACAACATTAGAATCTCATTTAGGAATTAAAATGCAAGGAATAATAGGTCACATAGCAGAGTCCCATCTACAAAATAGGTCAGTTCACACACCCGAAGTTACTGCCGTTATTATTCAACACGTAAACACGACACCCAGACAAAACCCTACATCACCCCCACCCACTAAACAAAGAAGAAATAACAATACTGAACCCCTGCATCCATCAATAGCTACGAGTAATCGCAAACATGCTGGACTAATAACGGAAATAGACACAACAATACTAGAACTGGCGGCGGAACTCGGCATAACAACTGAAATGGAACCCGAAATGTCACATAGCATCAGCATGGACTGCGCAAAAAGTCCTTGCTGCCCAGTCGTAAACAATAGCCCCAACAAATCCGCCCCAGCGTCATCACCTCTATGCTTATCAAATATATCACAAAATAGTTCCAGCGACAACATTAACACATACAACATAGCAGAAGGTCATAGAAGTGTTACGAAACAACACACAGAGGCAGCAACCAACAACATTAAAACATCCACCCCAAATGCCAGTCCAATGGGTATCCCGGTGTGGGAAACAAATAAGTGCGCTAAATCTAATAAGAACAAAACACACAATATGCCCCTTGCACAAAAACAATCAAAAACTTTTTAACAGGAATGGAACATTTGGTAGTCGTCAAACTAAAAAACCTAAACGTAAAGTCCAATGTAAGCAAGGTCCCAATGTTCTAGCGCCTCCAGTACAGCTGCGAAGCAATGAACCTGAAACAGCCTCCTAGCCAGAACCTCTGAATAGTAAACATGGCGCTCTTCTGCACAAACGCAGAATATGTTCGCAATAATACATAACATTAATACAACATAAAACATATATATGGGTAGAAATAATAATAGTAATAATCACCCCCTGACAGTCCTTCAATGGAACTGTCGGGGATTTCTAAGGACAAAGGGAGAGCTAATAAATGCTATAGAAACTAACATATTGTCACCCGATGTAATATGCCTTCAGGAAATGCCAAAACTATCAACTCTAACAGGATACAACTTAATAGCGCACTCCACAAATCCATTCCATGGTAGTGGAGTAGGCATATATGCTAAAAATGGAGATTCTTGTACAAAATTAAAAACGAATCATCTGAAGGAAACAGAAAATATTCTTTATTCTGCAATTAAAATATTAGGTAACAAAGGTAATATAGACATACTAAATGTATACATCGGTCCCGGTGGCAGTACAAACGCTACTAAACTACACAATCTATATAACATTACCAAACAGATAAGTAATAAAGCTCTGATATTGGGTGACTTTAACGGACACAATCCACTTTGGGACGTGCATTATCTCGCCAAAACTAACAAAACTGGTGATGAAATAATAAACTTTTTAGACAATACAGATTACGTATTATTAAATGATGGGGCCGTAACCTTCGATACGTCTCATATCCCACATAGTAAAGGTATAGGAACAACACCAGACATCACATTAGCTACACCAGCTCTAGCTTCTTCGTCCTCCTGGTTCGTACACGATTCTACACTAGGAAGTGATCACTATCCAATAATTACTAAAGTTTTGACCCAATACCATAAGAGTACTCCCGCAACAATTCCTAAATGGAAGTTAGGTCAGGCTGACTGGGAGCGTTTCCATCACTTATGTTCAACTAAGTTACACATAGAGAAACAATTAAACTGCAATGAATATCATAATGAATTTGTGAGCACTCTCTATGAAATCAGTAAGGAATGCATACCACAGACAAGTGGCAAAGCACACAATCGCCCAACCAATCCCTGGTGAACTCCGGCCTGCTCGGATGCCATTAAAAACAGGGAGAACTGTCTGCGTAGATGGAAACAGGCATATAAATACCATAAAACCCTGAAAGAAAAAAGGCGGGACGAGTATCGGGAGGCCAAATCCCTCGCGTCCACCATATTAAATGAGGCAAAACAAATCGGTTGGGAGAAATTTATTTCGGAACTTAATAACGAAAAAACTAGTAAAAAAATTTGGGATCAATTCAATAGAATCAGAAGTAAACGTACACCACCACTACCACCAATTTTACATAACAACAACCTAGTTTACGATGAAAAACAAAAGGCAGAGGTGCTCACAGACCATTATAAAACTATTTCAAGTAACGACAACCTTACACCAGAATTTAGACAAGTTAAAGAACAAAGAGATCCAATTATCCAATCTAAGATAGATACACAAACAATAATTCCTGAATTAAATGAAGGAACCTGCCTCAATAGACGTTTCATCATGTCAGAACTAAAAGCTGCCCTTAAAATTAAAAAGAATACAGCACCAGGAGCAGATAAAATACACTATACAATTTTAAAGCATCTCCCTATTGAATATATGGAACAATTGCTTCTGGCTATGAATAAATCCTGGGAAAACGGTACCCTACCTGACTCCTGGAAAGAAGCTACCATCATCCCTATATTAAAACCTAAAAAGGATACAACGTATCCATCATCATACAGACCAATATCGTTAACACCAACAATTTGCAAAGTGATGGAAACGATGGTAGCGAATAGGTTAAAGCACCATATAGAATCAAACCAAAAAATAAGCCCGACTCAATCAGGATTCAGAAATCAAAGATCTACCTTAGATCAACTAGCACGACTGGAAACCGTAATTAAAACAGCTATGATGGAAAAGAAAACGGTCGTTGCTGTCTTCTTAGACCTAGAGAAAGCCTTTGACCTAATGTGGACAAAAGGAACAATAGAGCAACTCATAGAGAAGGGCTAAATAACAGAATGGTGTTATGGCTTGACAAATTTCTTACGGGCAGGAAAATTAGAGTCAGAATAGGAACAGAGCACTCCGAATTCCAAAACATAGATAATGGTTGCCCCCAGGGCAGCGTCGTTAGTCCAATATTATTCAACATCATGATTGACACACTGCATACTGAACTTAACAATGCTAATAAGAATACACGTAAAACAGAAGACCTATCACAATTTGCTGATGACAGCGCGATCTGGAATGCACATGCGAATCTAGATGTAGCCCTCGGAGTTGTACAGACATCACTAGATAAAATTACAATATGGCAAAATAAATGGGGGTCTAAAATCTCCCCACTTAAAACTGAGGCAGTCATATTTCATAACGGAGGGACATTGTGCTATAAAGATGCGGAGCAGCGGTATACCTATAAAAGAGAACAGTACTATAGAATAAAAAATCTAGTGGTGAACAACCAATCAATCCCTTACAAGAAATGTGCAAAATTTCTAGGTATGATATTAGACGACAGATTAACCTGGTGTCCTCATGTAACAGACCTAGTCCAACGGTGTAGGAAGGACCTTAATCTAATGAAACTTATATCAGGTACATCATATGGAGCAGACAAACCGTCTCTTCTACGATTCTATAAAGCATTAATACTATCTAAAATGGACTACGGCTGTATGTTATGCAAAGACGCAGCGGCCAGTCATCTAAATAAACTAGAAATAATTCAAAGAGCAGCATTAAAAGTAGCAACGGGTGCCTATCAATCAACTAGAGCCGCAGCAATAGAAGTAGAAACAGTTGTACAACCACTGGATCTGCGACGTGAATGTAATTTACTAAAATACTGGGCTCGCACCCAGCCACATGGTGCTAACCTACCACTTAACTAACTAATAATACAACCCAAACGTACATATAAATACAACATGTTAAGAATTAAAAGAGGTCCTAGTAAACCGAATAAAAAGTATCAATCTAACAATAATAAAATAAAAACATGTTATGCAATGAACGCTATAAGCCTAAAAGAAGAATATGGACTAAATGACTGTAAAATACAACCATTCTTCACATACATACCTTATTACCCACTTGAAATCACAGCAAGATCTGACCTTACAGAAATAATAATAGATAATAATAGGGATCCAGCCATCAGCCTTACAAACGCAACAGATTACATTCACCACCATTGGAAAGACACGCTACAGATATACACGGACGGTAGCAAACATTCAGAACAAGGAATAACATCAGCTGCTTTTGTAGTACCCCAACTAGATCATATAGAACAATATAAGTTGACATCCACTCTAAGTGTATTTACAGCAGAGCTTATTGCCATAGAAAAGGCCCTTATATACAACCTTACGCTAAATGACTACAAAAACACAGTAATTATAACAGATTCATTAAGCTCTGTTCAAGCTATTAATTCAGGTACATCTAAAACGAGACCCGACAAAATACATGACATTAAGACACTAATAAGCAGAACAGTGGAACAGGGCAAGCTTATAAATATAGACTGGGTCCCTTCCCATATTGGAATACCCGGTAATGAAGAAGCAGATCACGCGGCTGCTTCAGCACATTTGACAGGCACTGATGAATTAACACTACCTACTCATAGAGAAATATATTCTGTTATTAGCAAACAATCAAGATACAAATGGCAAACACGTTGGAATAACATTCATGAAAGTAAGCACGGTGGGCACATACTGCAATCAATGATTCCCACAATCCCAGTTACGTGTAAATTATACAGTAAGGATAGGCGGGCAGACAGAATAATCACACGACTTAGATTAGGCAGAAATGGTATAAAGGCAAATCGTTATCCACAGGGCAGCAATATTGATATAGATATAAACTGTAGTCAGTGCGATGAAGACGAAATAGAAGAACTGGACCACTATTTCTTCTTCTGTCCAACGCATGAATCAGCAAGAAAAGATTTAGCCGCTGTTTGCTTAAAAATAATATTATATCGTCCCCATATAATTTAATATTCCCCCCTAAAGAATGTGAAACGGAAATACACTTAGCTGTACTAAAATACATTAAGGCGACAGGGTACTGGAATAAAATATAACATAATACCGCCGCTGCTCCAAAAATATAAAAAATAATAATAATAAATTCTGCACAATTAAATAATATAATGAATCATACTTCAAAATACAATACATGTACACATGTATACACCGGTACTAAGGGTAGGAACAAAATAAAAATACGATGGAGTTGTCCTAGCTAAGTTATGTCCGTGACACTAGGCCCCATTGTCTCCTTCCCAGATATGAAAACTACTGTAAATATCGTCACTGGTTGACAATGTTGCAAGATCCATGTACGCAGCTTATGTTTACAATTAGTATGTATATACATGTAGTTAACGTTAACGTGTATTAGGTGGGGTGCGGTAGCCCAACACAATCAGAACCAAATCTCAAAACACAGCAACATATAACTAATATAAATATAAGACAAGTGATCCACCAATGGGTCTGTACTCGATCGGAACTGGCCTGGGAAAGTATCTCTGGTATGGATTGCCTTATCGAGGATTAGTACTGGGAAATTAACGAGACGATATGTACAGGTTCGTGTAGGTAACGCATGAAGTTAAACTAAATAAATTAAGACAAACCCAATCTGAAAAAGTCTATTAGTATCAGGCTGTAAACATAAATATAAGACAAGTGATCTATTACATGTATTAGGTGGGGTGCGGTAGCTCAACCCAATCAGAACCCAATCTCCAAACATAACAGCATATAGGTTGTATATATGTTATATCATCAATACATGTACATTGAAACAATGTATTTAGTGCTCATCCTTTCCCAATAACATTACATGTGAATTTCATGTTGTTTTTTTAGAATCTTAAGTTAAATGTGCCTGTATGCGGGAGGTATATAAATGTACGTATACATGTATGTTTCGTGTGAGGCATTATACTTTGGTATGCGGACGCCGAGAACCTGATACGTGGGAGCTTCACCTGGGCCAGAAGCTGGCACTGTGTACCACTGTTGATTGTTTCGCATGATACAAACGAATGTGAAAGTGCAACAATGGATACATGTGTACATGTGCTTCACGTGTACAGGCTCATGTGGGCTAAAACATGAAGTTAAACTAAATAAATTCAGACAAACCCAATCTGAAAAATTCTATTACATATTAGTATCAGGCTGTAGATATAAATATTAGACAAGTGATCTCTCCCCCATCCAATGAGTATGTACTCGATCGGAACTGGCGCGGGAAAGTCTATCTGGTATGGATTGCCTTATCGAGGATTAGTACTGGGATATTAACGAGACGATATGTACAGGCTCGTAGGGGCTAATACATGAAGCTAAACTAAATAAATTAACGCAAACCTAATCTCCAAGCATAACATAGTATAACCAGTATGACAACCAATACATTCGACAATATATAGATGTATATATATATAGATTACCTATGTATTAATAAATATACATATCACTGCCCACCCCTCCCTCTGTACCATACACAATTCCGATGACACCATATACATGGACTAGGACAACTTGCAACCTCTACCCCAACTCCCACTGACCAATAATCGTCTTCCAATACTGGCGACCGCACCCTATACTTTTTTTTTTTTTTGTTTACTTCTTCCACAGAGGTTAATAATGGCAGCCAATCGCCTGTTTAACCCTTAATCATGTTCTCTTGTTTTAAAAGATATGTTGTAGAACCAAATGGATATCGTTGCGGTGTGGCCGGGCGCCGGGCACGGAGTGAAAGTAGCTGATGCCGTCATTTGGACCGGCAGTAAAGAGCCGGCATTGGTCCCCGGTAGCTGTTCGATCACAGCTCTTCACCTCTACACCGACGTATGCGAAGTTGTCATTACTTGCCGGAGGAGGTGGTTTTCCCCGGGTACTCCGGTTTCCCCACCATTCATCTCACGGAGTAATGCAGAATAGACCGGAATTGGCCGCCCGCATTACTCTTATTAAACATTATTGACTGTAATATGCATCGTCTGAAATCAAATGTAACATGTTGGACCATGACCGGCGGTATGGTATGGGCCACTCACTAATATATGGGCAATTGCTATACCGCCGTGTATTATCTTCTCTTTTTCTTTCGTCTTCAGAATATGTGAAACACATTGTCATATAACCAAATAGTAACAGATAAACGCCACACCTGAACTCGAATAATTGCAAATCGTATATAACGATAAGCCGCGAAACGACAGTAGCTGGGCCCGAAAACATATTACATCATATTTTGCATAACCAAATATCGATCATTCCCGGCCTGATATGTTATGCCCTGACCAATCGTCAAATATCATCATTATATAGGACAACACTGTTACGGCTGAGTCTCCATATATCACATGCACTCACACTCAGCCTTTTTCACGGTCTTACATACCGGCTTCGTGCGATAGGAGAATGAACTAGCTAGGTTAAATTAACCGCCTCATTGCCTCCTTCATTTAATGCACATATTTCGACTGTATTGCAGATATTAGTAAATTCGGAAACAAACGGGCCAACGGTCATTGACCTGCCACTTTTGGGTTCAAATGCCCGGGTTTGGAAGGTCCTCGAGCCAATTCCTACCCTTAAATATAAGATAAAAAAAAGGAAAAAAAGAAAAAGAGTATTCATGATCAGAACAGCTGGCACTGTTGATAACCTTGCCAAATGCCCACTCTGACAAGTGGTATTGGACATGCATGTAAATATATAGACAAGAACACGTATGTATACAATGGATATGTTTTCTTTTAAATAGTCGTGCTGATACGTATGTGATCCGCCAATTAGAGATATCCCAATGCATGCCTGGACTGCATGCGAAACGAAAATGTAGGACATATTGATTGGTCCTTCGATCATGTGTTCATGACAACATGACCCCAATTTGCAAGCCATATAGTTTTAGAAGTCACGTGTGAGTAACGATTATTGTATTATTTAATTATTAAATGGCCATTGTTATTGTGTTCTCTGGTTAGAATATCCAACTTTAAACATCTCAGGACGGGGTCAACGACGGAACTGCTTCTGTGTGTAGGTTAACATTCAATACCTTCACATAGGTTAAGTTATCTCTTTGGTTGGCATAAGCATCTGCTACCACATACAAACTGCCAATGTAGTTATTTAATTCCCCAGTTTAAGCAAATAAATATAGACATATGCCCATCTTTCAAATTCCAAAGGAGCAAAAAACGCATAACACATAGTTACAGTTTGTTATTGGCACAGTATGTTGAACTCATAACTGACCAACAAATCTTTTCCAATGTGGAGTTTTCACATTTGTGTCAATGACCAATAATCTGGATTAAACAGAATCAAAACGTATATAGTTACTGCATCACGCTATTAAAGGTGCATGCCCACTCATTAGGCAAAAACTGTTCTTTATATCAGCGACTTCATATGAGACATGTTTTTGCGAAATAAACATACATTCACCATTATCCAAAGTATTGATTGGCAGTATTATACATTTTATATCAGACGTAAATTTCCACACTGATATAAGGGGCGATAACCATGTTTCCTTAAAATGCTTACGGACATTACTATTTATTTTCCGTATGTGCAATGCTCATATTTTATAATCTGTCGAAAATATAATGTTTTTCAGGTGACGCATTTAGTTAGTATAAATAATTAAAAATATCATGCTCATTTGCATATAAAAACAGGATGATACCACCGCGAATCACTATCAGTAAAATAAATAGTACTAAATGAATATGTCTGTATATATGGCACTCGTAAGTTTAGAACCGGTGGAATAGTGACACAATTATTCACTTATTTAATTCCTATAAAGAACAGTTTGTGCCTACTGAGTGGGCATGTACCTTTAAAACTATCAATTTCATTACCGTTATATGCACAAAAGGGTTTATTCCTCATTCTCCCACTTTTGAGTGTCCAGTTGTCCAGGTTCTCCCACTTTTCATTTCCAAAGTATTGGTCAGTTAGGCGAGACTACGGTGCTATAGTCTGTATCAAGTTTGCGCTGATGATAGATTACCGGACAATTTAAGATAAATGATGTTTATAAGTTTGTGATGAATTAATCCCTCCTTTCAATATGGCATTGATCTTGTTTAATTAGGTGCCTAATTGGTATGTATCATCACCTGATGAATCTGATAATTGAGTAATTATAATAAAAGTGTGTACAATAATTATTTTTCTTAGAACTTTAAAAGTTTGTAGTGTTTATTGAGTTAGTATATTAACAGGCAATTAAATTTCTCTGATGTATAATTTGTTTGCGCTAAAGTTCCTTAATACTAATTCATGCTTAGAAACGTCATTATCAATAATCTTGTTTAATTAGGTGCTTACATGACATCAAAAACATGTACATGTATATTAAGAACTTTTTGCAGCACTATCTTCAACATTTCGATCAGTTTGTTTAGTCTATCATGGCTAATGCGCAAGTAGATATACAGTTTGTACTTAACAAGCATGGTGGGCAGAGTCTTGTCACTGGAGGTTACAGGTTTGTGGTATGTATATCAAAGTCTCTCTCTAAATCTCTCTCTCTCTCTAAATCTCTCTCTCTCTATCTCTCTCTCTCTCTCTCTTTTACAGCTGTTAATGGTTGTAATGTAAACAATGTCAATGATATGTGGAATGCAAATTATAATTATCCATTATCAGTCAGGAAGCATATGTACTTCTGCATCAGATGGTTTGCACCGCGAAAACTCTAAATTGTTGTTTTTACAGGGAAAACACGTTAGTCATAATATCATTTTTACATAAATTATATGCTTTCACAAGATCGTATCTACTGGACCTGTGTCTTGAAACTACACTAATTGCAACATGTTTGGGTAATACATGTATTTTCGTTTTCGTTATATGATGTTATGACAAGTCTGAATCGTCTGCTAAGGGCGATAAACTGGGAGCATGTGAATGGTAATTTAACGATGTGTTTCATCCGGAATATCATCCCCATATCGCTTGTTTCAGTGCCGTCAGATACGTTTTGGCTTTCTTGTTACTTGACAGATACTCAGGATTTCCGGTTCGGAGAGGTTCCACTAGGGCCCTCCCAGGGTGTTGGCTTTGGAGAGGTTCAACTAGGGCCCTCCCAGGGTGTCCGGTTGAGAGAGGTTCCACTGGGGCCCTTCCAGGGTGTCCGGTTTAGAGAGGTCCCACTGGGGCCCTCCCACGGTTTCCTGTTTAGAGACGTTCCACTAGGGCTCTCACAGGGTGTACGGTTTAGAGAGGTTCCACTAGGGCTCTCACAGGGTGTACGATTTAGAGAGGTTCCACTAGGGCTCTCACTACGGGGCGCCAAGTGGTACATGGCTCAATTTTGTCAACAAAATCCATTTTTGTGCCACAAAATTCAATTCTGTGTCGCAAAATTCACTTTTGTGCCACAGAATTCAATTCTGTGTCACAAAATTCAATTCTGTGTCACAAAATTCACTTTCGTGCCACAAAATTCAATTCTGTGTCACAAAATTCAATTCTGTCAATTCTGCACACGCATGTAAGAAGGACTACTATTGGTCAGAAACTGCACTGGAGAAATGGGTCACGGTCGCCGATCTACACATTCAATGTCGATGATTTATTTCTCATTCTGCCGATGATTCATTTCTCATTCTGCCATTTTGCTTCAACTATCTCCAAACAGTCAAACGTTGACAAACCCATTCGTATTTAAACTCATTTGCGTTGTACACATAATTCATGTACATGTAGATCTCCCGCGAGTACTGACGTCATTTAGTGTGTATCGCAAGGTACATTTGCCCCAGTTAAATCAATAATACACGCGCTGTGGCCTGTGTTCTGACTGCTGTCTGTGTTTATAAACAGAATGTGTGTATTGGGCAATTTGAGGAAACCGTTTGTAGTATTTGTGTAGATACCATGGATACATGTACTAAGATGGTGTATACTGTAAATAATGCATGTAGACACATAGTTGCGAACACGTAACTTCGCAACTAGTAGACACAGATCCAATACCATTTGTTTCACAAGGTTAGATCTACTGTTAGAATACGACGTCATGTAATGTCATTTTCGAGCATAAAACGTTACCTGATAAATAGAATACCAGGCTAGTGTATTTTAATATCAAGTTTATCAGGCTCGGCTCGGAAACGGTAGGAATTCCTCGGCAAGCCTCGGAATTCCTACGCGTTTCCTAGCCTTGCCTGATAAACTTGATATCAAAATACACTAGCCTGGTATTCTCTATATATGGGCATGCTCTCATGTCTAGCTATGTCCCGGCTACTTTATGTTTGACCCTGTTTACATAATTGAAGGAAAATTCTGAATATTTTTCTTATTTCTCCTTCAAAGTATATATGCTTATATGGTGTGACCACTCATTTGTAATCATAATATAACCAAAATAACTGTCCATAAAGAAGTATAATATTGATATATTGGGTTATATTTTCGCATTTAAATATTTAAACCTGCAAATGTACTCCACCATCTAGTAAAATGGACTAAGACCGATCTCAACCAATCAACGTAGAGATGACATAGACTATCCTACGCAAACTAATTATTGTGGACAAAAATGAATTCTGTCCTACAAAACTGAATTTTCTTCACAAAACTCAATTCTGTCTTACAAAATAGAATCCTTTATAACAAAAATGAATTTTGTATACGAAACGTATGCAGAATTTAATTTTGTGACATAGAATTGAATTTTGTGACACAGAATTGACAGAATTGAATTTTGTGACACAGAATTGAATTTTGTGATTTTTAGTGTTACAAAACTCAATTTTGTACACATAATTAACCTGTCCTGAATGGCGCCCCGTACTCACAGGGTGTAATGTCTAGACATGTTCCACTAGGGCTCTCACAGGGTGTACGGTTTAGAGAGGTTCCACTAGGGCCCTCCCACGGTTTCCGGTTTAGAGACGTTCCACTAGGGCTCTCACAGGGGTACGGTTTCGGTTTAGGAGACGTTCACTAGGGCTCTCACAGGGGTTTACGGTTTAGAGAGGGTCCACTAGGGCTCTCACAGGGTGTTTGTTTACGGTTTAGAGAGGTTTCCACTAGGGCCCCCCCCTCCCACGTTTCCCGGGTTTAGAGAGGTTCCAACTGGGTTCCACAGGGTGTACGTTTAGAGGAAGGTCATTTAGCTTCACAGTGTACGGTTTAGAGAATGGTTCACTAGGGCTCTCACAGGGTGGGTAACGGTGTAGAGAGGTTCCACTAGGGCTCTCACAGGGTGTCGGTTTAGAGATGTTCACTGGAAGGCTTCCTCACAGGGTGTACGGTTTAGAGAGGTTTCCACTAGGGCTCTCACAGGGTGGTACGGTACAGAGGTTTACACTGGGCTCTCACCAGGGTGACGGTTTAGAGCCGGGTTGCTCCAGCTCGGAACCTATAGCTCTCACAGGTGACGTTCTGCTAGGGCTCTCATATGGTGGTACGGTTTCGAGGACGTTCCATAGGGCTCTCACAGGGTTGGGTACAGTTTACAGACATTTCACTAGGGCTCTCACAGGGTGTACGGTTTAGAGAGGTTCCACTAGGGCTCTCACAGGGTGTACGGTTTAGAGAGGTTCCACTAGGGCCCTCCCACGGTTTCCGGTTTAGAGACGTTCCACTAGGGCTCTCACAGGGTGTACGGTTTAGAGACGTTCCACTAGGGCTCTCACAGGGTGTACGGTTTAGAGAGGTTCCAATAGGGCTCTCACAGGTGTACGGTTGAGAGAGGTTCCACTAGGGCCCTCCCACGGTTTCCGGTTTAGAGACGTTCCACTAGGGTTCTCACAGGGTGTACGGTTTAGAGAAGTTCCACTAGGGCTCTCACAGGGTGTACGGTTTAGAGAGGTTCCACTAGGGCCCTCCCACGGTTTCCGGTTTAGAGAAGTTCCACTAGGGCTCTCACATGGTGTACGGTTTAGAGACGTTCAACTAAGGCTCTCACATGGTGTACGGTTTAGAGAGGTTCCACTAGGACTCTCACAGGGTGTACGGTTTAGAGACGTTCCACTAGGGCTCTCACAAGGTGTACGGTTTAGAGACGTTCCACAAGGGCTCTCATATGGTGTACGGTTTAGAGACGTTCCACTAGGGTTCTCACAGGGTGTACGGTTTACAGACATTCCACTAGGGCTCTCACAGGGTGTACGGTTTAGAGACGTTCCACTAGGACTCTCACATGGTGTACGGTTTAGAGAGGTTCCAGTAGGGCTCTCACAGGGTGTACGGTTTAGAGAGGTTCCACTAGGGCCCTCCCACTGTTTCCGGTTTAGAGAAGTTCCACTAGTGTTCTCACATGGTGTACGGTTTAGAGAGGTTCCACTAGGGCTATCACCGGGTGTACGGTTTAGAGAGGATCCACTAGGGATCTCACAGGGTGTATGGTGTAGACAGGTTCCACTAGGGCCCTCCCACGGTTTCCGGTTTAGAGACATTCCACTAGGGCTCTCACAGGGTGTACGGTTTACAGACGTTCCACTAGGGCTCTCACAGGGTGTACGGTTTAGAGACGTTCCACCAGGGCTCTCACAGGGTGTACGGTTTCGAGAGGTTCCACTACGGCTCTCACAGGGTATACGGTTTAGAGAGGTTCCACTAGGCCCTCCCACGGTTTCCGGTTTAGAGACGTTCCATTAGGGCTCTCACAGGGTGTACGGTTTAGAGGGGTTCCACTAGTGCCCTCCCACGGTTTCCGGTTTAGAAACGTTCCACTAGGGCTCTCACATGGTGTACGGTTTAGAGACGTTCCACTAGGGCTCTCACAGGGTGTACTTTTTAGAGACGTTCAACAAGGGCTCTCGCAGGGTGTACGGTTTAGAGAGGTTCCACTAGGGCTCTCACTGGGTGTACGGTTTAGAGAGGTTCCACTAGGGCTCTCACATGGTGTTCGGTTTAGAGACGTTCCACTAGCGCTCTCAGAGGGTGTACGGTTTAGAGACGTTCCACTAGGGCCCTTCCAGGGTGTCTGATTGAGAGATATTCCACTAGGGCCCTTCCAGGGTGTCCGGTTTAGAGAGGTCCCACTGGGGCCCTCCCACGGTTTCCGGTTTAGAGACGTTCCACTAGGGCTCTCACAGGGTGTACAGTTTAGAGAGGTTCCACTAGGGCGCTCACAGTGTGTACGGTTTAGAGAGGTTCCACTTGGGCTCTCACAGGGTGTACGGTTTACAGAGGTTCCACTAGGGCTCTCACAGGGTGTACGGTTTAGAGAAGTTCCACTAGGGCTCTCATATGGTGTACGGTTTAGAGACGTTCCACTAGGGCTCTCACAGGGTGTACTGTTTACAGACATTTCACTAGGGCTCTCACAGGGTGTACTGTTTAGAGATGTTCCACTAGGGCTCTCACAGGGTGTACGGTTTAGAGAGTTTCCACTAGGGCTCTCACAGGGTGTACGGTTTAGAGAGGTTCCACTAGGGCCCTCCCACGGTTTCCGGTTTAGAGACGTTCCACTAGGGCTCTCACAGGGTGTACGGTTTAGAGACGTTCCACTAGGGCTCTCACAGGGTGTACGGTTTTGAGAGGTTCTGCTAGGACTCTCACAGGGTGTACGGTTTAGAGAGGTTCCACAAGGGCCATCCCACGGTTTCCGGTTTAGAGACGTTCCACTAGGGTTCTCACAGGGTGTACGATTTAGAGAAGTTCCACTAGGGCTCTCACAGGGTGTACGGTTTAGAGAGGTTCCACTAGGGCCCTCCCACGGTTTCCGGTTTAGAGAGGTTCCACTAGGGCTCTCACAGGGTGTACGGTTTAGAGACGTTCCACTAGGGCTCTCACAGGGTGTACGGTTTAGAGACGTTCCACTAAGGCTCATACAGGGTGTACGGTTTAGAGAGGTTCCACTAGGGCTCTCATTTGGTGTACGGTTTAGAGACGTTCCACTAGGGCTCTCACAGGGTGTACGGTTTAGAGACGTTCCACTAGGGCTCTCACAGGGTGTACGGTTTAGAGAGGTTCCACTAGGGCCCTCCCATGGTTTCCGGTTTAGAGACGTTCCACTAGGGCTCTCACAGGGTGTACGGTTTAGAGACGTTCCACTAGGGCTCTCACAGGGTGTACGGTTTAGAGAGGTTCCGCTAGGGCTCTCACAGGGTGTACGGTTTAGAGAGGTTCCACAAGGGCCATCCCACGGTTTCCGGTTTAGAGACGTTCCACTAGGGTTCTCACAGGGTGTACGATTTAGAGAAGTTCCACTAGGGCTCTCACAGGGTGTACGGTTTAGAGAGGTTCCACTAGGGCCCTCCCACGGTTTCCGCTTTAGAGAGGTTCCACTAGGGCTCTCACAGGGTGTACGGTTTAGAGACGTTCCACTAGGGCTCTCACAGGGTGTACAGTTTAGAGACAATCCACTAGGGCTCATACAGGGTGTACGGTTTAGAGAGGTCCCACTAGGGCTCTCATATGGTGTACGGTTTAGAGACGTTCCACTAGGGCTCTCACAGGGTGTACGGTTTAGAGACGTTCCACTAGGGCTCTCACAGGGTGTACGGTTTAGAGACGTTCCACTAGGGCTCTCACATGGTGTACGGTTTAGAGATGTTCCACTAGCGCTCTCAGAGGGTGTGCGGTTTAGAGACGTTCCACTAGGGCCCTTCCAGGGTGTCTGATTGAGAGAGATTCCACTAGGGCCCTTCCAGGGTGTCCGGTTTAGAGTGGTCCCACTGGGGCCCTCCACGGTTTCCGGTTTAGAGACGTTTCCATAGGGCTCCCACAGGGTTTTGGGTTACGGTAAGGAAGAGGTTCCCACTGGGCTCTTCACAGGGTGTACGTTTTAGGGGGAGGAGGTTTTTTCCACTAGGGCTCTCACAGGTGTACGGTTTAGAGAGGTTCCACTAGGGCTCTACAGGGTGTTACGGTTTAGAGACGGGTCACTTAGGGGTGCCTCCCACAGGTTGTTACGGGTTTAGAGACCGGGTTCACTTTAGGGCTCCTCCACTGGGTGTACGGTTTAGAGGAGGTTTCACTAGGGCTCTCACGGGTGTACGGTTTAGAGAGGGTTCACTTAGGGCCCTCCCACGGTTTCCGGTTTTAGAGAAGTTTCCCACTAGGGCTCTCACAGGGTGTACGGGGGTAAGAGAGTTCCAATAGGGCCTTTCCTCATATGGTTGGGTACGGTGTAGAGAGGTTCCACTAGGGCCCTCACGGGTCGGTTAGAGAAGTTCCACTAGGCTCTCAGGGTGTACAGGTTTAGAGAGGTTCCACTATGGGTCGGGCATATGTTGTACGGTTTAGAGACGTTCCACTAGGGCTCTGACATGGTGTACGGTTTAGAGACGTTCCACTAGGGCTCTCACAGGGTGTACGGTTTAGAGACGTTCCACTAGGGCTCTCACATGGTGTACGGTTTAGAGACGTTCCACTAGGGCCCTCCCACGGTTTCCGGTTTAGAGACGTTCCACTAGGGTTCTCACAGGGTGTACGGTTTAGAGAAGTTCCACTAGGGCTCTCACAGGGTGTACGGTTTAGAGAGGTTCCACTAGGGCCCTCCCACGGTTTCCGGTTTAGAGAAGTTCCACTAGGGCTCTCACAGGGTGTACGGTCTGGAGAGGTTCCACTAGGGCTCTCATATGGTGTACGGTTTAGAGACGTTCCACTAGGGCTGTCACAGGGTGTACGGTTTAGAGACGTTCCACTAGGGCTCTCACATGGTGTACGGTTTAGAGACGTTCCACTAGCGCTCTCAGAGGGTGTACGGTTTAGAGACGTTCCACTAGGGCCCTTCCAGGGTGTCTGATTGAGAGAGATTCCACTAGGGCCCTTCCAGGTTGTCCGGTTTAGAGAGGTCCCACTGGGGCCCTCCCATGGTTTCCGGTTTAGAGACGTTCCACTAGGGCTCTCACAGGGTGTACGGTTTAGACAGGTTCCACTAGGGCTCTCACAGGGTGTACGGTTTAGACATATTCCACTAGGGCTCTCACAGGGTGTACAGTTAAGAGAGGTTCCACTAGGGCTCTCACAGGGTGTACGGTTTTGAGACGTTCCACTAGGACTCTCACAGGGTGTACGGTTTAGAGACGTTCCATTAGGGCTCTCACAGGGTGTACGGTTTAGAGAGGTTCCACTAGGGCCCTCCCACGGTTTCCGGTTTAGAGACGTTCCACTAGGGTTCTCACAGGGTGTACGGTTTAGAGAAGTTCCACTAGGGCTCTCACTACGGGGCGCCAAGTGGGACATGGCTCAATTTTGTCAACAAAATTCATTTTTGTGCCATAAAATTCAATTCTGTGTCACAAAATTCACTTTTGTGACACAGAATTCAATTCTGTGTCACAAAATTCAATTCTGTGCCACAGAATTCAATTCTGTGTCACAAAATTCATTTCTGTGTCACAAAATTCACTTTTGTGCCACAAAATTCAATTCTGTGTAACTAAATTCAATTCTGTGCCACAGAATTCAATTTCAATTCTGTGTCACAAAATTCACTTTTGTGTCACAAAATTCAATTCTGCACACGCAGGTAAGAAGGATTACCATTTGTCAGAAACTGCACTGGAGAAATGGGTCACGGTCGCCGATCTACACATTCAGTGTCGATGATTCATTTCTCATTCTGCCGATGATTCATTTCTCATTCTGCCATTTTGCTTCAACTATCTCCAAACAGTCAAACGTTGACAAACCCATTCGTATTTAAACTCATTTGCGTTATAATTGTACACATAATTCATGTACATGTAGATCTCCCGCGAGTACTGACGTCATTTATTGTGTATCGCAAGGTATATCTGCCCCACCCCTTAAATCAATAATACACGCGCTGTGGCCTGTGTTCTGACTGCTGTCTGTGTTTATAAACAGAATGTGTGTATTGGGCCATTTGAGGAAACCATTTGTAGTCTTTCTGTAGATACCATGGATACTAAGATGGTGTATACTGTAAATAATGCATGTAGACACATAGTTCGAACACGTAACTTCGCAACTAAGTAGACACAGATCCAATACCATTTGTTTCACAAGGTTAGATCTATTGTTATACGACGTCATCTAATGTCATTTTCGAGCATAAAACGTTACCTGATAAATAGAATACCAGGCTAGTGTATTTTAATATCAAGTTTATCAGGCTCGGCTCGGAAACGGTAGGAATTCCTCGGCAAGCCTCGGAATTCCTACGCGTTTCCTAGCCTTGCCTGATAAACTTGATATCAAAATACACTAGCCTGGTATTCTCTATATATGGGCATGCACTCAGATCTAGCTATGTCCCGGCTACATTATGTTTTACCCTGTTTACATAATTGAGGGAAAATTCTGAATATTTTTCTTATTTCTCCTTCAAAGTATACATGTATATGCTTATATGGTGTGACCACTCATTTGTAATCATAATATAACCAAAATAACTGTCCATAAAGAAGTATAATATTGATATATTGGGTTATATTTTCGCATTGAAATATTTAAACCTGCAAGTGTACTCCACCATCTAGTAAAATGGACTAAGACCGATCTCAACCAATCAACGTAGAGATGACATAGACTATCCTACGCAAATTAATTTTTGTGGACAAAAATGAATTCTGTCCCACAAAACTGAATTTTCTTCAAAAAACTCAATTCTGTCTTACAAAATTGAATCCTTTATAACAAAAATGAATTTTGTATACGAAACGTATGCAGAATTGAATTTTGTGACACAGAATTGAATTTTGTGACACAGAATTGACAGAATTGAATTTTGTGACACAGAATTGAATTGTATGACTTTTAGTGTTACAAAACTCAATTTTGTACACATAATTAACCTGTCCTGCATGGCGCCCCGTACTCACAGGGTGTACGGTTTAGAGAGGTTACACTAGGGCCCTCCCACGGTTTCCGGTTTAGAGAAGTTCCACTAGGGCTCTCACAGGGTGTACGGTTTAGAAAGGTTCCACTAGGGTTCTCATATGGTGTAGGGTTTAGAGACGTTCCACTAGGGCTCTCACAGGGTGTACGGTTTAGAGACGTTCTACTAGGGCTCTCACAGGGTGTACGGTTTAGAGACATTCCACTAGGGCTCTCACATGGTGTACGGTTTAGAGACGTTCCACTAGCGCTCTCAGAGGGTGTACGGTTTAGAGACGTTCCACTAGGGCCCTTCCAGGGTGTCCGGTTTAGAGAGGTCCCACTGGGGCCCTCCCACGGTTTCCTGTTTAGAGAGGTTCCACTAGGGCTCTCACAGGGTGTACGGTTTAGAGAGGTTTCACTAGGGCTCTCACAGGGTGTACGGTTCAGAGACGTTCCACTAGGGCTCTCACAGGGTGTACGGTTTAGAGACGTTCCAACTAGGGCTCTCACAGGGTGTACGGTTTAGAGAGGTTCCACTAGGGCTCTCACAGGGTGTACGGTTTAGAGAGGTTCCACTAGGGCCCTCCCACGGTTTCCGGTTTAGAGAGGTTCCACTAGGGCTCTCACAGGGTGTACGGTTTAGAGAGGTTCCACTTGGGCTCTCACAGGGTGGACGGTTTAGAGACGTTCCACTAGGGCTCTCATATGGTGTACGGTTTAGAGACGTTCCACTAGGGCTCTCACATGATGTACGGTTTAGAGGGGTTCCACTAGGGCTATCACAGGGTGTACGGTTTAGAGAGGTTCCACTAGGGCTCTCACAGGGTGTACGGTGTATAGAGATTCCACTAGGGCTCTCACAGTGTGTACGGTTTCGAGAGGTTCCACTACGGCTCTCACAGGGTATACGGTTTAGAGAGGTTCCACTAGGCCCTCCCACGGTTTCCGGTTTAGAGACGTTCCATTAGGGCTCTCACATGGTGTACGGTTTAGGGAGTTTCCACTAGGGCCCTCCCACGGTTTCCGGTTTAGAGACGTTCCACTAGGGCTCTCACATGGTGTACGGTTTAGAGACGTTCCACTAAGGCTCTCACAGGGTGTACTTTTTAGAGACGTTCAACAAGGGCTCTCGCAGGGTGTACGGTTTAGAGAGGTTCCACTAGGGCTCTCACAGGGTGTACGGTTTAGAGAGGTTCCACTAGGGCTCTCACATGGTGTACGGTTTAGAGACGTTCCACTAGCGCTCTCAGAGGGTGTACGGTTTAGAGACGTTCCACTAGGGCCCTCCCACGGTTTCCGGTTTAGAGACGTTCCACTAGGGCTCTCATATGGTGTACGGTTTAGAGACGTTCCACTAGGGCTCTCACAGGGTGTACGGTTTACAGACATTCCACTAGGGCTCTCACAGGGTGTACGGTTTAGAGACGTTCCACTAGGACTCTCACATGGTGTACGGTTTAGAGAGGTTCCACTTGGGCTCTCACTGGGTGTACGGTTTAGGGAGGTTCCACTAGGGCCCTCCCACGGTTTCCGGTTTAGAGACGTTCCACTAGGATTCTCACATGGTGTACGGTTTAGAGGGGTTCCAGTAGGGCTATCACAGGGTGTACGGTTTAGAGAGGTTCCACTAGGGCTCTCACAGGGTGTACGGTGTAGAGAGGTTCCACTAGGGCCCTCCCACGGTTTCCGGTTTAGAGACGTTCCACTAGGGCTCTCACAGGGTGTACGGTTTAGAGACGTTCCACTAGGGCTCTCACAGGGTGTACGGTTTAGAGACGTTCCACCAGGGCTCTCACAGGGTGTACGGTTTAGAGAGGTTCCACTACGGCTCTCACAGGGTATACGGTTTAGAGAGGTTCCACTAGGCCCTCCCACGGTTTCCGGTTTAGAGACGTTCCATTAGGGCTCTCACAGGGTGTACGGTTTAGGGAGGTTCCACTAGGGCCCTCCCACGGTTTCCTGTTTAGAGACGTTCCACTAGGGCTCTCCCATGGTGTACGGTTAAGAGACGTTCCACTAGGGCTCTCACAGGTTGTACTTTTTAGAGACGTTCAACAAGGGCTCTCGCAGGGTGTACGGTTTAGAGAGGTTCCACTAGGGCTCTCACAGGGTGTACGATTTAGAGAGGTTCCACTAGGGCTCTCACATGGTGTACGGTTTAGAGACGTTCCACTAGCGCTCTCAGAGGGTGAACGGTTTAGAGACGTTCCACTAGGGCCCTTCCAGGGTGTCTGATTGAGAGAGATTCCACTAGGGCCCTTCCAGGGTGTCCGGTTTAGAGAGGTCCCACTGGGGCCCTCCCACGGTTTCCGGTTTAGATACGTTCCACTAGGGCTCTCACAGGTTGTACGGTTTAGAGAGGTTCCACTAGGGTTCTCACAGGGTGTACGGTTTAGAGAGGTTTCCACCTAGGGCTTCACAGGGTGTAAAGGTTTAGAGGAGGTTCCCTAGGGCTATCCAACAGGGTGTACGGTTTTAAGAGAGGTTCACTAGGGGCTTCACAGGGTGTACGATTTAGGAAGTTTCCACTAGGGCTCTCACAGGGTGTTACGGTTTAGAGAGGTTCCACTAGGGCGGGGGTCACAGGGTGTACGGTTTAGAGAGGTTCCTCTAGGGCTCTCTTCACAGGGTGTAAGGTTTAGAGAGGTTCCACTAGGGCTTTATCACAGTGTAGGTTTAGAGAGGTTCCACTAGGGCTCTCACAGGGGTGTACGGTTTAGAGAGGTTCCATAGGGCTCTCACAGGGTGACGGTTTTAGTGTCCACTAGGGCTCTCACAGGGTGTACGGTTTAGAGAGGTTCCACTAGGGCTCTCACAGGGTGTACGGTTTAGAGACGTTCCACTAGGGCTCTCACATGGTGTACGGTTTAGAAAGGTCTCTCAGGGTGTCCGGTTTAGAGAAGAAAATATCAAATAATACTTACTTTGGAGTGGGCGCGCTTTCAACACTTTCAGTCATTGTTGTTGTTGTTGTAACCACCTGATCGTGCACCTTGTTAGCTAGCTACATGACACACACATTTGTAATGGCAATGTCGTAAACGCTGCTCGCCCACCATTGCCCACAGCTCTAAAAGTCAACACAAATCACAAATCACGTTACAAACCAACTACTATTATGTAAACACTGTCTGTATTCACGTACAATGAAACCCGACAATCACAATCAAAACATGTATATACTATTATCTCTTTGTCGTGCATATATATTTCCGGAAACGTGTGTACTAAAATTGGTGTCTTCAGTTTGCTGTTCACACGAACCATGTTCACATACAATTACCGTTCGTCGAGCACTAACTAGTACCACTGTAATGATTGTGTCATTCAAATGTTAAACATCATGCATTGTTACCTCATGTTGTCTCATTGTTAATACCCGAGTGAACTACATAAGAAATAACGCTTATTTAACCACAGAGTATCGTGACATTGAAATAATGCACGAGTGATTGGGTCCTTATGTTGAATAAACGGGTGAGCTTAGCTAAACAAGTTTGTGCAGCGGTAGGACCCAAGCACGAGGACATTATTTCAAGATAATCAGCTCACCTGTTTAAAGAAACATTTTCTGACATTTCACACACGATTATTTATAAAAACAAGGGCGGTCGGACGTGGACGTAGCAAAACAAAACACCATCCCGAGTAGTTGCGAACGGTAACTCTTGTAATCTACTCCCGTGCCGTCCATTGCTACGGGAGTAGATTTCAAGAGTTACAATTCGCAACTACATGTATATTCCTAGACATTGTGGCCAAATGTTAATTCAAAATCGGCGAATTGGTTCATAAGTTATTGAAAAATGAAAGGTGTTACTAACTCGCGCACGTACGTACGTACGTACGTATATGGACTAACGCTATATCCCATATTGCCTATCGGCGAGGGGATATCAAAGCGAATCAAGCGTAAAATATGACTAAGAGTTAGGTCTATTAATTTCTGGAGGCGGACGTACTGACTGCGACTGTCTCGCGATTTCAGTGGCTGTGCCCGAGCAATTTATTGATTGCGTTAATATAAATGTTGAACGATGGTTTACTGAAATTACATTTATAGTAACAAAATAACCAACTGTCGCGGGAACTAGTCAGCTACACATTCCACAGGTGGGGATAATACATGTCCAAAAATCTTCACATACTTTATATTGCATAGGAAAAAGCTCCACCCACCCAGGGAATGAGAAGGAAAGTTCAATCCGAGAGGAGGGAAATAGACCGTTATTTTATTATCCCATCGCGTAGCGAAAAAAGGGATGCAAAATTTGTTTGTCCGTATATCCGTCCAGTTTTCAATTCTGCTATAACTTCTTTACCCTATGACCGATTGACTTGAAGCTTCATATGCATGCTTATCATCATACATTGCTTTATTTCCCACGTGCCCGATGTCAAAGTTACATAACGAAATTTCACATTCAGTAAATGCATGCGCGTTTATCCATTCTCCTAAAACTTCTTCACCGTACGAGCGACTGACTTGAAACTTCATATGCATGTTTGTCAACATCCATATTTGTTTCATAGATATCGTTCCTCTATTTTGATATAGCTGTTTACCATATCAATATGTGTGTGATCCAGCCACCACAGCAATGTGACACATGCCGTTGGCGGCGTTCTAGTTTATTTCTTTAAAACCCGGGGGTTTCCCGTCGGCCCCACCAGCCACCCGGTTGGGGGAAGGCATTGATACATGTAGGTGGATAAACTGCTCGGTATGTATGGTGTGCGGCATGTTGTAATGCGAATGTCAGTATAATGTCGGCGAATGTCAGTATTGTGTTATTCCATATTTCCTAGTAGCTGAGGAGCAATCCACTCCAAAACACACAAACCTGGAAAAAAATGCAGAAAACTGATTTCTTCACCAGTGGTAGCTTGCATATTTTTAATTGATTGGCAAAAGTTATCATCTGAACAATGTGAGCTCGCTAAGAAATCCAAGATGGCTGCCAAAAAATTACAAATCACATTGTATTAATGTATGCTCATACAACAATGCATAATTTACCTGTAATATCTGTGGGATGTACATGTAAGGTAGTAGTTTGGTGACTTCATTATTGTTCAAATACTTCAAGGTCAGCTACTAAGACCAATGTCAGGGTCAAATGTCGAATATCGCATGCACTTGTAACTTGTCGCTGCTGAAAATTTCAATTAATGTCTGTTTTGGAACATGAATACTGTATTTATATATGCAGATCCTTGGTATGTATTTGTTATGTATGATGGTATTAAGATAGTTATGCACCATGTATCGAGGCACAACAATAACACTACTCATGAAGGTGTGATGCAATACCATCACTCGGATGAACACTACCAGAACAATGTTTGCAAGTATTTTGAAGTGTTTTGTTGTTGTTATTGTTGTCTCCTTATTGCTGTCATACCTGATATTTATTCCAAAATATACATAGTTACCTCCCTCTGATGCCTAAATTTACCATTTGCATTCCTCGGTCACTTCATAGCCGACGAACTTCACCCAATGACAATTGGGTTCAAATATGCGTTTATCTACCACTGATAACCGTATAGCATTGTCGCGTGACACGTGCATTCTTGTACATTCCGAATTTCCGTATAATTGTATATTTGTGATGTGTGGTACGATTTTGTATTGTTGTGCGTACTATTTATTTCACATACCTGTGATTCCACATACCTGTGATTTCACACACCTGTGATTTTTACATACCTGTGATTTAGCATGTACATTTCCCATGTACAATGTGCGTGTAATAAGGGGGCTTATGTTGTATTGGTGGAAATACGTTTATGCGTGTCCTTTTTGCGGATTTAAATACACGTCCATTTTAGGAGCAATGTTTTACTGATGTCACGCCATATTTGCCACAGACTATGCATGTGTGTGGTAGAGAACTCGTTGACTGCGTGTGCTGTTTTGGCTAGGGAAAAGACCCTTTTAGTATTACGGATGTCCATTATCCGTGCCAGCCGAGTTTGTCCGCGTGTCAGTTGTTCACCAGATAAGGGACCTTCTGTAGGTGAAGCCAGTATATAGCGCAGACCATACCATGGTCTGCCCTGTTATGTATGCTACGGGTTAGTGTTTCAGCATAGCCTGGTACTGGCCAACACGGATATATCAGATCCCATACTGGTGATGCTTTGTGTCGTGATATTTCCGTAAATGACCACGATATTTGAGTTTAGTATGTGCTACACTCTCATTTGAGTGTATAGCCGTAGGACCGATATGGAGGGGTTTGGCGGGGCCAAAAAGCGACCTTCGCATTGTCGAGACCAGTCGAGTAGATTTCGGATTATGAGATCTGGGTCTATAGTGTGCAGATTTGTGGTAGTGTGGGATATACCATGTTGGATGGTATTTATTCCGCGAGGGCTGTGTCGCGTGACACGTGCATTCTTGTACATTCCGGATTTCCGTATAATTGTATATTTGTGATGTGTGGTACTGTTTTGTATTGTTGTGCGTATTATTGATTTCACATACCTGTGATTCCACATACCTGTGATTTCACACACCTGTGATTTTTACATACCTGTGATTTAGCATGTACATTTCCCATGTACAATGTGCGTGTAATAAGGGGGCTTATGTTGTATTGGTGGAAATACGTTTATGCGTGTCCTTTTTGCGGATTTAAATACACGTCCATTTTAGGAGCAATGTTTTACTGATGTCACGCAGTATTTGCCACAGACTATGCATGTGTGTGGTAGAGAACTCGTTGACTGCGTTTGCTGGTTTCGCTAGGGAGAAGACCTTTTAGTATTACGGATGTCCACTGTCCGTGCCAGCCGAGTTTGTCCGCGTGTCAGTTGTTCACCACATAAGGGACCTTCTGTAGGTGAAGCCAGTATATAGCGCAGACCATACCATGGTCTGCCCTGTTATGTATGCTACGGGTTAGTGTTTCAGCATAGCCTGGTACTGGCCAACACGGATATATCAGATCCCATACTGGTGATACTTTGTGTCGTGATATTTCCGTAAATGACCACGATATTTGAGTTTAGTATGTGCTACACTCTCATTTGAGTGTATAGCCGTAGGACCGATATGGAGGGGTTTGGCGGGGCCAAGAAGCGACCTTCGCATTGTCGAGACCAGTCGAGTAGATTTCGGATTATGAGATCTGGGTCTATAGTGTGCAGATTTATGGTAGTGTGGGGTATACCATGTTGGATGGTATTTATTCCACGAGGGCTGTACACTGGTTTGGTTGAATTTAAGGCGTGGGAACATATATTTATGCCAAATATAACCCACGGGTGACATGGCAAAAGCCATGGTTTTGTAGTATTTATGTGAGATGTCGAACGAGGGGTAGGCATATTCATTATTCCGTGCATGGTTTCACTGGTGCGTATATAAGCGATGTCTCGCTATGTGTTGGGGGGACACATATTTTCTGGTTACAGAAGAGTAGTACTGTATTCACCAGTGACACGGAGGATTTTTGGTATGTACCTACAACATTTTATTTCAGCTGTAATTTGCCGTTGTTCGATTCCCGTTCTAGTCCGTTGTGCATTCTGTCTGTCTGTCTGTGCGTATTCGTCCAGTAATTGGAGACTCATTTCATTTTTGTAGCCTCTTGAGATCGCTCCAGCGGGCAACATTGGACGTTTTGGTCCACTCGTTGAGGGCAGACCCCAGTCAGTGCAGAGTACAAGGTCGTCCGAGTGTCCGTACGTCTGTCTGGCGCAGTGTGTGTAGCAGCTCCGGGTACAGGCCTGTATAGAGCAGTGTGTGATAGCTACATCGCGTTCAGCAGACAGTCACAGCCATAGTTTATTGAAGTGAAACGCCATACACACATATCATATCATTATACTACCACAGAGTTGAATATCACCTAAGTGAAACTTTTCTCGGCGTCTTAGCCATCGTGATAATCGCCATTTTTGTATTATATCGGAACATTACATCCGGTCTATCACTTCCGGTATTACAACCCATTGATTCACCATGGATACTTTACATCGGGTCTACCACATCCGGGTTGCTACAGTCGAGTGATACCATAGGAACTTTACCTCTGGTCCACCATTTCCGGAAATAATACTACCTTGGGAACTTTACTTCCGGTACCAGCTTCCGGAACATTATCGTTATTGACTATCATGTGATATAACCACATCCGGCTTTGACTTTGACATTCATACTTTGGAAATATATTGCATAGGCAATACATATGTATACTTTGAGAGTGTATGGTTATACTCCTATCATGGCATATCATGGCTAAGGGATTGAAGTAAGACTACATATATTGTTTATGGATTAATCCACTTGAAGTTGGATAAATAGCCATATTGGTGACTAGACCTCGTACTGCGGGTGAGGCAGACCTTGGGACCTTGATACTCAGTTATTACCACTATCTATTGAGATACGCAAGCACTGGGGTAGCTCAGATGATTGTCATTTGTCCTCCAATGTTCTTTCTGCCATGTTATACTTGTATGTTATTTCACTTTGATTAGCGATCATCAAAGTACTTGTGCATTCATACTATTGTCCACTACGGGACCATTGAGATACCACATACTGAGTTTTTTTTGTCTATAGCTTTTAAGTTGCGTTAAAGTATAACAGTCGATTGGCTTACAACCTTGTAGTAATTGAATAATATCATGCACAGTCCAGTGATGTTCGCATATCAATGTATCATGTATTCCTGTGTGTTCCCCATGTAATATTGTGTACATTATAAGTGATTAAGTGACTACGTGTACTTATCTACTCTAGCCTATCCCTTACACTTCAACTGCATTGTTACCACTGTTCGTTCGTTCGTCAGATCAAGCTATATTGGCCATAACGTCATAACAATTGAAGTATACTTGGTTCTTATGATAATAGGGGAGACAATTTGTCTCGATCATTCCTGACCTTGGTAATGACCTTGACAGGCTGTACACTAGTTTGGTTGAATTTATGGCGTGGGAACATATATTTATGCCAAATATGACCCACGGGTGAAATGGCAAAAGCCATGGTTTTGTAATATTTATGTGAGATGTCGAAAGAGGGGTAGGCATATTCATTATTCCGTGCATGGTTTCACTGGTGCATATATAAGCGATGTCTCGCTATGTGTTGGGGGGACACATATTTTCTGGTAACAGAAGGATAGTACTGTATTCACCAGTGACACGGAGGATTTTGCCTCTTGAGATCGCTCCAGCGGGCAACATTGGACGTTTTGGTCCACTCGTTGAGGGCAGACCTCAGTCAGTGCAGAGTACAAGGTCATCCGAGTGTCCGTACGTCTGTCTGGCGCAGTGTGTGTAGCAGCTCCGGGTACAGGCCTGTATAGAGCAGTGTGATAGCTACATCGCGTTCAGAAGACAGTCATAGCCATATATTAGTGAAGTGAAACGCCATACACACATATCATATCATTATACTACCACCAAGTTGAATGTCACCTAAGTGAAACTTTTCCCGGCGTCTTAGCCAACGTGATAATCGCCATTTGTATTATATCGGAACTTTGCATCCGGTCTACCACTTCCGGTATTACAACCCATTGATTCACCATGGATACTTTACATCCGGTCCACCACATCCAGGTTGCTACAGTCGAGTGATACCATAGGAACTTTACATCTGGTCCACCATTTCCGGAAATAATACTACCTGTGGAACTTTACTTCCGGTACCAGCTTCCGGAACATTATCGTTATTGACTATCATGTGATGTAACCACATCCGGCTTTGACTTATGACATTCAGACTTTGGAAATATATTGCATAGGCAATACACATGTATACTTTGATAGTGTATGGTAATACTCCTATCATGGCATATCATGGCTAAGGGATTGTAGTAAGACTACATATATTGTTTATGGATTAATCCACTTGACGCTGGATAATAGCCATATTGGTGACTAGACCTCATACTGCGGGTGAGGCAGACCTTGGGACCTTGATACTCAGAGGTTACCACTATCTATTGAGATACGCCAGCACTGGGGTAGCTCAGATGATTGTCATTTGTCCTCCAATGTTCGTTCTGCTATGCTATACTTGTATGTTATTTCACTTTGATTAGCCATCATCAAAGTACTTATGCATTCATACTATTGTCCACTACGGGACCATGGAGATACCACATACTGAGTTTATACGTCTATAGCTGTTAAGTTGCATTAAAGTATAACAGTCGATTGGCTTACAACCTTGTAGTAATTGAATAGTATCATGCACAGTACAGTGATGTTCGCATATCAATGTATCATGTATTCCTGTGTGTTCCCCATGTAATATAGTGTACATTATAAGTGATTAAGTGACTACGTGTACTTATCTACTCTATCCTATCCCTTACACTTCAACTGCATTGTTACCACTTTTCGTTCGTCAGATCAAGCTATATTGGCCATAACGTCATAACAATTGAAGTATACTTGGTTCATATGATAATAGGGGAGACAATTTTGGTCTCGATGGGGCATTCCTGACTTGGTAATGTCTCGATCATTCCTGACCTTGGTAATGACCTTGACAAGCACCCGCACTGTAAGAAAATACCCTTCTAAACAGATCTTTATCTTTGATAACGCAGATATTAATACCGCACACTGACCACCTGACATGGAACATGGCATGTCACAGGTGGCATTGCTGTTGTCACAAGATCCGTGGTGCCCATCTACTTCTAAGAGACAGGATCCTCGTTAAAATTGTCGCATTTGAGGGAAGGCACAAGCTCGTCGACAAATGGTCCGAGGATGTTTACACCGTCGTGAGACAAATCAACAAGGATGTTACAGTCTTCGAAGTGAGAAGAGAGGATGAAGTGGGGAAAACGAGGACTCTGCATCGTAACTTACTACTTCCCATTTGTTCATTGAATGAAGAGCAAGCGCCATAGGATCTTCCACCATCGACATCGGAGTTCATGCCACCCATACCTAAACCGCGTCGACAGAAAATCAGTTGTCCAGCCAAGGGAACCACCAAAGATAGACTTAGCAGTAGATGAAACAGACGAGCAGCGTCAGAGCAGCGATCCTGCATCGGAGTACGAGATTTGTGTACCTGTTGTTCCAGTACAACACACTGTCCCACCAGACAGTGAACATATTTATATGGACAGCGAGATGATTTCAGTTGAAATTCCTGAGCAGCCTGGTGACGATCATGGTTCTGCTCAGGAAGACCCAGATAGTACAGAGTGGCCGGCGGATCTCTTACCAGGCGAATTGCAAGTCCTGGAGCGCAGGATTGCAATTCGCGTTCCCATTAATTGCAATTGGACCGCAATCGGACTGCAATCATGTGACTGCGGTCCAAATAGTTGGTTGCGGAATTGCAATATTTATAGCGCAGTTAGCGCTGCGCTCCGCTTTTAATTGCAGTTTACGCTCCTTTTTTCTTTAAACTGCGAATGAATTACCGCTTTACGCTGCGCTCTGCGGTAAAATCGAAATAGTTAATTTTTTCTGACGAAAAGATATATTTTCCTATCTGTATTTAGCCATTTAAAATCCAATAAAATATACATAAATAGTAGAATTAGGTGTATATATACTGAGCAAAACTAGAAACGTCCCTCCATGTTTAAGGAAAGATTCATCAAAAACCAAAAGGGTTACTTTTAAAAATCAAAATGGAAAAACAAGTTCATTCATTTCTGTATCAAAGCCAATAAATTGCATTTGGATATCTTGTTAAATATTCGAGAGATAACCGGCCAAGGGCGGTAGGGGTCAAAATCAAAAATCACAAAAACTCAGAAATGTGTTACTTAATGTTTAGAGATGGAATTTCAATAAGTAATGTGGCAAATTCAGTAAATCTCGTTAGTACCGAGTGTGGCCACCATTTGCATGAATGCATGCAATGATCCTACGCCGCATCGACGTGACGTAACGCAATACCAGTGCGTTGGGCAAATTCCTCCATTCCCGTTGTAACGCCCGTGTAAGATCGCGAACATTGTCAATCTGATGGTTAGCTCGTGCTTTGCGGCCCAGCTCATCCCATATGTGCTCAATGGGATTGAGATCCGGGAGACCAACCGCGGGTCATGGCATGACGTCGACGTTGTTTTGCTGTAAGTATTGAGTGGTGACCCTGGCTACGTGAGGGCGGGCATTGTCGTGCATCAATGTCACACCAGGACCATGCTGACGGATACATGGTAAGGCATGTGCATTTAGCACATCTGCAACATAACGTTGTGCATTGATGTTGCCCTGTACAACAACCAAATCTGTCTTCCGGTTTCCCATGATCCCACCCAGACCATTACGCTCCCTCCCCCAAACCTGTTCTTCTCAACAATGCAACAATCGGTGAATCTTTCATTTTTACGCCTGTATACCCGTAATCTTCCGTCAGCATGACTAACTGTGAACCGAGATTCATCGGTTAACAAAACTCGGTTCCAGTCAGCCCTTCTCTCCAGTTCAAGATGACGTCGCGCCCATAACAGTCTGGCAGCACGGTGACGTTGGGTCATTATCTGACCAGTGTACGGGCGGCGTGCCGGATTGGTTGGGCGTTACGACGTAACCGTTGCGAATGGTCTGCCCTGAGACACCGTATCGCCTAGCAGTGACTGTGGCTGCCAATCGACGTTGACGTAAGTGCGTCAACGTAATGTAACGATCGGCTCTAGCCGTCGTTACACGAGGCCTACCAGGTCGCTGCCGGTCGTGAACAGCCCCAGTCTGCTGGTACCGGGCTGCAAGACGATCAATCGTCTTCCGACAGCAACCAAACCGAGGCGCGACCGCCCTGGCGGCCATCCCACCCGCAAGCATCCCAATTGCCTGATTTCGCTCGTTTTCGGAAAGCCGTGGCATATCGAAAACAGTGAAAAATTAAAAAAGTTTTTTAATTTTCCGAATAGCCACTATCGCATGAATGGTACGACATGAACTGAATCACCTTATCGATGACAAGTATAGCGTGCACGTGGAAATCAACGTTCCGGTCACTGGCCGCTATGTAAACCGTGTGTATCGGCTAAACTCTACACGATCGTATTCTGAACATCGCCACGGTTTAAAATACATGTACTTTGAACATGTGGTACATACATAGACAGAGCTACACCGGCTATAAAACAGGGACGTTTCTAGTTTTGTTGAGTATATTTTACATATTATTAACATTTTGTTTATCGTATACGCGTAACGCTAAGTTTTTACCGAAAATAGCGAAAGAATGACCGCATAAACGGTATCGCGAAATAATTACCGCACAAACGGGACCGCGATTGGACCGCAATTAGACTGCAATTTCAGAGGGGACGAATTGCAATTCAAGGACCGCTGGATTGCAATTCTTGGTAAGAGAATCGCAGGCGGGAGTGTAGTCACAGTGGGGACGCCCATACCTCTGACAGGGAAGAGGGTGACGCTACTGGGGGTTCGGATCTGAAGTCCGATTCCGGTCACAACGAACCAGGAGTCGCGACTCCGGAGCAGGTAAGTACCCTGCGGATACTGAGGTGAGCGTTCCCCGGAGGTCAGAGAGACCGGCCAAGAAGACAACCCCGGTGGTAGACTTCAGGTGAGTACATTATGTTTCAACACTCAGACGGAAATCCATAATGGATGCAACGTGCTACTTTCCTGAAGGATCTTACCACCGCGGGTTGCCTTCAAATGGACAATACAGTTAGCGACGCGATTTTGTCGGTTATTTTAAACAAATAGTATATGTGATTTTATTGTTTTAAACTTAAAATTGAGTAAATGTCGTGGAAGACATTTCAGTTGCAGGGGGGACTGTGTGGCAGTCTCATATTTTAACTTAATCCACAACATATAACATAAGCACATTAAATTAATTTATCGTCCAATAGCTCTTTTCCTCACTGGATACCTCCGCTTATGAATCTAATATATCTAACACATACTCACTATATCCTATACTGACCCTATATCATCTTATAGTCCTCCGTCCTCTTTTGCCCATTTCTCCAATTTTGGCTCATTGCGTCTTTAGATTTTGTTATGAATCAGCCTGGAATTTGATTGGCGGAAAAGCTGCATTGTTTCCCTTTTTACCGGCAACATTTGTTTTCCAGTCAATCTTTCCTTGGCTGTTGAGACACAAACATCTATCTCTTTTAGTATAAATAAATGTAATTACATGTAGTAATATTTATACATTGGACGTTTGGTGAGTAATACTTTCTGTGTATTTGTGTTGTATGTAAGCTTTCAGAATTTTGCTCGCTGCATTATCAACTTCATTCCGTAAATATTCTGTCTGAGAAAATCCCATTCTTGTTCGGGCCTAAATATCATTTGCCCTCTTTATAATCATATAACCTATTTTCTAGGTAAGCCACTGCTTTTGGGCGTGAACTGGGGATTGATACAAACAGTCTAGGCTGACATTTAATACAATATGCCGTTGACAAACTACTGGGAAGTTTGGCCTGTTTGTATCCAGTTTCCGTGTCATTCCAGAAGCCGTGGGTTGTATATTGACACTATATTTTCTATGGAAGTTCATATTGAAATACGAACTGAATGTTACATTGCCTGTTCTTTAAATGTTGTAAAATGTGTAGTAATGAACGTGTCTTAAGTGTTTTATCTTTCATTTGCATATTATTCATGAGACTCATTATCATCATTAAATGGAGATGATTGATTAAAGCAAGTTAGGCATTATCATTTAGTGGTCATTTCGGTCATTGTATAATGTAATTATTAGCCATTTATGCAACATGGCCCGACAGTTAAGGCCCGGTGCCGTGTTGGGAATGTTAATGATGATTTATACATTTATGTGGAAATGACCTTGCTATATATTGGCCTAACTGTAACCTCATTCATTTCATCTTGCTTAATGCAATATAGCCATGTGGTTTGCACAGGATTATACATGTATCTACTTACTAGATGCCGGTGACATTTTGAGGTGACGGTTCGCAGTACAGATTATAAGGCTTTGGTCCACAATCGGTAAGCATTATGTCAGGCTGATTGTGATTGGGCTTTGTTACGTTGCATGCCACGGATTGTCATGGCTGGGATGGTCAGTCACAGGGTTGACGGCCGTTGGTCCAGATTTGGGACCATTTCAGGCATAACCCGTGGGATGCCAACCTAACAAGTCACTTGTAAGCTATTCATCGTGGTTCATTCCATGTCCATTATGTCATTCCCAGTTCTCTGAGCGTTGACATATTCCACCCTCCAATTGATGGCCATTTTCTCTGGTTTCCTGAAGTGTTTTGTAATTGGCTCTATGAGACGGTTCTAATGCACTCTTTGGAAACAATAGAAAATGTGTGTTATGTCTTGAGGGCTGAAGATGGCCGATGTTCAGCGGATCTGGGAGTTGACCGTGACATGATTGCTTATATGGTTCTAGCTGTCTGTTGATATAATTATTTAGGTAAATTGTACTTTTGATGTAATATGAGATGGTCAAGTTAGAGCTTGCTGATCTGTCAATATTATAATTGTGGCGTACCTTTTTACGCCATATAAGGTTGTATTTTCATATTAAGATTACAAATGTATGTTCTTGTCAATAGTGTATTTTGGCAAATGGACAGCAGATGGGGAATTACGATTGTTGGACCAGTGTCACCTCCGATCAGATTGTGCATCTGCGCAGTCTGATCGGGGGCTACACTGTTCGTTGGTTAAACAAATTGTCACATATTGCATTGTCAAACAGGATCGATCATGCATGTTGCCTTTGCAGCCTGATCATGATCTATACTGATTGCTCTATGCACCGTATCGTAATGACCCAACTGCTACCAGCCGCCCATGTGTGCATGTGCTTGTCACTTGCACACCTTAAAGCACCATTATAGTTATACATGGTTTTATTTATTGACAGGAGCTAAATATGATGTAGACGGCGGTCATGCTGCCTAGACGCGTAGCTACCCGTAGTATCCCGGTGAGATCAATGTGATGTGACAACAGTTTGTAAATAAATGTTGTGAACTGTGAACCTGGTTTAGTGTTGTTAACAACCCACTCGGACAAAGAACCCTAAAGACACCAGATAACGGCCTATTCTCAGGAGAGACCGTTACACCTTGGCTATCCGTAGTCTCACCGTAGTCTCACCGTACTGGCACCGTGTTCCTCGCCAAATATTTGATCAGCTTCCCGTACAGCCCCGGTGATCAACCCCGGACCGTCCGGGGGCATCCGTGACCATCCGTAGTTCATCCGTGTTAGGTGTGACTGAGGCTTTACCAAGTACAACGTTGTTCCTTCACGAAAACTATTTCTATATTATTTACGATTGATTGGTATGTTACGGAGCCCTGCAGGGGACATGGATTTTTTTTATTAATTCGTTCCCACGAAATAACAATTCGTTCCCTCAATTTAACAATTCGTTCCCTCGAATTAACAATTCGTTCCCACGATATAACAATTAGTTCCGTCGAAGTAACAATTCGTTCCCACAATATAACAGTTCGTTCAGTGGGAACGAATTATTATTTCGTGGGAACGAATTGTTAAATTGAGGGAGCGAATTATCATTTCGTGGGAACGAATTGTTAATTCGAGGGAATGAATTGATATTTCGTGGGAACGAATTGTTAAATTGAGGGAACGAATTGTCATTTCGGGGGAACGAATTTTTAATTCGAGGGAACGAATTGTTATTTCCTGGGAACGAATTAATAAAAAAAAAATCATACGTCCCATGCGGGGTTCCGTAAGTATGTGGATATATATGATGATCAGGGTATCCAGACATAATGTCCACGGACAATATGCCACAGGACATAATGTCCACGGACATAATGTCCACAGACGTAATGTCCACGGACAAAATGCCATAATATGAAAAGAGGACAAAATGCCACAGCTTATTTCGAAAACATTGTATTGTGAATTATAATGTTAAAGCAGGACACCACAAGTGGCAACAGTATTTGAGTGAAACAGTTCATGATCTATCACTTTTATCAGCTATCCACACATCCCATTTAACATCCTGCAAAACAGTTTTTGAGCTAAACAGTTTTATTCGGCTGTCCAGTCTACTCATCATCCTGGTTCTGCCTGTTAGCTGGCATCCAGCGGATGTTGTGTCCAACACCAGCAAGGAACTCCTCCACGGACTTGCGGCGTGCTATGCGATCGTGGCAAAGGTTCCATAGGCGAGTCTGGAGGTCTTTATATTCACGTCTGATGCGCTTCTGTGGTGGCTGACCGATTAAATCCTGTGCGATCAGTGTGCGTGTCTTGCAGTCTTCTTTCTTGATGGCGTCGATCAAAGTCCAAATGGGTGGGTGGGTGTAGCTAACGAGATGGAAGAAGCGGTTGTTCCATCCCTCGCACTGGTTGTTGGTCCTGGGGATTTCGTTGATGGTAGCGCCATGCACGTTCCATACCTCGGGTGGATAACGGGGAGGTACACGCTGGAGATGGACGCCAACCTGGCCATTTGCTGGTTGGACCTGGCGATAAGATCCAGTGACGTAGGTCTTGTTGAAGTAGTCAGCGAGCTCTGCTGCACCAGCTGGTGTGTGCTGCAGCAGGTAGTCCATCCCAGCAGGTATGCCATCCAGAGGTAGGAAGGCCAGGCCATCAAGCTTCCCGCAGAACAGCTTGAAGTCGTCGTCGGCTGCGTACCTGGGGCTGAGACCCAGCTCCTGGATCTTCCTCCAGGTTGCCTGGGTGAGATGGTAGAGACATCCTTGGATTGCGATGCCAGGGTACAGCACAGCTCTCAGAGCCCTGATGACAGCCAGTTCGAAGTCGCACAGTACAGTGGTTGGTGTTGGTTCTGGAAGCTCCAGAGACTCACAGTAATCCATGACTGCCTGGAAGAGCTCCTGGTAGCACTGAAAGGACTTCCTCTCCAGTAAAGCATACACTGTAGTGACGGCTGTGGTGCCAAGTGGTACCTGGATAATATAGAGTTGTATAAGGCTTCGTGGAGCCATCACGAAATTGCCATCAACGAACCAAGTGTCGGCAGCGGCAAGGAGACGCATGGCAGGAATGGATGCGAAAGCAATGATGCGGGAAACCGCCGTTGTCATAAAACAGAAACTGTTCTGGATTGTCACCGGCTGTGCGGGCTCACTCGCCATCGATCGCTATGTCATCTAAAGTATCCGACACGGGGGGACGTCGCCCAGCGCGTACTCTGCGGACCATCTTCTTTGCTGTGTCTTCCTTAGCAAATAGAACCCGGGCATCGTCCTCCATGTCAGCGAGTGTCTGGGCAACCAGATGAGCAGGCTTCTCTCTAGTGTGGCCGGCCAATTGCTTCAGGTTGACATTGGCCTTCGCAACTTCCGTCCGCAGACGCTGGGTGGAGATCATGGATGTGTTCTGTACCAATCTCGGGATTGTCCATAGCCAGAGAGGTTTTCAGACAGCCCTTGCACTGAGCTGTACGGCGAACACATATCCACCAGATACACGATTTATTAGTGCTCTTCTTCGTATACATGTGGCCATGAAACAGAATCTTGTGGCCACCCTTGTTGCTAGTAATAATCTCCATGGTTGATAATGCAGATGGACATGTTGTCAAGTTTACATACTTTCTGGTCTGACAACTGATCAACTAGCATACTATGCAGGAATATTAATTAATCATAAAGAGATTTTGAGAATGACTGCAGGAAATTGCCTGCTGTGATTTGGAGTCTGGTGCTATACCGTCATCTGGTGTCCCTGCTGTGTTGATACATCCTCTCAACTATATATGTACATAAAATATATAAAACACATGTGTGGCATTTTGTCCACTTTTCACATTGTGGCATTATGTCCGTGGACAATATTTCCTGTGGCATTTTGTCCGTGGACATTATGTTCTGTGGCATTTTGTCCGTGGACATTTTGTCCCTGATTCGATGATCAGGTGATACACTAGTCATGGTGCGATGGCCGACTGATCAGGTGATATACTAGTCATGGTGCGATGGCCGACTGATCAGGTGATATACTAGTCATGGTGCGATGGCCGACTGATCAGGTGATGTACTAGTCATGGCACGATGGCCGACTGATCAGGTGCAATATACTAGTCATGGTGCGATGGCCGACTGATTAGGTGTTATACTGGGCATGGTGCGATGGCCGACTGATCAGGTGATATACTAGTCATGGTGCGATGGCCGACTGATCAGGTGAAGTACTGGTCATGGCACGATGGCGATGCAGGTATGCCGACTGATCAAGTGTATACTAGTCCATGGTGCGATGGCCGACTGATCAGGTGATATACTAGTCATGGCGCGATGGCCGACTGATCAGGTGATATACTAGTCATGGCGCGATGGCCGACTGATCAGGTGATATACTAGTCATGGTGCGATGGCCGACTGATCAGGTGATATACTGGGCATGGTGCGATGGCCTGACTGATCATGGTGCTGGCCGACTGATCATGTGCTATACTGGGCATGGTGCGATGGCCGGTGATCAGGTGCTATACCAGTCATGGTGCGGTTGCCATATGATCATATGCTATACTAGTCACGGTGCGATGGCCGACTAATCAAATCGCGTACCATAATAACTAGATGGCCGCGGTTCTCATGTCGCACCCGCCGAGGCTTTGATAGTATACCGAAAAACTTTAAAGCTGGGCTGGTATCCGGTTTATATTGTAATATTACAATAATGTCATGAACCGGGTACCAGCCCAATGTATGTTGTATTTTCATTTGGATGCCTTCCCACTTTTAGTTTCCATTTTAGATAAACGCCGAGGCAGTCCAACCATAATTCGGCTGTTTCCATAATTACGCTTCGGGTATTTTCGGGACGCGAGGGTAATATTGTAATATCCCCTCTAATATTACCTCATTGTGCAGCGGGCGACACGGTAGAATATTTTATCACGTGATATTAATTTGACCAATACAATGCCTAGAAATTGCAATGAGGTATAATATTACGCAATATTTCCAAATTAGAAATATCGAACTGTAACGAACGATAAATGTGTCAGCAATAATGTAATATGACATTATGAGTTGTCGTTCATAGATCACACAAGAGGGTTTTCATTTCCTCATATAATTGTACTATTTATACGTATTAATAGTTCTGTATTTAATTGTGTCTGAACAAAGTATGTATACGTACTGCAGTTAATTTCAGTGTGCAGAAATGTCGATGAATTAGCTTCTAATACAGCGAACCTCTATAAACCGAACACCAGTACAACACATGTGATCTTAGTGTTGATGGGTTTCTTCGCCCTTTATCTCGGATGTCAATGTACGTTCAGGATTGCAAAGCATGCACATACGTATCAGAATGGTCATATGCCTGATTTACAGTGGAACATCTCTAAACCGGACACACTGGGGACCGCCCAGGGTGTCCGGTTTAGAGAGGTTTCACTGTATGTGCATTGTGACACATGGCTCTTTCACTGTTTCTCCCAATCTGAAACATATACCACGTGACTATTTGTCTGTACCCAAGTAGATATACATGTATTCTTATCGTCACTGCTGTATTGTTGTAATACTCTGGTAAGGGCTCTACCTAATGTTGCGAGAACGTGTAGCCCAAGCCCATTGTACTTATATGCAACACACTATGTTTAAACTAAATTATAAATAATTTTGTCAACTATGGTGCTACTACAGCGGACTGGTTATGGTAAACATATTAGCAGTATACGTACATGTATAATGTGGTCGAAAATGAGTCAATTCAGCTTTGAAAATTCGATACAACTGTTATTGAAAATCCGATTTTCGACTACGTTTATCGACACCGCCTTTAAAGGTACATGCCACTCAGTAGGCACATGTTCTCTATATCAGAGACATCATCTGAGATATTTCCTGGCAAAATAAACATTCATTCACCATTTCCCCACGTAGTAATTGGCATTATTATACATTTTATAGCAGACGTAAATTTCCACACTGATATCAGGGGCGATAACCAGTTGTCCTTAAAATGATAAGGGACATTGCTATTTATTCTTTGTATTAAATTTTTAATGTGCAATGATCATACGTTATAATCTGTCGAAAATATTTTTTTTTTCAGGTGACGCATTTAATTTGTGTAAATAATTAAAAAAATATCAAGCCTCATTTGCATATGAAAATAGCCTGATACCACCGCGCTTTATATTACTAAAGGATTATATCTGTATAGCGGGCACTCATAATTTTTAGAACTGATGTAATAGTGACACAAGTATACACTTATTTAATTCATATAAAGAACATGTTGTACCTGGGTGGGCATGTACCGTTAACTCATTGAAGGCAGATGATACAATTACAGTATATGATATTTTCAAGTGGAAGTCATATTCCTATTTTCTTTATTTCTATTTGGAAATATTATGTTGTAACGGTTACCACTCATTTCAACTGTCTCAAACGAGTGGTAACAACATATACTTGTATTGCGAAATAAACGAAATACAGTGGAACCTCTCTAAACCTCTCCAGGGTGTCCGGTTTAGAGATTTCCACTGTAAATCAGGCATTTTACCATTCTGATACGTTATACATTATCTTCTGAGATAAATGACAAAGAAACCCATCAGAAATAAGATCACAGACGTTATATTGGTGCCCGGTTTAGATAGGTTACACTGTAGTCGGAGTGTCCTAACAATGTTTTTCTGCTACACCCTTTACACGACTATTAAATTGAGACAATACCAGGCGCAAATTTCAGCTGACGTCATTGAAAATGGAGCGATTCTGGCTGCAGATAGCGTGAAATGAACAGAATAAAATATCCATATATTTCCCGTGATACAGTTGAGGCTGGGTCCATGAACATGTATCTCGGTCGAGCTGCGGAATCGCTAAGTACGTCGCCTGATTAAATGAATTTAAAAATATTGCAGCAGGCAAAACACGTTCCCAGCCACCACAATTGCATGTAGCCAAAAGTAAAAAAAATAGATTGTCTAATTTCGGCCTCAAGTTTCGTAATTATTATTCTGTCAAAGTCCCAGTGTTCCTAAAAAGTGAAAATGAATGGGTTTAACGTCCTATGGTCATATAGAGACGGGGCCACAGTTTAAAGTCTCATTCGACAGACCAGTGGGATAGAAATACTATGAAAGTATTATTGTCAATATTGATGGCTAAGGCGAGGTTTGAACCCATAACCTCCGGATTGGAAGTCAGATGTCCTAATAATCCCTAGACCACAATCCATCCCTTTGTGTTCATAAAAGGCCGGTAAGAAAGGTGTTGTGAGCATCTATTGTTACATGGTTTCCGTTGTTTGCACATATGTGCAAACACATAACGCGTGCTGTTTGCATATGACTTTAGACAATGCTCATTCCGGGGCCGCGCGTAGACCAAGTGCCTTCATGAGGGAACGAATTGTCATTTCGTGGGAACGAATTGTTAACTCGATGGAACGAATTGTTATATCTTGGAAACGAAATTGTTAATTCGAGGGAACGAATGGTTAAATTGAGGGAACGAATTGTTATTTCGTGGGAACGAATTAATAAAACAATAATTCATGTCCCCTACGGGGCTCCGTATGAACGCAGTCCAATTTATTTTCATTTTACATTATTTGGCTCGGTATGTGGGAAGTTAGAAGTTGTCGGATATGATTATCTCCAGTAGCCAATTTCATCAAAATTTCATCATAATTGCTAAGCATACTTATCTAGCTAAGTATACTTTGAGTGGTTAATCATTCTTTTTCCAGAAATCGGTGCATCAATTCATATAGAACTAACGACTAACTAAATGCATGCAGACTTAGTATACTGAATTTGTCACAAATTGACGAGTTCGTTGGATAGGTCGGCAGATGGATCTGATGGCTAAGACTAGTGAACACAGTTGGATTAGGTGTAGCATGTATATTATGGTTAAAACACGTCGTCAAGTAAAATATGATTACTATTTTACACACAAGTACAAGTGAACCCCTCAACACTTCAACACAAACACATGTCAAATAACCACCCTGCTTATGAGTGTATCATTTCATAACACAATTCCAAAGTGTCTCATTACCCCACATAATGTTACAAGTGTCAACTACCCCACACATGTTCACAGTGTCTAACTCCCACACAGGATCATAAGTGTCTAATTCCCCACATAAGTGTCTTAAGTCCCACACCAGTTCATAAGTGTCTAATTCCTCACAAGTTCACAAATCCCACACAGTTCATAAGTGTCTAATTCCCCCACACAAGTGTATAAATTCCACACAGTTCATAAGTGTCTAATTCCCCACATAAGTGTCTAAATCCACACACAAGTGTCTTAAGTCCCACACAAGTGTATAAATCCCACACGTTCATAAGTGTCTAATTCCACATAAGTGTCTAAATCCACACACAAGTGTCTTAAGTCCCACACCAGTTCATAAGTGTCTAATTCCTCACATAAGTTCATATGTGTCTACTTCCCCACATACATCTCTAATTTCCCCATATCAATTCATAAGTGTCTCATTCCCAACACAAGTGCGCAAATCCCACACAGTTCATAAGTGTCTAATTCCCCATACAAGTGTATAAATCCCACACAGTTCATAAGTGTCTAATTCCCCACATAAGTGTATAAATCCCACACAGTTCATAAGTGTCTAATTCCCCACATAAGTGTCTAAATCCACACACAGGATCATACGTGTTACATTAGCAACTGCATTAACTTCTCTCTAGATTCCATTGTCAGTGAGTGTGAATATACAGGACGATAGTACTCAATAATACACCCGGCCATCTCAGGACAAGTAATGGTCCACACAGGACAAGTCACGGCCCACACAGGACACGTAATGGTGTCACCCGGTCCACACAGGTCAAATATTAGTTCCACATCGGACAAGAGGTCACGGACAAGTCCATGTTCCACGGACAAGGAATGGTACACAGGCCATTCACAGTCCACACAGGACACGTAATGTTCCACGCAGGTAGTGTAAGGTCCAGGCCTCAGAGTATAGTCCCCCACTCATGGAAACGTAATAATGGAAAGTTCTTACATATTAGCCCAGGAACAAACGGTCTCAACAATGCACATGCAGGCTCGCTTCCTCGCCTCGCTGCTCTCACATGCCCGTAGCACGGCCACCCCCAAAAACCACCTGTACAATACAAAACTATCTTCTAGCAAAAATTCGAGAATTACAATGTATGTCCAAAAAGAAAATATCTTTTAAAAAAAACAATCCTCAGATATTTGTCACTTAGCCACTCTACTAAAGTGTCAATGAATGAACAATTCATTTACTGTGAAGTCTGGTATAATATTTCACAATCTTAGGCGAATGCCTAATTGAGAATATTAATAACACTTTAGTAAAAATAATCACATTTGAACTTCAGATAAAATTACACAAAGCCTTTGACTAGTAAAAATACATATTCACAATTCACACAATTCACACACAAACTACATGTCACTAAAACTAATGCACATGTACTTACAGTTGGATAACTCAGTCTGCTGTCTCTAATACAAGTATTGTTGTTGCCTAGTCGAGATTCAAATGTCCACTGTCCACAATGACCCCACTTCAACTCATGTACAATGCACATGTCCAAACCCACAGGTAACCTGCTTGACCACTCAAAAAACCAATACACAGGAATGTCAACATGTATCTCCCAGTAGATATTCACTCACTACATACATGTACACTACCGTATTTGACCACCCATGTGTCCAGTGTCCAGCAAACCATATATACCTATATACCCAACAATGAATATTGTGACAGAATGTACATGTAATACATTATCACAGTCAATATGGCTGTGATAATGTAATAAATTCAGTATAATAATTTGGTCAGAAAATATTTTATTTCATTAAATGAAAAGTAATAAATTTATCATTAAATTAAAAATTTCTCCCTCAAAGTGTACTTAGCAAGACAAGCATACTTTGCACTTTTGGTTAAATCGCCTACAGACTACAATCAATTGTCTCTGTGACTGGAGAAATGGAGTTATGTGATTTGTGACCAGTAGCCGATTTCATCAAAATTGCAAAGCATACTTATCTAGCAAAGTATACTTTGAGGGAGTCATCATTTATTTTTCCCGAAATGCATTATGTCATATGGAACTGAAAGGTACATGCCCACTCAGTAGGCACGAACTGTTCTTTATAGGAATTAAATAAGTGTGTAATTGTGTCACTATTCCACCAGTTCTAAAAATTACCGGTGCCCGCTATACAGATATAATCATTTATAAGTAAATATTTTACTGATAGTGACGCGCGATGGTATCATGCTATTTAAATATGCAAATGAGGCATGATATTTTTTAATTATTTATACTAATTAAATTCATCACCTGAGCAAATACTATTGTCGACAGATTATAAAGTAAGATCATTGCACATCCAAAAATAAATACATATAATAAGCAGTAATGTCCCTTAACATTATAAGGAAACACGGTTATCGCCCCTGATATCAGTGTGGAAATGTAAGTCTGATATAAAATGTATAATAATGCCAATCAATACGTCGGGTAATGGTGAATGAATGTTTATTTTGCCAGAAAATGTCGCGGATGATGTCTCTGATATAAAGAACATTTTGTGGGCATGTACCTTTAACAACTGCATATATTTAATGATTAAAAGTATGCAGAATTATTATACTGAATTTATTACATTATCACAGCCAAAATGGCTGTGATAATGTAATAAATTCAGTATATTACAATTTATCCTTAAATTGAAAATGTCTCCCTCAAAGTATACTTTGCTAGCGAAGTATACTTTGCCATGTTGATGAAATAGGCTACAGGTTCACTCCTGATGAAATGGCACACTCATGTACATGCACATGTAGCATGGTAGCGATCTATATTGCTACTTAGAAGCATAACGAAGGTTTATTGATGTAATGAAGAACAGTGTAGTTCGGATGCACATGCTGATCTGGATCTACACTGGTAGCAAAATCAAGTATTAAGCCTCATTTCGCAAGCCACAGTCAGTTATCGAAATTGGAAAATCATGTGTAACTTCCCATGAAACACCTGGTCGACGTCATAAGCACGGAGGTTCTCTGGAGTAATGTAACCATTTTACTAAAACTTTTGAGAGTGGTTTATTTTCCAAATTTCTCGAAAAGCTTTAGCCAGAACATGATCAGGCATAATCGTGCATGATATTGTTTCCGCTCGCTCATCATCATCAAGGACTACTTTAACCTTATCTATAGCTATGGAATAACTTAAAATAAATAAATAGAAACACCGGTTGAACAACTGATAACTCGGCCTACGTGATAGAACGTGTGCAGTCGATCGAATTATCCACTCCAGATGCACTTAAACCCAGCAAGAAACCTCTAAAATCTGCAAGTGATATGATTTTCTTTCAGTTTGATCTTTATTGTAATTAGTAAATCTACTTTGTGTGAAGCCATACATCATTTAGCACACATTGTGTGAGTTAAAATTATGAATTTCCAAATTATCAGGTTGGGGTTTTCCCGACTCGATTTCTCCAGTTGATTCTTTGTTCATACACACACGTTGTACTATGGAGGGAACTTGTTCATCCGTGCTATGGACAAGGCAGGTGCAGTCGGGAATTGCGCATCCTGTCATGATTATCCCCTTGAAAGCGAAAGCCCACTATAGCGGGGTTTGCAAAGAGTGCAGATCCAGATGAGCCGGTTCGTAACGAAACGAAAGGAATTGAATAGTGAAGTTAGAACAGTAATCACAACTTCTTATGAGTCTGCCAAAATCAGTCAGAATTGCCAAGAGTATTTAATATACCACGGGCCATAATTAAGAGCACCATAAATAAATATAAAGAATTTGGAACTGTAGAAATCAGACCAGGAAGAGGCATGAGGGATAACAATTAACTTTCACGTGTTGTAAAACAGAACAGAAGGCGATCACTCCATGATATTACCAGCATGATTAATGAGGGTCAGGACATACTCTCTGTTCTAACAACTCTGCAGATAAACATTCATGATCTGTAGCCGATTTCATCAACATTGCAAAGTATACTTTAGTAGCAAAGTATACTTTGAGGGAGAAATTTTCAATTTTATGATAAATTTATAAATTTTTATTATACTGAATTTATTACATTATCACAGCCAATTTGGCTGTGATAATGTAATAAATTCAGTATAATAATTCTGCATACTTTTAATCATGAAATATATGCATTTGTTAGTTCTATATGAAATAATGCATTTCAGGAAAAATAAATGATTTCTCCCTCAAAGTATACTTTGCTAGTAAAGTATACTTTGCAATGTTGATGAAATAGTCTACAGGTGTATAAGCGCTGTGATGTCAATTGTTGTGATGCATGCCAAAAATCGTGTGACGTGGGCTAAAGGAAGAAGGCAATGGACAGTTAATGAACATTGGAGCTAGTGGATATTTAGAGTCAGTTTGAAGGTGTGGGGATGTATTTGTTATGAAGGTCTCGGAACATTAACACATGAATAATGTAACATAAATGCTACTAAATATATTGAAATACTTGACGATAATGTGTGGCCAGTTGTTGCACGCCATTTACATGGTAACGACTATATATTTATGGATGATAATGACCCTATCTAGCAGTTTCATTTTCACAAGTGTTGTCTGGCATTTTGGTGGTGAATAATTATACATCCGCACAGTCGTGTCAGGATTTGCACCGTTCGCCATTCCATCAAGGAAACACCCGTCATATTTGTAACAAACAATATAGATCGTTATCAGGCTACATGAGTGTGCTATTTGACCAGGAGCAACACTGGTAACAATTAGCCACACATCTCCAGTAGTGGGTGGTTGGTCGGGCGAACGCGATGGTGTAAATTAACGGTGGGATCATCCTTATAGGAATCACGATTTGCCTGGTTTTTCCCTCAGGTACAAATTTATCTTTGGCTCTTTTGTTACCTGGGAGTTGAATTGGGTTATTGCGAATTATAAAAGTAGTAAGATTAGTATTGATCCTATTTCTTTTTGGAGAGGGCCAAGTGATTCTGGTGTGGCGAGGACCTGGCACCAGATCAAGATTATTCTGGGCTGAACATATAGTTTTTGTATTGTAAATATTATGTTATGATTTTGGGATTTTCTCCCCATTTGTACATGTACTGGAACATGTACATGTTCTTGTACAGGTAATACATGGGATTTAGTACTAAACAAATTGACCCGGCCTTAAATGACCGTAGCTGTTGATAGGCTGTTAAACCCCAACAAACAAACAAACAAATACATCTCAAGTCGCAGCCGCATATGAGAAATATGTTTTAATATATGAAAACTGCTGTCAAATACTGTAGACCCTGTAGAGACTGCTCGTTACGAGCCGACTCATCCAAATACAATGCAACCTCTCTAAACCGAACTCCAGCATAACGTCAGTGATCTTATTTTGATTGGTTTCTTTGTTATTTATCTCCGAAGATAATGTATATTCATGATTACAAAGCATCCAACTACGAATCAGAATGGTAAAATGCCTGACTTACGGGGAATATCTCTAAACCGGACACCCTGGGGACACCCCACGATGTCCGGTTTAGAGAGGTTCATATGTATAAAGTGTTTGTAAATGGTTTAATGTGGGTTAACGTTACATAATTCCAGCACCAAATATTTACACAATTCCCTAACATTTGATTGGCCCGTACCAAGTCTCTGTCCAAAATTTATATCCCAGTAAACTCCCAGGCCGAACTACTTTCCGTAACCGTGAGGCGCAGTTAAAATAATTCTTAAGTAAACGGAAAATAAACACATTTTCTTGATTAATTTATTTAAAATGATGGAATTATAAGGAATGAATGGCCTTTTTGTGGAATTTATCGGGGATATAAACTTGGAAAAGTCGCGGGAATACTGGACGAGGCCTTCCGGCCTTCGTCCAGTATTCCCGCGACTTTTCCAAGTTTATATCCCGATAAATTCCACAAAATGGCCATTCATTCATATAATAAGTGGCCAACATTCAGAAAGCAACGGTCCATTGATGGGTTTCGATATCGTCTTTTATAAGTATTGTAGTATAATAAATATAATGTTTTTACGAAATAACTAACAAAACAACGAGGTGTGTAAACTACACTTGACTGACAATGGCTTTGTATACAGTGAAGCCTCTCTAAACCGGACACCCTGTGAGGTCCCTAGGGTGACCGGATTAGAGAGGTTTCACTATAAATCAGGTATTTGATCATTCTGAGCCATAGTTGTGTGCTATGCAATCACAAGCAGACATTATCACCGGAGATAAATGACCAAGAAACTCATAAAAATTAGTATTTTCTTGGTGTCCGGTTTAGAGAGGTTTCACTGTAGTTATTTAATGTTTTGTTGAGATTTTAAATTTATGGAGGCTTTTACTATGTTTCATACTCGAGTCTAAACGAGTTCCAGAGTGGAGAAAGAATCATCGAACAGTTCTGTCTGAGATTTTGGAACGACGGCACTTTATATTTGATTGCCGGGGTTATCATGTGTCATCCAATGCCATTATTCATGTGTTTTTATGCATGCAAGATAAACCACTGATGCTGCAATCCGCGCTGTTTCACGTCGAAATATGCGCTGTATTCCTGATGAATTGCCATCCATCTACATGCAGAGGATGCAGATAATTTCACGTCGAAATAGGCTCTATGTTCCTGAAGAATTCCCATTCATCTACATGCAGACGAAAATTACTAGACTAGACGAAAATGCGTTTATGCGATAGCTCCAAGGAGAGCTGCATTGCATCTCGTCAGGAAAACGGTGTATTTGTCAGCGTGAAATACTTTACGCCGGCGCGTAGGACTGCACCAGTGCATTTGTCATTTGAGAAAGTCTTACAAAGAGTTTCAGCACCATTTTGAAGGTCACAAAGGTAAACGTCACGTCATTGGTGATGTGATTGCGTAACACATGTTCAGGTAAATGAAGTGTCCAAATAGTATAGCAATCATTCAATCAATGTAATATTGTAGATATTACATGATGCAGAAACTCTTACAAACTGTTCGACGTAACAAAATGGCTAAGTGTTTCAGCACCATTTGGAAGGTCACAATGGTCAAGGTCAAGTCATTAGTGGTGTTAGTGCGTCACACATGTTCATGTGATTGAACTGCTCAATACATTAAAAAAATCCTGAAAGTGTATTGAAGATATTACATAATGGACACAACTCTTACAAACTTTTCGATATTTCGAGGTAAATGTACACATACGGACTTACAGACCCTCAAGAGCAATATGCCCCCTTGCAATCACTTAGGGTGCATACTTATTAAAACGAGTTTCACTGGTGCTACGCTCCGCGCCGGTGTAAAATGTTTTGCGTTGCAAAATGCGCCGGTTTCCTGACGAGATTCCACTCAGCTCTACTTAGAGAGATCACATAAGTTGATTTTTCATCTAGTATTTAGTATTTACTCGACGAAAATGTGTTTATGCAGTGCTCATGCATGTATGTGAATGGGAATTCGTCACGCATCCGGCGCAAATGTCGACGTGAAACAATTCACGGCGGCACATAGTGTAGCATCAGTGAGTTCAATTAGACTAATCACTCCATAAGTTTAATATTGCAATATTAAAGCGTCGTATTCGTGTTCCTGGTATCAGTTTCCATTTGGTAACTGGGATAGTGGTTGTCGTTGCTGGAGATTCGTGTTCCTATATAGCACTGCATTGCATAGCACGAACGAAGATAGTGATTGTCGTGCCAACGGGATGTATTTACTGTATTTTAATTATTTTTGGTCTACTCCACAAAACTGACGTTTCCATGCGACTCATATGTACAGTGGAACCTCTCTAAACCGGACACCCTGGGATTTCCCCAGGGTGTCCGGTTTAGAGAGGTTCTACTGTAAGTCTGGCATATGAACACTGCTGGACTTGTCTGAGTGCTTTGTCGTCATGCACATACAGTATCACTACATGTATATGACAGTGAAACCTACCAAAATAAACAAATGTAGGTTGTATGTGTGTCCAGTTTAGAGAGGTTTCACTGTACAATAACATACAATATTTTACTAATTTGTTTCATCTCATCGCATATCTGAGACCAGTGACAGTTTCTCAAAGCTTCGTACGACTAAAATGTTGGTAATAAGTGCAAAATTATGATAGTTTGTAAATTTCACATTGACGCCGTTTTCTTGTAAACAATTATTGGATTTACATTTATTGAGCATAGGCTGCATTTGCAGCCTATGCTCAATAAATGTAAATACATCGATTGAAATTTCCAGACAATCCTAAATTTGAACTTACGAACATTTTACTCGTACGAAGTTTAGTGAAACGGCCCCTGGGTTCTTTTAAAGAAAACAAAATCCCTGAATGTTTTATGTTTCATTTTACCCATTGTTTATAAATTATTATTATATTACTTGCCCCAAAGCAAACTGAGTTTCCACACACATACAAAAACTGTATTATGTACTAATATAATCGGAGCAGAAATAATATACCTTTACATTAAATTGACATGCCCACTCAGTAGGCACAACATGTTCTTTATATGAATTCGTGTAAATGCGAGTAAATATGGCTTACCTATGGGCAACGTGTTCACTAACAATAGGCTGTGCAACAGATTGAAAAGTTTACACGTTGAAATTTATTTGGAGATTGATGGGAGAAATCCTCAGATATCTCGTTCTGTGTATACTTTACTGGCATAATGTTTATAGCACCATGTTGTAATATCTGTCTATGATGTATTACACCAAATGTTATTAGGTTTACTGTCATATTATTTGCTGCATGTGTTAAACGGTCGAAGTGGTGAAACTGTACGATGGCTTGTACATACAAACATTGCGGAGATGACAACTTAATGTACCATATAGTATACAATAACACAATACTCACACATCTTGTATGCATATATCACATCACTCTTATGATGAAATAATTATCATTGAAGCAAAGTATATCTTTCTATGACCTAATTCCTTAATTTTGTAACTATAATTGGGGATCATAGAACGTATGGGTCTACCCGTCAAGTTTCTAACAAAGGATATCGATTGTTATCGGTCTACAGGATAGAAACAAAATTGCTACCTCGCTGCGATACTTCCCTTTCACCCCACCACCGTTTGGATATAGCGTAGGCAACTACTGTAGCTATCTACAGGAGTGTGCTGTTTGATACGGAGCTACACTGATCCCATAGGCCCCATATTTGCAGTCACAGCCACGACTCGACATGGAAGATTGCATTCCAGATACTTAGGGGCGAACGTTTTAATGCTGACTTGCACGATGAAATATGCAACAGTTTATTTCATTGCAATGTAATTAAGAATACTCCGGCATTCTCGTTGTTAATGAATCCAACGACTAAGACAGGACGAATCCTGTGTACATTGTATGCACAACAAAATACAAAAGCTAGTATATATCTGGGGGCCGTTTCACTAAGCTTCGTACGACTAAAATGTTCGTATAGGACAAATGCGATAGATTGATATAGAGTGGAACCTCTCTAAGCCGGACACCACGACAGTATATGTGATCTCATGTTGAGAGGCTTCTTGATAATGCATCTCAGATAGTAATGCATGTTCATGATTGAAAATAACATAAGTATGTACCAGAATGGTCATATGCCTGATTTACAGTGAAACGTTTTCTAAACCGGACACCCTGTGCACCTCCCAGCGTGTCCGGTTTAGAGAGGTTTCACGGTAGGTCATTTGATGCGCGTGAAGCGAAACTAAAACCACATATTGGATATCTGAATCATCGTCCGAGTCACGGCCACTTTAACTGTTAATAGGAAAACACGAGAATACCCAACTTCATTAAAAGTGCACGTGCTAGTAAATCACACGTGACTTCATGAACCGCCAGTATTCAATAAAGGCTGAAAAAGCCATTCTTTAGTCCACATCTGCATGCCATATTGTCCTTTGGGGATTGTCCTGCCACGAGCAAACGCGGCTTACTGAACTCACCCATGATCTCCCATGGCTTATATATGGAGCTGGCGAACAATGTGCACCATGCATTCATTTCCCGTAATTGTTTACAAGAAATTTCAGAAATGTCTGAAGCCATCAGCGATATTTTTCGGCTGATCGCTTCAGACATTTCTTAAATTCAATTCGGTGCGGTATTTTGTTAATGACGTCGGAGCTTGACGAAACTTTCAGAGCAGAAGTGTTTCTAGAGCCGGTTACAAAAACCGGGGGTTACACAAACCGTTGACGTACGCGCCGGTTTGTGTAACCTCACAAGAAAACGGCTCAACACGTGTTCGTCAACTTACGACGTCTTTACGGAAACTTATCTTATTACGTAAGTCAGTATCGGCTCAAGACGGAAAATCGATAATGTTCAAAAACATTTTTACTCACCGCCTGTAAAGTCATTAACGTTGGAATCACAAATTGAGTTACAATGTCGTTGACGACTGGATCGTGTGGTGCTCTCACCAACATATCAACACCCTTTGACCATTTCGTTTTCTGACAGGAATGGAAACATGACAGCGGGATCAAAAGTCGTCACGTCACAACAGTACAGCCGCAGAGCCGCGTCACACTTCATTTACATGTCTCCTGCCACACAAAATAATCCATTCCAAACTGCAGATCTTGGCTGTGTACTAGAGCCCTGTGTAAATACTGTCTCCACATACATTAATAAACCACATCAGTGCATCCGAACCTGCCTCAAAGCACATGCAACAGAAAACATAGTGTATTTTTCTCTGGACTATTGTGTAGGGGTACCGACCCGGAAGCAGTCTATCTGTGTACTGAGGTCATATCACAGCCAGTAACGATTATTTAGGTTAGAACACACCAAATAGTTTTATTTTATAATGATTCGAATCCCATCCAAAGAAAACAACAACCCGTTATGTTCCCCAATATTGTTACAGTATGTAACCAATGTAACGGTGTCTACATCGCGTGTTTACATCGTGTTGATTTTGTCAGCGGGCTGTTGCCCATGGATGTTCCGCTTCACAAACATTTTCAGACATATCAGTATCTAAAATAAATAAATATAAAACACTGAGAAGACATAAAGCATATAAAGGTATAAATAAGTGAGTTATGTAGTCTGTTACAAGACAACAAACCGTCTGACTCAATGGATAGATTCAAGCATCCAGGGGCCCGTTTCACAAAACTTCGTACGACTCAAATGTTCTTAAGTGCAAAATTATGATAGTCTTTAAATTTCACATTAACATTGTTTTCTTGTAAAACATTATTGGATTTACATTTATTGAGCATAGGCTGCATATGCAGCCTATGCTCAATAAATGTAAATCCATCCATTGAAACTTACAGACGATCCTAACTTTGCATTTACGAACATTGTAGTCGTACGGAGATTAGTGCCCTTGATGTCAGTCGAACCACAGTCATGTCCATTGGTTTCACCGTCATTTATCTCTGAGAATGACGTGTTTCGTACATTTCCGCCAGTTTGATACATAATGATAACGGTGAATGACATCACTCGGCAGCAGTAGTTTACACCACTCTCGTGTTTACCATATACTTATATGCAGAAATAGTTGGGCAGGAAGACAGGGTCCCCATGCACCCAAAAGGTACATTTTTTTAACATTCATTTTTGTAATCCTCAAGATGTCTAGTGAAAAAAAAAAGATGTTCCCATTGCGAAATCGTGTCCCATGGGGTCCATTTGGCGGCCATTTTGGCGGCCATCTTGGATTTTCTGACTAAAATTGATAATCTGCATAACTTTTGAACTAGATATCATACAGCAACAAACGAAACAGTTTTTCTGTCTGTTTTTGGCTTGAGGAATCTATTGAGATGGTTATTTTCATGATCAGTTGGTTTCTTATGCAAAAGAATGCACAATTATTAAAAATAATACTCAGTTTTCTGACTGATCTGAGATGAGGTAGATTAATTTTCTCCATTTTTACCATATTATATTGTGAGATGGGTGCATACATTTCCGTTTGCTACATATACTGAAAATTACAATCAATTATACACATAAGATAAATAAATTGATCAACTGGATGCATGGAAACACCGTCTTGTTGCTCGACTAGAAGCTTATCCAAATGCTTACATGTATTTACTAATGCAATCTATATATTATTTTCTAGGTGAAGGCATTATTAGCATATTAGCCGTGGTGGTGTTGATAATAAACTAACACTGAGTATCTTAGAATAGTTATAGTGTATCTTGGTAATGGTGCTAATGAACTAACACTCATATACTAGTTATAGTGTAGTGGAAACATGAAACAATCATGCCAAAGTCAAGGAAACGCAAAACTGATAATGGCGGTGGGTCAGAAGAACTGCGGAAGCGTCCGCCTGTAAGTTGTATTGTACATGCGAGTGGCATTCAGCATGGAAATTTCACACCGCTCAGTAATGTCAGGGGATCTGCCACTGATAAACTGGCTCAGCTACACAGTATTCGTGATAGACGACTAGCTGAACCTTCAGATTCACGAAGTCGCATGGAGGATGTCTGTAATGGCATTCCAGAGAGTCTTCTTGGTGCAGATTTAGAAGCAATTGGCTATCATCGAGGCTGCTACCAAATCTTCACTAAAAACCAAGATTGCTTGAAGTGTATTGTAGAATCTAAAGAAGCCTCAACATCACGCTCCCCTCGTAAACTGCCACCACCATGCTCTACCAAGCAGCTGTTCCCGCCAGAATGTATTTTCTGTCAAACAGTTGAACTTAAAGTGTCGAGAAAGACTGAGCGATGCATCAAGTTTGCAGTATTCAAGGCCAAGGATGGAACAATAAAAGAGCCTACTTGGAAACAAGTTGAGCCTCGAGCCATAGAACTAAGAAATATTCGTATACATCGCATGGTGCAAAGGTGAGGACCTGTTTGCGAGAGAGGCCCAATTCCACCAGACATGTCGCAGGTCATTCAACCTGAAGTACGCTAAGCACATGCGTGATACAGCCCAAGCTACGAACCGTGCCTTTGATACAGATCAGGAATGTAAGTCTGATGCGCATCAGAATGCGTTCTCTGCAGTGCTTGATTTAATTCAAGAACGAGTGATTGAGCAGAATGAGGTTGTTCAGCTAGCGTCATTGCGCCTTCTGTATGTCCAAGAGTTAGAGAGACATGGTTTCCCCAATCCCAAGTTCAGAGGCGAGAAGCTGAAGTCTCGTCTGGAAGGTCACGATATTAGTGAGTACTTTGCCTTTGCTAAGGTCAATCCAGGTGACAAGGGATTTATCACATATAACTTAGTATATAGTGCCAGCACGTCCGTTGCAGATGCCGTAGCATTTGCATATAATATTGGGTACACAGACAAGCATGAAGACATGGCCCTGCTTCTTCGTAGTATTATCCAGCGGGCGTACAAGGAGTCGACGTCACTTCCTTGGCCTCCTACAGCTGTTGATCTAGAGGTCAATTCATCAGATGAGGTCATCCCCCATGAACTTCTTAAGTTCCTGAACTTCGTCATCTCTGGTGAAGCAGATATGGATAAGTGTGAGAAGACTAGGCGCATCGTGCTCTCTGTAGGCCAGGTATGACATAACCCTCCACCCTGAGACAAACTGACCAAATATGCATATTTCCTATTGCCTATGGATATTGGTATCTTACCCGTCTTCGTATCTATGAATCTGTTTTCAAATTTGTGAATTGTCATTAAACTATCACCAGTAAGACATATTAGTTGCTCATGCTCTATCCAATGTTTCAGGACATCTGTCGTGCTGTAACGAATGGAGAGTGGAAGTTGTCCAAACACATCCTCCTCTGTACCACCATACGGCACCTCTACCGCAGTAGACAGCTCACCACTATCCTCAGCCGGCTGGGTCACTGCGAGACCTATGACTTCGGCCTGGAATTGAAGACGGCGCTTGCCAAGGCACTCGATGAGGTTTCTACTTCCCTCACTCCCCAGATTATTACCGGGGATGGTAACAGCGTGTTCCATCTCGAGTGGGACAATATGAACAAAATAACGACAAACATTCATGGTTCAAATGTTGTTAACAGTGCCGGTGGGATCATGATACAGGAGGTGAAACCCGGGTTTGATGCTAACAACCAAGATCGGACTCTCCCTCTCTACGAACGGACCAAAACGAGCTCCTTAAAGGTGGATACGCCCGAGACCCTAGCCCCTGTCCACATTTATAGCCGAGCCGGACCCAAATTTCCTGAAGGATCTGTGTTCACTCCACCCACCATAAACCATGACGTATATCTGAATTGCCTCCAAGAGTATCGTGTCTGGTCACTTGCACGTGTTGTGGGGAGCAGCGGAGAGAAACAACTTTGGTGGCTTCACCAGACACCGACATTTTCATGATCCTCCTGCACCATGCCCACTCCATCTCGATAACGATCTATCTCGATACCGGGACTGGAAAGCATCGCCAGATTGTGAACGTTAGTGAACTAGCAGGATCGAAGGGTACCAACTACTGCACCACGATACTCGGCCTATACGTATTCACCGGGGAAGACGTAGCAAGTGCCTTCAAGGGCAAGGGCAAGGTTGGACCACTGACGAAGCTAGAGAGCAACCCCAAGTACCACACAGCATTCAGATGAGAACAGGTAGTAGTATATAAGAGTCATAATGATACAACTTTATATGGAAGCCACACACTACGTGTGGTGGCTTCTACGAAACTTGTAATCATTATGACTCTTATATACTACTACCGCGAGACCATATATTTATGACATGAGAAGATACACCCTATTAGAGATAAGAATCCCTATGTTATACTCAGTATATATATACAACAATCTGTCATACTTTCATTACGAATAAAATAACAACTGACACCCTATTGAAGATAAGAAATCCATAAGTTATACTCAGTATTTTACAGCAATCTGTCACAAATATATACTGACACCCTATTAAATGACAAGTTATCCATATACTCAGTATATTACAACAATCTGTCATATATTTATTACGAATAAATATAAACTTACACCCTATTGAAGATAAAAAATCTATTGGTTATACTCAGTATAATGCCTACATAAAGCAAATGAGAGAGCAAGCTAAGAGTTGGGGAATTTCCCTAAGAGGTTTGAGACTCAAGAAAGATATAGCAGATAGGATAAGTGACGCGCGAGCCGTCGTCTACGGGGAGAGGCTGCGGCGTGCGGTTTCACGACGGACGACTGCCCGCCGACCCCGAAAAACGCTCCGAGAAATTGGAGAACGAGACGACGGCCAGTCTGCGCGCCACCGCTTACGCGCAGCGTGTAAAAGAAGATCCCAGCGCACGTAGAAAACCCCTATACAAGGCGTACTACAATAATATTTATCAAGGTTGGTGGGGGGACCTCCCAAGAAGAGGAGAGATATCGCCAGAGCTTTGGTGGAGGAGGGTCCCAGGATTCTCGCCGAAGAAGCCGAAGTTAGGGAAACTATTGATAGGGTAGGAGGGAGATAGTATGGACTTTCGAGAGGGGGGTAGACGGGGAGATCGCTAATCGCATAATGAATAAAATTCGCCCAGAGATGACCACGGCATGTTACCTGAGGTATTCGTGCTCGTATCGTATTAGGCACATAGAGACCGACGCTACTATGATCTATCACAAACAATCAAAGGGCAGTCCGTGGATAAACGAGATTGCCAAAGCCGAGAGTTGGATATCCGATAGAGAGAAAGGTCGAATGGACATCGACAAAGTCGATAGACCAAACACAAAATGGACCTTCGTTCGTTGGATATCGGTCGAGGTGAAGATGATCATCGACGCACAACAACTTCTCATGGGAGCGGGAAAACTCCCAGACTGGCTAAGACAGAAAAAGGGAATGTATTCCGTCGACACGTACGACGACTACTTGTGTCTGTTTAGGTGCATAGCCATCCAACGTGGAGGGAGACCCGACGGGTGTTGTAGGAAGGCACGAGCTCTGGCTCGTGAATACCTCGGGCACGATAACGGACCGGGTAGTAAGGGAATCCCCCTGACGATATTAAGAAGGTCGAAGAGCATTTCAAGATGGGCATTCGCGTGTACGAGCCCACCGCCGATGGAGTGTGGTACCTCATGAAGGTTCCGGCAAATTACGACGTGGTTGGGGGGAAGACAATGACGATAGGAATGTTTGGAGGTCACTCGTTCCTCATAACGAATCTCCGCAAGATGACGAACGAGTACGGGTGCACCGGATGTCAACAACGGTTCACAAAGTCGTGTAACATGCACAGGCACGCGACCACCTGCATGGGTGGGAAGACCGTGGTGACATGTCCGGGTAAGAGGGTAGAGAGACCACAGTCGGCCTACGAGAAGGCGTTCTATCCTAAGGGGTCAGCGAGTGTGAGGTCGATTCAATGGTTGAGCAGAGAAGAGGAGAGGGTGGGAAAGCACATACATCACGCCAACTGCGGTCACGGTGGTGAGAGGTGGGTGGCCGGTGATCCGGTCGACGGTTACTGTCACGAGACCGAGACCGTGTTTCAGTTTCACGGATGCTACTGGCACGGGTGTCCGAGGCATTGCATGAGAGGTAATGCGAGATCGCTGTACAAGAGGACGAAAATTCAAGACGCCAAGATAAGGAAGGCGGGTTACGAGCTGGTGGTGATGTGGGAGTGCGAGTGGTTGAATGATAATTTTGATAAAATTAATACCTACTATCCACAATTGCCACGCGAGGAGGAGACGACTCTGTACCCCCACCAGATAGTCTACGACTTCGAGGCGTATCTCGACAAGTCAAAAAGCACGCGACCCACCAAAGACCTGACCTTCGAGGTCGAGCACGTTCCTATATTGGTGTCGTTGGGGGATACGATGCATGAAGGGATCACACACCTATGCGAACGAGATCCCGACACGCTAGCCGAGAAGTTCGTGACCGAGCTGCAGATGAGAGGCAAGGCAATCAGGGAGGGGGTTAGAAAGAAGTATCTGCCGGCCGACATAGATATGTTATCAAAGTCTCAGCAAGCAAAGATTATCTCATGGATTGACCAAGTCCCGGTGGTGGGGTTCAACTGTAGCAGGTACGACCTGAACCTCATCAAGCAGTACTTTGTAGAGAAGTTGGCGGCCACCGTGAATAAGGTGATGGTCGGAAAGAGAGCCAGCACGACGATGTTTCTGTTTACCCAGGAGTTTAAATTTCTCGACATCATCCAGTATCTGGGACCCGGTACCACGTACGACCGGTGGGTTAAGGCGTACGACTGTAAAACGGTAAAGTCTCACTTTCCATACGAGTGGTTCGATAGCGCGGACAAGCTCGACCATCCGGGGCTGCCAGACTATCCCGAGTGGTACTCGAAGTTGAAGGGTGAGTTCCTACTGTCGTTGTCCGAGTGGAAAGAGTGTAAGAAGGTATTCCGAGAAAAGGGGATGAAGACGATTCAAGGAATGGTTGTGCAACACTTACAACGGACTTGGATGTAGGACCGTTCCTAGTGGCTTTCTGACTAAAATGACGGAGTTCTACAAGGGAAGAGGCGTGGATATACTCAAGGATGCTGTGTCTCTGCCCGGTGTTTCCCTTCAGTACCTACTCCGCGGGTCGATCGATGGGAAGGCCGGACACGCCCGAGCTGTGGTCACCGAAGTCTGAAACTTACGAGATGATGAAGCAGGGATTGGTCGGTGGTCCGTCCATAGTATTCTCCAGATACGCCGAGGCTGGAAGGTCGACGATCAGGGGTCAGGTGGGGAGTCGGGAGGAGAAGATGTGCAAGGCGGTGCTGGGGTACAATGCCAATGCTCTATACCTATCTACTCTGTCGAAGGACATGCCGTGTGGTGAGGAGCAGATATGGACGTGTGACGACCCGGAAAGACAGTCGTATATAGACCGTTTCGTGAGGGAGGTCAGGAGTGAAAAGTGGTTCGGATTTGCGGAGTTGGATATAGAGGTCCCTGAAACGTTGAGAGACAAGTTCTCGGAAATGTCACCGCTGTTCGTTAATCGAGAAGTCGATGAGAACGAGGTTCCGCAGCACATGAAGGACTACCTGGCCGGGACCGGTAGGAAAAGAGTCGAAGGACAGAGAAAGCTCGTGGGGGCAATGTCCGCCCCCAAGAAGATGATCATATACTCCCCGCTGCTAAAGTGGTATCTGGAGCACGGTTTGATCGTCAAGGCGGTGCATAGGGTTATAGACTACACGCCCCCGGCAAACCGTTTCAATGGTTCGCTAAAGAGGTCACCGCTGCTAGACGGACGGGGGACGTCGACAAGAGCAAGGCGGTGTTGGCGGATATATTCAAACTGGTTGGCAACGCGTGTTGTGGCAAGCTGATAGAGGCACAAGAGAGACACCTGAACACCACATATACGAAGGATGAGAAGACTGTCGATCGGGCACTGAGGTCGGCGTGGTTCGAAGACCTGGAGGAGATTGGGGAGGCTTACGAGATATCGAGCAGGAAGACTCGAGTGGTGATCAACAGACCGTTTCAGTGTGGCATAGCGGTCTACCAGTTGGCCAAGCTCCGGATGCTGGAGTTCTACTACGATTTCTTGGACAAGTACGTTGATCGCGGAGATTTCGAACTGATACAGATGGACACTGACAGCATGTACTTCGCGCTGTCGGAGAAGACGCTGGCGGCGGTGGTGAGAAAGAATATGTAGAGAAAGTTGAATAAGGAGAAGACCGAGTGGTTGGCGTGGGACGTGTGGAGCAACAGAACTCCGGGAACTGTTCAAGCTGGAATTCGAAGGGGATAGAGCCATCGCTCTGTGTAGCAAGTGATTACTACGTGAGCGGTGATGGAAAATTTAAGCACTCGGCCAAGGGGATGTCGAAGAGATCTAACGATCTGACTTGGGGGAGGTATAAGAGTGCTCTCGAAGGGGGTAGGGATATGGCGGAGAACAGGGGATTCCGAATGATTAATGGGGTGATGAAGACGTACTGTCAACAAAAATTAGGACTCTCGGCGTACTACGACAAGAGGAGAGTGATGGAAGACGGGTTACACACCGAGCCTATAGGATAGGTAAAAAAAAGAACTCTGAGAGAGAATACTAAAGACTCTGATGATCCGGGGTAGTCTGGGTGTCAGAAGGTACCGCGAGAAGTTCTTCACGAACAAACCCTCGAGATGGCCCATCATCCAAATAGTAGAGCACGGGCTCATCGGGCTTGGTAATAGATCGATCTAGATGATATACATTGAGAGACCACACGGGATCAGTCGCGCGGCGGCTGCCACCTTCGAGCTCTCCCGGTTGATAGAGGTACCGGACGTCAATATCCGATGGAAGCCGTTGCTCCTCTAAACCAACGGGTCGCCCGCGCAGACGGCAGAGGGCTCGCTCGTCCACCCTTTTAAACTTGATAGCATCTACGGGCTTCTTACCTATCAATCTGGTCACCTCTCCGTTCAGTGCGGAGACCACGGCGGACAGTCTGGCCACCCACTCGGTCGATCGCGAATGAGGTTCTCACAAGTTATTTAGCGTATTGGTGTCCGAACAGTCTCTCAGCCAGGGTTCGTTTGAAGCGTTCCACGATCCCCTGATCCCGGAGGATGTTGACGCGGCCGCGTCTGACAGAAACTTCGTGCTTAGACAATAGATGAGAGACCGCGCCCATGAACTCGCGGCCGGGATCGACCTGGAGAAGATTCGGCCATTTGAGAGGACTCCATATTATATTCGGGAGAGAGCCTCGGCCACCTCCTTAGACTCTTTAGTGGCCAACGGCTCAGCCCCCTTATAACGACTCGCTACGTCAACGACTGTCAGCGCGTACTTGTACGTCTTACGACCGACGCGATCGTGAGGGAGAAACAGGAGATCCGCTTGGTGAACTTGGTTCGGTACCGGCACGTCGAATTTCGGGCGCGGAATATTGTGAGGGCGTAAATAGATCTGCCAGATGGCCTGCTTCTTGAGCCATTCCTTGACAGCGTTTTCTGAAACCTTGGTCGCCACCGCGAGGTTCTTGATGGCAGCGAGTCCCTTCCAGTAGCCGCGGGGGCTATAGTACGTGTTCGCTAGCTTGCGCGTTAGGCGAACCGATAGTTTGGTATTAAGTTTGCGCGTGTTCTTATCGTATGCGATGTATTCTAATATATCTGACAATCTCCAACATGCCCTCGCCAGATCGTCCGGTAACTGCGTCGATAATAATAAACCTTTATTGGAACTGCAATCGCGATTGGGGGTTAAGTTCTGAAGGAAATTGGGAAAATCTAATCCCTCAGGATTGGTGGAGGAATCTAACATCCGCTTTGCGAAAAGGGTGGCCGCTTTTTCGTCCTCCCGCCACGTCTCGAGAGAATCTCGGGCCAGACGAATCATACCCTTTGCACCAGCTATGCGGTGTTTAAGGGCAGTGTAGCCTACATCAATCATAGCAAAATAAAGTTCGTCAACTGACATCGTTCTATATATATATATAGTTATTTATAATTAATTTATAAAATCTCGATTGAATATAGTAGCCGACGAGACCCACCACACCCATTCCCACGACGATGAACGCGATCTCGCGGTCTTTTTGGGCCTCTGACGGTACATAGAAATCTGAAAGTTGGGGCGCTCGCGATCCAGCGACGCACGCAGACTTTTATTTTCTGGATATGCCAGCGCGTACTCGCGGTTGGCTTCTTCAACGTTTTGAAAAGTTTGTGCGGCGTGATTTTCGCGGCGAAGCTCTTCATTGACCCAGTCAAGATGGGCGGTTCGTTTTTCCGACCACGCTTCCTTTGCGCTATTGAATTGTTCTACAGCTAAATCGTGACGCGTACTCTCCTCATCCACGTTCGAGTTTTGTAGTTTAGATAATAGAAAAGTTGCTGCCGGTGAACGCAAATGCGTTTAAGAGCGCACCACCTACCATTATTGCGATTGAAGCCATTTATTTCCATATATTAACTGGTAGAATTCCAGCTTTAACTAGATAATCTCGGGTCCAAACTGCGGCCGCTACATCTAAGGTCGCGAACCCTACGTCTCTCACAGTAAAGTCCAATTTGGGAGCGGATCCTCCTAGGGCCATCTTTGATAGTCGAGCATACCCGATACTGAAACCAGATATCACCACGGCGTGATAAAGCGCATTCACTAACATTTTACCATCTTGTTCAGCCATTATTGCATATAAAAGGGGTCGCGATCAATGTTTAAATGGGGCGCGTCCAATCGCGATTGGTGTTTCGTAACTTTCTTCTGAACATTGGCTGGTTGTTTTTTCGATAATAGGGGGTATTTCCACACGCACAGGGCACCAACAACTGCCAGACCACCACCAACAACCCAACTCCAATTCACGAATTTGGGTTCAATCGGATTCGCCCAACCTCGATTGGGTGTTGAGTGTGCTTCCAATTCGTGAATTGGGGGTGTTGTTGTACTCAACTCTGTCTTCAGATGTTTTGCTGTCTCCGTCCCCGATTGCAACGACTGTTTAGCCTCTCGAAGCTCGGCGAGTATTTTATCTTGTTTAACTTTTCGGGTGGCAGCCGCCGCCCGCCCAGCTGCCTGTCTTTTGGGATTTTTTTATATGCGGTATGTCATCCAGTGGCGGAGTTGGGTTCGATTGGGTTGGAGCAATCGGGTTCAACTCCGTCACTCTCGCGGGTGTGTCTTGTGTCATCATTTTCAGGGCTTATAGTTCGTGGGCATATATTGTCCAAATTGACAGTGTTTACCCGTGGTCAACGCGGTTGTCAGCGGAGCTAAGTACATTCCAAACTTGTGATAAATTGAGCAGCAGGCTGTTCTAAGAGTGTGACCTATAAAACGGTCAGTCTCTAGATCGTCAATCAATCCCGCGGTGTTTGGTATAGGGAGAAGTATACTAACGGCGGTTGCGTACAAATGAATAGCCGCCATCCGAGAGATTTTGTCATCTCCGCACCTAACCTAGATTCGTATCGCGCATACATTTTATCGATCTCCGCATCTGACATCTTATCCACCTGAAAAACTGAGAGACGCCTACCGAGATAATGCTCCGATTGTCCCCCAGCAACCAGCGCAGCTAGCCGCTCTCGTCGCGCCGCATTTTCATTTTCATTCGGAGTCGTTGCACTCAACCCAATACCAACCGCCGTTGAAGTTGATTCCGATTGCTCTGTCGGATCATTATCTATGTTGGCAGTCGGAGTTGAGTTTTCTTCTATTAGCTGATCGAGAAGTTCGTCGCAGTTCATTTTTCTTAAAATTAATTTAACTATTCTAACAAGTCTCATCACTTTAACATATTGCAAAGCGCACCACCCGATACTTATGATCACCATTATGCTCGCAACAAAGCTCGCAGCGGAGCACCAAATTGTTAACATTGTTAACATTGTTAACCATTGTTCAGCATTTGTTCAACATTTGTTAAGCATTTGTTCAGCATTGTTCAGCAATTGCTAAGCATTGTTCAGCATTGTTCAGCATTTTGTTCAGTAATGTTAATTAATTATAAAATTAATTGATAACTTCGTAAGTAGTTGGTTGATCAGTCTTTAGCAAAAGCTTGGCGTGCTTAGTTTCCGAAAGCATCCGTCTAACCTCCAGGCGACTCCTCGCGCGTTGGGATAACGTCATTCTCTCGAAGACAGTCATCGAATGAGTCTCGGTCCTTGCAGTGAAAGAGGGCGACCCATTTCGTTTGCTCGCGCAGATCCTTGAGGACGGCGTTGTACTTTTGAGTGGATATCCATACGCTTTGCCTAGCATGGCGGCCAGAAAATGCGAGCTCGGAGAGCATGTCCTTCTTTTTGGTCATCGCCGCCTTGGCCGAGCAATCGTCAATCACGTATAGGGTGGGCTCACCCTGCAATGTTTGGTATAAACCACGCAACCAATCGTGAAGCCTATCACCGGGGTCAATAACGTATACCTCAGGGTCGGTCCATATCCACGTTCGCCGCTGATAAGTATCGTTGTGCCGCACAGTGGGACACAGGATCACAATATGACGAAAGGCATCCAGGTAGGACTCCTCGAGCAAGTCGAGGATGAAAACCGTTTTTCCACATCCTGTCTGCCCACATATTATGGCAGAGTGGGCATCTCCAATCGTGAATTGGTATTGATTGCTAATTGTCTTAATTAATTCTTTAGAATTATCAAATTTATTAATTAGTAAATCGTTAGAATGATTGCTAATTTTCTTAATTTTTTCAAAATTATTAATTAATAAATCGTTAGATGATTTTTTTATTAAATCAATAGAGTGCTGAGACGTATCGGCCATCTTCGATGTTGAGTTGTGCGTCTGTAATTATATATAAGTACACGTTCAATGGCCCGGCTCCGTCCGCCTCTTTGGTTATCTGGATCGTCACACCCTCGCTAGCGTTCTCAACTTGGCGTCCGCTGCCGTGTATTTGGTCGTCGTCGCTGGCTCGCATGTCTAGCCATAGCGCGTATTTGGTATTCAGGAACTCCGCGAGGGAGACGGCCGAGAGATGCAGGTCTTTGGCAACCGCGGCAACCTCCGGGGAGCGCTTGGAGCCGGCAGCAAACTGCTTTCTTACTTCGTCCCACTGCTGGTGCGCGCGAAGACCGGCGCTGTAGAGTTGATTGGGTACTCCCTCAATCGTCACCTCTACCTTCGTGATATTGGGGTTATAGAATTTGTCGGTTTTTCTAGCACCGAACGCGAACCGACCATCCTCGAACAACATCAGTATACCTTTCATCGAGCGGGCGGGTACGTTGACTTTAATATTCCACAATGTGTCGCCTTTGTCTTTCGTTATCTTGCGATGGCGAAGAACTCGGTCGTAAAGTATGGCAACACGCCCGGCGTACTGGGTTCTGATCAATCGCGCGAGTTCGGGCATCGTGACCATGTCGTACTCCAGCGAAACATTATCGATCGTATACGTCGATAACTGGTCGGTGGCTATGAGAACTCGTCCGTAGTCGTTGAACGTTAGTTCGTATTCGAGGCGGTCAGCCAAAGCGCTCTGATAGTAGGGCATGTGACTCTCCAGCAACTCGAAGTCGAGCGGGATGTAGAAGCGGTTGCCGTAAGCGCCAGCGACCGCGTTGTCACTCGCGTTGTTATCTGCCTTGTTAGCAGCCCCGATTCTAAGTTTGGTTACGTTCTTATTTTTGCTGGTGTCAATACCCTGATAGACGGCGTTTTCGCGCTCTTGCGCCGTCATCCATAGGTCCTGATAACAATGGTAGACGTCGCTGTCGTCGATCGACATCACCTCATTACCAGAAATCTTTATCATGGTCTCTTGACTATGGCGCGACCAAGGTTCTGAACGACGGTTCGGTCCGCGTCCGTCGACGTCAGCGAAATAGTGAAAGCGAGGCGAACAGTACCCGGCACAATGACGTCGTTAGCTCCGAGGTTGGGGAAGCGGACCAAGAGCTGCTGGTTCTGGTCGATCGTCGATGGGTTGTTCGTAATAACGACACTCTGTCTCACGCCTTTTGCCCCGTGGGGCTCACGCAGTCTGCGGTATGGATTGAGTTTGCGACCGTATTGACTCGAAGACATAATTTAGTGAAACTATATTAAACCCTATGGTTTTGTCTTTAATACATAATTAATTTTAAGAAAGTTATAAAGATGGATGGATTACGATATTAACATGGATGAAATCGGCAGAGACGATTTCCGCGATGATGATGACATCGATGACTATGACGAAACGACCTTCATAGAGACACCAGCACCCCCAATTCCACTTTTGTTTGATCCTGGCGCACCACGAAATACGCCTTTGGTTAATCCACGTGCATCTTTGTTTGGTCCAGACGCACCGGGAACTTCATCTGCTGGTGTCTCTGTGGGGGAGGCCCCACCCGCAACTCCGGCGTGGGCGGCGGTGCCGAGATTCCTGCGGGGATCTCCAAGGATGAGCTGGCGCCTCTCGAGGAAACGAATTCTCGGGTGAAACGGTGGGAGAGTGAGGTGTCTAAAAAACGGCATCAAGGCCATGTTGGAGTTCCGCAGCACTAAAAGAGGAGACTTGTGGGTTAAATGGGGTAATAGCTGGAAGTTACTGACGTACAAGAACGACCCGACCCAGTTCCTCAGCCCCTCTTCCGTTAACCGATATGGAGTATCCCTCGCTCGAGCTCTCGGAGTGATCGATGATCGGTCGCAGCTGCCTCAACAAATGGTAAAAACCCTACAGTCTACCGACGAAAACGCTGGCGAAGACGGCCGCCGCTATAGAAATGAGCGAGCTCAGCGATGTCCCTCGTATAGCCACCGACGCTATTAACACAGTGGAAACCACGGTCAACGAAATGAACGGCACGAAATATGACCCACCATTACCTCTTCGCGAACTCCGGGGACTCGATAAGGCTCTGCAAACAACTCGGGGCGAACTGGTCAATAACCTCTCCAAACTCACGGCGCTGGACAAACATATCGCGCTAGAAGAAAGAAAACTTGGGGAAATCCGTGACGATAGAGAATCTACCGAGCGGATCAACAAACTCCTGCGGTCGTTGCGGGACGAAAGAGAAGCTCGCTTGGAGGCTGCCTCGACTAACCGTGAGACGCTTTCCGGCCAATTAAGTCGGAGCCGCGAAACAATCTCGAGGGTTCTGCACGGACACGACACTCGGTGAGCGTCTTCGCACTCTGTTCAGAGAGAAGGGCGTCACGATATTAACCATCGTCGCAGCTTTCAGCATGATTATATCGACCCTAATTCTATCTATATCGTCTCTATTTGTAGCTGTCAATGCTGGTGCCGCACCAGCACCCGCACCAGCACCAGAACCGGCACCCGCGCCATCCGGCGGAGCCAAGGAGTGGATAAAAAAACAACTAAAAGCCCTCGCCAGTCTCCTGGCTAAATTAGCAGGAAAGTTGGCTGCCGCGCTGCCTGGTTTGATAGGAGGTCTCCTCTCCTTCTTGTTATCTATATTATCAAAAACGGTCGGATGGCTCGCCGAGAATACCTGGGCTTTAATCGTGGCCATCGCCGGTCTCCTACTATTCTTCGCCAGAGAGTTCCTAAAACCAAAGCGTAAATAGTCCGATCGCCACGAGGGCGACGACGAGCGCTAATTTCTCCTCCTCGTGTGTTGTGCTTCCAATCTCGATTGGTGTTTCAACATTGTTGATGGAACTCGATGGTGCATCCAATTTACGAATTGGGGGTACTGGTTTCGATTGTGTTGAGGGAGGTGTATCCATTTTGTGTTTTGGGGGTTTTATGAAAACTCCGCGCCCGATCATTTTGGGGGTGCGCTTGATGATATCCGTGTTCACGTTACCGTTGTGACCGATTTTTTGATTGGCGGTGGCGATTACGATCTGATTATTGTAACCATCAACCGGGTCGTCTCGTAGTATCATATTGCTCGGCGCCATATAAAGACCTATTCCAAATACATAGTCCACTGGGGTGCTGGCAGTCTGCAAAACGTCTTGATAATTCTGGATCGCCTTCTCCAGGTCCACTTTAGCTGAGATGGCGTCCTCGACAAGTGCCAAGAACTGTTTTTGTGCATCAAACGCCGTTCCCGTGCCCAGTATAGAACTGCGAGTTTGCTTCTGTGCGCCGAGGATGGCCCAGACGTACGTGCGAATAGATTCGTTGACGCGAGTAACCCCGGCCTCCGCGTGAACCCTAGACCCTTATCTAACATAAATGTGGTCCACGCGTTCTGAACCTCAGCAGCCTGCTGTATGTAATCGACGTGAGCCAGTTTCGGAGGTAACATTTTACAAGAAAACACGCCACAGTGCCGACCTCCAGACACTTCTGGCCCGAAAGTCATAGTGGCGGGGTCAAAATTCCCGGCGTTCCGACTGACGATGTGGTCACCGGAGTAATCGTGTCTAAAATCGGTCTGCGTCCAATTCCCGGACTGGCCCCGAATGAGAACGTCCCCGAGGCCGGTGGTGGTAGGAAATGCTTTCTGTCTCCAGTCCGCATCTTTTGAAACGTTAAATTCGTTACACAGTCTTTCAAACGCCATACGGTCGTATGCGTTGGAAATGGGATCCCAGGCGTCGTCTTGAGGTAGAGAAATACCTAGTTCTTTGAGAATCCTCCTAATAGTATAATACGTGTGAAAGTTGTAGACACTTCGGAGCATGATATTCTTGGATGTTAGATGGTCTTTATGTGAAACTCCACACCCGGCTGTTGCGCTCCATACAGCAAAATTTAGCTGGTTCTGCCAAAACTGCATCGGTGTGGCTTTCCACCAGTTTTACCGCCTCCACCGTAGTAATCTTGGGCAGTCAATATTGTTCAAAGATGTTAGGGAAATTGGTGGGCAAAGCCACTGGCCGGTCTAACCGTTACTGTTGGGTGTACAAGGTTAACAACGTCTTTTGCTTGTATTTACCACCGACCGCGTACTTTGCATTAGAGTTAAAGCTAAATGCTTTTGTATCCATTGAAAGATATTATTATGTTTGCTACTATCACTAATGTTCAAAAAGGGAGTTGTGAACTTCAAAAATTAATAGACAACTGCTGCGGACAACGCCGGGTAGGCCTTAGATCAATCACCTTCACGGTTGGATGGCAGAATGTGGGGAAGAGCGAAGGGTTTTACTATGTGAAAGGATGGACAACAATTAGGTGTAAAGCTGCCTCACGGACTGTGGGGAATAAGACAGCTCAAAGATTTTGTCAACTCAGAGCTTGACGGTATAATCAACCTCACAGTATCGAATGCTACCGGGCTCGCAACAATGACCATCAGCAGTGATAATAAGGAAGGTAGTGGTCTCCCCTGGGGTTGGGTATTCAACTCGGTTTTTATGAGAGACATACTCCTCAAACAAAGGAGTGTTTACCCCGGGTGAGTACGTCGGTGATAATCCGGTGGACTTCACCTTCACGAAAAACTCTCAGGGTGCAACTGGATCGGGTGTTGAACACATCGTACAACACGGTAGACGGATCCCCCAGCACATTAATGAAAACCGTGCCCGCCAGCGACTGTTTCTATGGCGAGACTGTGACCTTAGACTTCCCACACCCCGAGATGAAAGTTTTGGAATCGGGACACATCCACGAGTTGAAGATTTCTATTCTCGATGATAAAGGGAGAGTTGAAGAACGATTACCCGATTTCGGTCGTCCTAGAAATTTCAAATTAATTTTAAGAAAATTATTTAGAATTAAACGCATGTTCGTAATATATATTATCAACATTATTGAAAATGAGTATATACGGACCAGGCAGTTCTTCCGATTGGGTGACAAATTCAAAGAATTTGGAACCGGCAGAAGGGGGATTCATCCCGACAGAGGGCGACTTTTTAACTACCCAAAAAACAAAAGCCTTGATCAATAGAACTATATCGAGGGCCACGGACGAGATTCACAAGAGTCTACTGTCACAACTTAGAGAATATGCCCTGGCTGTGAATACACAAAGTCGTGAAGAAACGCATACGGAACTAAACGAACTAGGTGAAAAAATAACCAAATTTCGAAAAGAGGCCCGGTTGGGGCTTGATAAAGTCCGAGAAGACCACCAGGCAGACCTTACGGAGGCTTATGGTGCGTTGCGCTTAGTGGACTCTCTCACCAGAGAAGCGACACTTACTGAATTAGACGGTAAAATAATCGATTTTCGAAAGGAGACCCGAACGAATATTGAGAAAGATCAGGCGGCTTATAAGGTGTTGCGCTCAGAGGACTCTCTCATCAGAGAAACTGAACTAAACGAACTAGGTAAAAAAATAACCAAATTTCGAAAAGAGAGCAGGTCGGATATTGATAAAGTCCGGGCCGACCGCCAGGCGGCCCTTACGTTGCGCTTAGAGGACTCTCTCATCAGAGATGCGGCATTTACCGAACTAGGTAAAAAAATAACCAAATTTCAAAAAGAGGCCACGTCGGGTATTGAGAAAGTACGAGAAGACCACCAGGCGGACCTTACGAAGGCTTATGAGGTGTTGCGCTCAGAGGACTCTCTCATCAGAGAAGCGGCGGTTGCTGAACTAGACGGAAAAATAACCGAATTTCAAAAAGATGCCCGGTCGGGTGTTGAGAAAGCCCTAGAAGGCCACCAGGCGACCATTACGGAGGCTTATGATGCGTTGCGCTTAGAGGACTCTCTCAGCAGAGAAGCGGCACTTACCGAACTAGACGGAAAGATAACCGAAGTTTCCGATAAACTGAAACATGATCGTATAGCCGCGACCAAAGCTCTTGAGGAGGCCTCTTATAAGATTCGTACTGAGGCATATAACGCAAACAAGGCGCTTGCCGGAATAGTGAAAACAATGAAAACGCCAAAACGTGTCATAACAGTTTGGGCTGAGAAGCGGGGCCCATTGATTGAGGGGCACTATGAATATTCGTTTGGTGCCAAAGCGAGTAATACATATGGGGGATACACTATGACAGCCGCGGGTGAAGTTATCCAAATGGCGGTCTGCTCGGTTAATGCTAATGGTAAACCTGTGGGCGGGGTGGTCGCGATAAATATTGTAGTAGATGGGGAAGAACGGGGGGTTGGAGTCACTAAAATCTCTGGAGATAGTTCGACGATTGTTTCGTTCGCCGGTAATGATCGAATTAGACTTTCCCAAAGTAGTGTTATTAACTTTGTTACGAAAATCGGTGACTCAGAGAGTTCTTCAACTATTGTCTCGTTGTTAATTGAACTTATTTTATAAATACTAATATATTGAAATAAATTTGTAAAATTTAAATATGAACGAATCAACGCTTCCAATTGTCAATACCACTCCATCAACACTGTGTACAATTAACGAAAGAAGTTCAGATTTTAGGTTGAATAATATCGTCGCTATGCAGGATAATTTTAGTTAGAGAATATACAAATAGAAAAAGAAACGCTAAAAAATATAGGCGCGTGGTGAACATGGCTGAAGTATCTAAGCCCAAGGCTCTGGCGAGTGTTTCTGTGTTCTGTGGGGCGGGGACAGCTGCAACTATATCCACCATTATAACGGTTCCCGTAGCGGGGATTTTATGTGCGGTGTCGGCCGTTTCTGGGTTGTTGTGTATGGTAATTAGGGCGTCGGGTGGAAAACTCGAGAAAAAATGTAGAAAACATGATAGAATATCCGTTCTCGCCAGGTCTAAGAAAAATATAGCATCGACGTTATGGTGTCAAAGCGTTGGCCGATAAGAAAATATCAAATTTAGAGTTTGAATCCGTGGTGGAAGAAATGCGGAGATATGAAAAATTAAAAAATGATATAAGAATCAAGGCACGAGCCACCATGCCCAAGATTGAGTGTACTGATTGGGATAAATTTAGGGAAAAACTTGGAGATAAAGTCGGAAGAAATGTTACAGCACCATTGTGATTTTTTTAAAAAAATAATAATTTTCTTATATTGGTGCAGTAAACAAATTTACATACCTATGCACATGTGTTTTTCACTGAGAATTACGCCGTAATCGCATAACAAATTCAGTCTAGGATTACACTGTACACACCGTCTGTATAATTGATACACTCGGCTCTGTTTACCTCGGCTATCAATTTACGCATGGTTCATAACCCGTGTAATTGAAACATTGTCGTAAATCGATAATTGTACAACACTAGGTAGTGTTTATCATAACAGCGTTCGTGGTCGTGTGGTTAAGGCGATACTCTATAGAGACGAGGGTCGTGGGTTCGCGCCGCGGTTGGAGCTAAACATTTTTATTTATTTATTTCTATCCCTACAAATGTGGTCGCTATGGTAAACAACTGCATGACAACGGCGTTCGGAGTCCGACCGCTGTTGTCATGGTAAACAACTGCATGACAACGGCGTTCGGACTCCGACCGCTCGAGGTTGATGAAAAATAATTTCAGATAGCCCCGTTTACATACCTTCATAAGAAAAATACACTCGGCTATAAATTTATTAGTAGTTTTTTTTTTTTTCAATAATAATTTTTCAATATCTTTATAAGCGATATCGTAAAAATGTACATTCGTAAACGAATCGTTGGTTTTTAATAGTTTTATATAATACGCCTTAGTTTCATATCCGATACGCATTATCTGTGTTAATGTTCGTATTTGCCTCTTGTATAGTTGACATAATTGCCGGTATAATAATATTGGAAATGTAACGTTTTTATCGGAGCGTAATAAATTACGCTGGTATTTCATGTATTCGATATCGCCTAGTGTTCTCATTTTATAGAATTTATATACAGGATTATAACCCCCGTATTCTTCGTAAACTTCTTCAACACAGTCATTAAAAATTTGCAATTCAAATTGTATTGTATTATCCATTTTCTCTAATAATATTGGTACTTGTTTTTTCTGTTCAATTTTCCAATTTTATAAAATTAGTTTGATAATGTTTTTTACAGTGTTTTAATGCTGTAGAAACACCGTGACTTATTAGATCGATTCTATCTTTCTAACTGACTTTCCGATTTGAATTATTACTAAACGATAATACTTGCGAGCACGTAATCCCTTGTTAGCCATTCGATGAGTAGCCTGAGTGCCACCGCATGGTGGACATAGCAATGACTCGGCTTTGGTCCCTACCCCACAATGCCGACATGGGCGAGGTGAAACGGAACCTCTTCGCATCCATGCACGGTGATGTTTGCAATATTCGTAAATACCGGTGCGAAAACATCTCTCGTGACTACCTGTCTTCAACCACGCACAATTAACTAGAACCATTATGTTATATATATACTGAGTATAACATAGGGATTCTTATCTCTAATAGGGTGTATCTTCTCATGTCATAAATATATGGTCTCGCGGTAGTAGTATATAAGAGTCATAATGATTACAAGTTTCGTGTGGAAGCCACCACACGTAGTGTGTGGCTTCCATATAAACTTGTATCATTATGACTCTTATATACTACTCAGGTTCTGTATACAACAAATAATTCATGACAATAAAGCAATTGCTGCATGTAAACAATAGTACAGCAGTAATTTATATTATCCTATATTAGCTGCAACTGGGAGTTTTGTGAATGATTTATTAGGAGGAGCGGGTTAGGTACGGTACGAACATATGGCTGCGATAAATCGCAAATGCTCGTCCTTTATCTTTCAGTACATGCTGACGAACCATCCTATAACCAATGCATGTACCCATTTTTTGTTTTCCAGAACACTCGGTGACGAGTGGTCAGTACGGCCTGAGGTGACAGATGACCTCGAAGCCTTCACATGTCTGATGTATGGCCAGGCCCGCGAGAAGTATGTGAATGCTGTACGCAGCACCATGCTGAAGAAGATGGTGGGGGAGGACGAGCTACTGACGACGAAATCTAGGGTGGACTCTCCCGACTCCCACCTTGCAGAGACAACCTTGTCCCACGCATCTGCCGCGTGAACCACCGCCTTGCCAACTACAACCGTGCTGACAAGCCGATCTTCTGGCACCCCAACCCATACGATCCTGAACAAGGCTGGGAGAAGACCGAGGAGGGTATCATGGAGCCAGTGTGGTCGAATGGTCCTATCCTTCCCCCTTCCCTCATTGACTTGCTGGAGAAAACAGCTGAAGAGATTGAGGAGGATGATGAAGAGGAGCAAGAGATTGACTGTGACGATCTTAATGACGATGACTAGATCATAGTCTATGAATGTAGTAGTGCGACAACAAATTCCATTTTCTTACCACATCTGTAGCGCATCATATCGCGCAATATGAGAACAGTAGTTGAATGTTTTATATTTTGGCTTCCCATCACTGACCCATAAACACACTTTCACTATTATCATATGTTGGCCTATTGAACTCATATTTTGTTATTGTTTCCCTAATTGCAGGCCAGTTTAGTTTTGTCCGGACTTCACTATGGATCGCTCGACTCAATATATGTTGATTCATGAGCATCTTATTGTTTTGTATGCAAGAAAAATATATTTTGCAAGATTTTAAGTGTTAATTATGCCGATCATATTCGTATTTTTTCAAGTTTTAATGTTTAAAGTAGTCTAAATCATGAAAATAAATTTCATTTGATTCCTCATGCCAAAAGCATGCAGAAAAATGGGGTTACTTGTCTCTGTATGACTTCTAGATCAAATGTTATGTAGATTATAAATTTTCGTCAGAAATCCAAGATGGCCGACAAAATGGCCGCCAAACAGAACCCATGGGACACGATTTCGCAATGGGAACATTATTATTTTTTCACTAGATACTTTGAGGATTACAAAAATGTAAGTTAAAAAAATGTACCTTTTGGGTGCATGGGGACCCCCCGTTCCTACTATACTAAAATGACATAAGCATTGTTGCAATTACGTGACTGTTTGCTTTGGCCATCAAATCATGTTCTCGGACTCACCCTCTGCACCGTGAGACAGTCGCCATCAGTACCGCCCGCCCGCAGACATTAATTCTCACAACACCTATTTTACTCTTGATTCGCTTTGTATCACGTCTGAAATGTAAGAACATGTTTGTTTAAGCATGTGAAATGCATATCTTGAAATAATATCCCCGTACTTGGATCCTACCGCCCAGGCTCAGAAAACGTTCTTATTATCACCATGTGAGTTGCACCTGTAGCCTATTTCACCAACATTGCAAAGTATACTTTAGTAGCAAAGAATACTTTGAGGGAGAAATTTTCAATTTTATGATAAATTTATGAATTTTTATTATACTGAATTTATTACATTATCACAGCCAATTTGGCTGTGATAATGTAATAAATTCAGTATAATAATTGCATACTTTTAATCATGAAATATATGCATTTGTTAGTTCTATGTGAATTACTGCATTTCAGGAAAATTAATGATTACTCCCTCAAAGTATACTTTGCTAGTAAAGTATACTTTGCAATGTTGATGAAATAGGCTACTGGTATGGAACCTCTCTAAGACGAACAACGTAGTAATTTTTCAATCATACTTTGATAGCATGTAATTAATCGTATTGTGGGATTAGCCTACTTCTCAGGTGCCCGTTTCACTAATCTGTGTACGGCTAAAATGTTCGTAAGTGCCAATTTAGGATCGTCTGTAAATTTCAATGGATGTATTTACATTTATTGAGCACAGGCTGCATATGCAGCCTATGCTCAATAAATGTAAATCCAATAGTTTTCTACAAGAAAACATTATTAATGTGAAATGTACAGCCTATCATAATGTTGCGCTTACGAACATTTGAGTCGTACGAAGTTTTGTGAAACGGGCCTCAGAGTCCCGGGTAGGCACCCGTGCCTAGACTACCAAATCCACCACAATGCGACCCCGCTTGGGTCCAACCTGAGTGTATATCGCTAAGCGAGCAGCCACTGCTTAGCCATCCACAACAGACGGCTTTATACATGTTACGGAAGACAGTTAATGCTATTGCATCAGAATTACCAGATTGAACTGGGCCCCGCTTATGTGTGATTGTCTAAATATTATTATGCACTAGGTAATACTTGATTTGAAATCTAAGGAACAGGCAATTCCGTTACATCAGCCAATCAAGCTGCTTCATTTCAAGCTGTAAATATGCATGAGTTACTTTTTTGCCAGTTTTATATTTCTCGACAAATTGCCTGCAGTGATAAACAGGAAGAATTAAATTATTATAAATGGAATTTCACGCCAAAAGGTGCGTGAACTGTTAGTTAAATATGGATATCCTACAATTGAAGATGAATTGTCATGAGAAACTACCGTGTCACAACTATTAACGGCAGGTAGGACGTAACCGCACTAAGCGAACTGGGCGATAGTAACACATTGTACATTGGAATAGCATGAACATAATATAGGGTTAACTGTATTGTAATTTTGAAATTTGCGGCGTACATCAGAACATGATAGGTCGGAAAATCTGTTTAATGGCGACGCGCTAGAGGAACCATTAAACATGTTTTTCCGACCTATCATTTTCTGATATACGCCGCAAATTTCAAAATTACAATGCGGTTAACCTATTTCAAATGCACTCCTTTACTGTTTCGAACATTTTATCGAGTCTAGTTCGAAAATCATACCGGAGGGCAAGCTGGTTGCGCAGGTTATACCGGACGGATAACTCAAGTAATTTTCTACGAAGAAAATAGTTCCAACACAATTACAAGATATTAGCAATTATTGCATGAATGCATATACATTTATGTTGCTGCATTCAGTATATTTCATTAATAAAAGCATTAAAAGCATCATCATAATTATACTAGTCTCTTTACTTCGTTGCGCGTTTAATGTCGCTCCAGGGGTATATATTAGCAACAAAATGGCCGCTGCCTGTCAAACTACCTGATGTTGATAAATATTGTGATAACTTGTCTAATAATTCGGGATAAACTACCATTTGCGATACAAAAATACACAGGATACATGTAGTAATGTACACACTTTCTGTTTGTGTGAACGATCTATTATTGCCAAGACATATGAAACGTTATTAACGGTGAGATATTTGCAATAATATTTCGCCGGACGTTTCGAACCATGCAACTTTCGGACCAGGTCAGCAGGATGTTTCGGACCAGGACGTTTCAGATGCAAGCCAGCCGTACCTTTGACAATACTACCAGAATACCACTTGGGCCATTTTATGTGAGTTTTCCCACGTTTTCGTCATTTGTTGGCAGAGTAAATTGACGCCCTTCAAACTTAGTGTTGGCGTAGGAATATATTCATTGCACGTGGGTGAAGTGCCAGATGATGTATTTTGAAATAATTTGCGACCGTTCATCAACAATGATATACCTGTAATATATCAGCCAATCATATTGCGTGATATTTATTATAGAGTGCATTAGAATACTGGATTTATTCTCGGATTTTCAAATGATTTACATCTTATTACATTCTATGTTTTTACTCTTGTTTATTGGGAACATGTATATTGCGGCATTATATTTAAACGCTAGGAAGAAACTATTATGAGCCAAAATAAATAACGCTAACAAATATAGATGACCGGTCGGAAAGTTGCCCTACCTAGATGAAGACTGTTGCATGCCACATTACGTAATAGTTATACATGTAGTTTACACATTGCATTTTTAATAAATTAATTTCGTAGCGAGCGCTAGAAAGCGAGAAATTAATTTATTAAATATAAATATGTGAACTATAACTAACGTATTGTTTGCCCCATCGTATGCTCATGTTACGTTTGAACGGAGGGCAGCCCCCTACACACCTGCACATCCTGATACTATTACGTGCACTTTGTTGGCGGTTTTACAACGAATCGATCATGTACACACGGTAACATAATGCGCGTCACAGGAAATTACGTCAACAAGGCGGAACCTCTGTTTATAAATATAACTTTGCAAGTATTGCAACATTTAAAATATAATTTATTAATTAATTTAATAGATATTGACGAAAGAGTCGCAATATGTGATTAATTGAGACGAAATGCTGTGTTTACATTGGTCGATAAACTAGGGCAAACAATAAACTGTACGACATCCCACGTACATGTATCGACGCCCCATACAGACGCATATATGAACCCTATCACCACTTATTACACCGTCAAACCTGTGAATAAAGGCCATTCATGGGAAGTTAAACAATCTGGCATTTGTTCACAGGTGGTCTTTATTCGCAGGGTCATTTATATAGTAAGTGTGCCATTGGGTCAACAAAAGTGTGGCCTTTACAGCCAGGTAATTGTATTCGGAGGTGGTCTTTAGCACAGGTTCGACTGTACTAATATTAACAGACGTTACATGCTATGTGTGGGGCTATGCCATTAATATAAATGGGATTATTGTTTCGAAGTCTTAAAACTAATGACAAGCACTGCAGATCGTGATGAGAATTCGTGGGAATGCAAGCGTTAACTACTGCATTATGTTACATAGCCAGACATGTAAACAAATTATTCCATAACTTTCTGAATACACTTTTGGGTGTATGAACATTTTCTTTCCATTTTTATTATTCCTCAAGGAAAGTATATATTGTGACCACTCATTTGAACCGTCTCGATGAGACGGTTCAAATGGTGATCACAATTTCTACTTCCGATGAAAAATAAAGAAAATATTTACAATTTTCAATCAGTAAAAGTGTGTATTCCCAGTATGTATTGGGTTGATGGAGCAGTTGGCATGATCATTACACCATACGCCTTCGGGATTGGCTGGGATTAATTCTACCCTAATTGGAAAAACAAATTTTAACTTACAGGTAAAAATATTTACTTGATGATGAAAGACAAACCTTTACGTATATCGGTAGCACTTTTTTTTCTGTCCCCATGTGGGATTACGGGTTCAAAAACATCAATAATTGGTTTCAACGCGCCCACAAAAAAACATATTAAATATAATTCCAACAGGTTGCCAACCCCGAGTCACGTGTATCCTGACTCACACTCTGGAAAATGCGGCTATTTAATTTAGATGCGTTTCGCTGCTACGTAACTCGGATTATAATGACTTTTCATGATGGCAAAACACTAACATGTGTCACAAAGTGCTCACATGATTGCACTATAGTGAAACGTCTCTAAGTCGGACACCCTGGGGACCTCCCATTTACAGTGGAACATCTCCAAGCCGAACACCTTGGGGACCTCCCATTTACAGTGGAACATCTCCAAGCCGGACACCCTGGGGAACTCCCAGGGTGTCCGGTTTGGAGAGGTTCCACTGTAGTATAGCTTGTACTACAGCTACTTCTGTATGGAGGATCACTGTGGTGGTATAGCTAACATGTGGCTGTGAGTGGATAAATGGGGCTTATTGGTTTAGCGACTAGTGTAGATCCATATCAGCATGTGCATCCGCACAGTCTAATCAGGATCTGCATTGTTCGCCGCTCAATTATTTAACGCCTGTCATGCTTCTAACCAGCAATATGGATTGCTATCAGGCTGCACGTGTGTGTTATTTGATCAGGAGATTCATTGGTCACAAAACACATAAGCCCCACTTCTCCAGTCACAGCCACGGATAACAATCAGAACTGTCCGCACTGAATGACACTGTACATGGGGCCGATTGCAGCCTATGCTCAATAAATGTAAATCCAATACAAGAAAACATTGTTAATGTGCAATTTACAGATTATTATACTTTTGCAGTTACAAACATTTTAGTCGTACGAAGTTTAGTGAAACGGCCCTCTGATTCCATGCAGTGGCATCACTAACAGTTTTGAAAAGGGGGTTCGACTTTCAGCTGTGAAGCAACCGAATTATGCAAGGGGTTACCCCTGGAACCCTTACTGATTTCGGTTGCTTCACAGCCTCGATTTCTATATACTAAATGCTGCGTTCGTGTATGTTTGGACACCAACTAGCTACATGTACTGGGTTAAGAGTTTTGGGTCAATTTAAGAAGTGTATTTCTGAAAATTGGGCATATTGCTATATAATACGTTTGGCGTGCTTGACTGTGTTTTGTTAGTTGGGCATTTGATTAATATACATTTAATGTCTGCTCATTCATGCACTTAAAATGACTATCGCGGACCTCATTTATATAACACAAATCCTGCTGGCTCCAAATAAAAAAGTGGGGTGTTCGTATGAGTTGGAACCAGTGTAGCTCCTGATCAAATAACCTGATAACGATATATATACATAATAATTTTATGTTATGTATATATATTATAATAGTATATATATTATATTATATAAAATAATAGTTTTACTATTACTCGATTTCACTTCAAAATGCTCCCCAGAACTATCGATTTCGTTTACAGAACAACATTTAATGACGCAATAATTTTATACCGGTTGCATATTTCATTAAAACTACAAGTTTATGATACGGGTGAAAACAATAATAGTTTCATATTGTTCATTAAAATGACACAATACGTACATGTATACTAGACACATATATAGTCGTTGGCCATTTAATTTACTGCGTTTGATTGAGCTGATAATTGTATTTAGTAATACAGTGGAACCTCTCTAAACCGGACACTCGGGAAAATATGAATGTTTAACTTAGATGCGTTTCGCTGTTATGTAACTAAGATTACCGTGAATGTTCATGATTGGAAAAAACTATGTGTCATAAAGCGCTAACATGTCTGATTTTCAGTGGAACATCTCCAGACGGGAGACGTTGGGGACCTCCCAGGGTGTCCCGTCTGGAGATGTTCCACTGTATATACAGACAGATACATAGAGAACACCAGACTGATGTATTCTGATATCAAGTATATCAGACAAGACTGTCGAACACGGAGGAAATCCGAAACCGTTTACCGAGGAATTCTAGCGGTTTTGAGCCGAGCCTGTTAAACCGGATATGTGGCTGTGACTGGAGAAATGTGGCTTGTAGGGTTTGCGACCAGTGCAGATTCAGATCAGCCTGTGCATCCGCACAGTCTGATCATGATCTCCACTGTTCGCCATTCCATCACCCGCCTTGCTTCTAACAAGCTATATAGATCGTTATCAGGCAACAGGTGTGTGCTAATTGATCAGGAGCTACACTGGTGACAAATCCCATACATGTAAGCCCCATTTCTCCTGTTACAGCCGCATATGAAAATACACTAGTATGGGATTCTATTTATCAGGTAACGATTATGATACAGATAATATGACTGACATGGTTTTCGTTGGAAAAAAAACACAGACTTGTTATTACACTGACATCATCCGGTTTGTACGGAGCCCCGCAGCGAACATGGATTATTTTATTAATTCGTTCCCACGAAATAAAAATTTGTTCCCTCAATTTTATAATTCGTTCCCTCGAATTAACAATTCGTTCCCACGATATAACAATTCGTTCCCACGAATTAACAATTCGTTCACACGAGATAACAATTCGTTCGCACGAAATAACAATTCGTTCCCTCGAATTAACGGTTCGTTCCCACGATATAACAATCCGATCCCACGAATTAACAATTCGTTCCAGTGGGAATGAATTATTATTTCATGGGAACGAATTGTTAAATTGAGGGAACGAATTGTTAATTAGTGGGAACAAATTATTATTTCGTGGGAACGAATTAATAAAAAAAATCAATTATACGTCCCCTGCGGGGCTCCATAGGTTTGAACTCATTGTCACCCCGCTGTGGTTACCTAATTAATACAAGATACGACACTATGTTATCAGGCCGTATGTATTCGACCAATGCACAGCGTGCTACCCTATGAAGAGTGTATATATACTGTTGCAACTAATTTTCTAATAAAAAAATTAGATGCAATTTTTGATATGTCAGTTGGGGCGCCGACACCGGCATCAACAGTCGCTCGTATGTATTTTAGATGAGTTCACTGCATATATTATTCATAATCCGTAGTAAATCAACACCGCAACTTCGTGAAATAATCATTGGCACGCACATGTGTCGAACATCAAGGCCGCTACCTGACGGACACACTTTTAAATACAATTTGATACTAAATATATCTTTTTCTATAACAGATTCGCTGTTTTAATCTGAGAAATGGCGATCGTCTTAAATGGGCATGCCTTAATCATATATGACACGCGGCGTAATTGTGGCTGTGACAGGCGAAATATCGGAGTTGTGACCAGTGTAGCTCCTGGTCAATTAGCACGCTCATGTAACCAGCTAACGATATTGTTTGTATGAAGCAAGATGGGTGTTTCATTGATGGAATGATGATCAGTGCAGATCCTGATCAGACTGTGCATCTACACTGTGCATGTGTGTACTTCAAGTGTGAAGCGTATTAGACAGTTCAGGGAATTTCTGTCTCCAGGAATGTCTGGATCACTCCTCGTATTGCCAGTCCGAGAATTTCTGGAACTCCACTCGTATTGCCAGTCCGGGGATATCTGGAACACCCCTCGTATTGCCAGTCCCGGGATATCTAGAACTCCCCTAGTATTGCCAGTCCGGGAATTTCTGGAACTCCCCTCGTATTGCCAGTCCGGAGATTTCTGGAACTCCCCTCGTATTGCCAGTCCGGGAATTTCTGGAAATACCCTCGTATTGCCAGTCCGGGAATTTCTCGAACTCACCTCGTATTGCCAGTCCGAGGATTGATTGAACTTCCCCTTGTAATTTGCCCCAGTCCGGGTGATTATCTTTGGGAAAACCTTCCCCTCGTAAATTGCAGTTCCAGGGGAATTTCTGGCACTAAAATAATACCTTTCCCTTCGGTAATTGCCCCAGTCCGGGGGATTTGCCTGGAAACTCCCCTTCGGGAATTGCCAGGTCAAGGGGATTTATTGAAATTCCCCTGGTAATTGCCAGAACCAGGGTTATACCTGGAAAACTTCCCCTCGTTTTTATTGCCAGTTCCGGGTGATATCTTCGGGGAACTCCCCTTCGTATTTCCAGGTCCGGGGGGGATATCTGGAACAAAACCCCTTTTTTCCCGTTTATGTCAGGGTCGGGGAATAATTCTGAAAAAACCATTCCAACCCGGTCTTGGGGCCAGTTTCCGGGGATTTCTGGAAAAAAAAAAAAAAAAAATTTACCCCTCGTATTGTCAGTCCGGGGATTTTCTGGCAACTCCCCTGGGTTATTGCCCAGGGGTTTCGGGGAATTTCTGGAACTTACCCTTCGTATTAAGCCAGTTACCGGGGATTGCTTGGGAAAACTCCCCTCGGGCTAAGGCCAGTCCCCGGGGGATTTTTTTCTGGGGAAAATCACCTTTCCAGTATTTGGGGCAGGGGGGGGGGGGAACAAGGGATATCGGGAAACTTCCCTCGGTATTTTCCAGGGTTCCCGGGGATATCTTCTGGAACCACACCACTCGTAATTGTCCAAGTCCGGGGATTTATCTGGAACTCCAACCCCGTTATTTGCCAGTTCGGGGATTTCTGGAACTTACCCTCGTATTGTCAGGTCCGGGGTGATTTCTGGAAAATAAAAAAAAAACTCCCCTTCGTCCTCGTATTTGCCACCCAGTCCGGGGGAAATTTCTGGAAAAAATACTACCGCTTTCGTATAGCCTGTACGGGGGATTTTTGCTGGGAAAACTCCCCTTCGCATGTAGGCCCAGGTCCGGGGATTTATCTGGGAATTCCACCTCGTATTGGCCAGGGAACAAGGGGATATCTGGAAAACTTTCCCCTTTTCAGTATTTTCCAGGTTACCGGGGGGATTATATCTGGTCCACCATAACTTGTATTGTTTTAAGTTCCGGGGATAATCTTGGAACTACAACCCGGGGTAATTGCCAGTCGGGGATTTCTGGGGAAAAATTTTTACCCCTGAACCCGTATTTGCCAGTCCAGGGGATTTATCTGGGAACCAACTACCCTCGTAATTTGTCAGTCCGGGGAATTTTCCTGGGAAAACTCCCCTCGTTTTATTGCCAGTCCGGGAATTTCTTTTCTGGGAAATACTAACCTTCGTTTTAGCCCAGTTACGGGGGATTGCGGGCTGGGAAAAACTCCCTCGCATTGCCAGTCCGGGGGATTTTGGATTTTGGAAATTCCCTCCGTTTTGCCAAGGGTCCAATTGGGCGATATCCTAAGGGTAAATTATTCCCTCGGGTAATTGCCAGGTTCCCTTCGGGATATTTCTGGAAAAAAAATACCTCCCCTTCGGGGTATTTGCCAGGTCCGGGGATTTCTGGAACTACCTTCGTATTGTCAGCCCGGGGATTTCTGGAACTCCCCTCGTATTGCCAGTCCAGGGATTGCTGGAATTCCCTTCGTATTGCCAGTACGGGATTTCTGGAACTCCTCTCGTATCGCCAGTCCGGGGATTGCTGGAACTCCCCTCGTATTGCCAGTCCGGGGATTGCTGGAACTCCCCTCGTATTGCCAGTCCGGGGATTACTGGAACTCCCCTCGTATTGCCTGTCCGGGTCTTCTGGAAGTCCTCTCGTATTGTCAGTCCGGGGATAGCTGGAACTCCCCTCGTATTGCCAGTCCGGGGATGTCAAGAACTCCCCTCGTATTGCCTGTCTGGGTCTTCTGGAAGTCCTCTCGTATTGCCAGTCCAGGGATATCTGGAACTCCTCTCGTATTACCAGTCCGAGAATATCTGGAACTCCCCTCGTATTGCCAGTCCGGGGATATCTGGAACTCCCCTCGTATTGCCAGTCCGGGGATTTCTGGGAAAAAAAACTCCCACGTATTGCAGTCCGGGAATTTTTGAATCTCCCCTTCGTATTGCCAGTCCGGGGGGGGGGATTTTCTGGAAAAAAAATATTCTCGTTTTGCCAGTCCGGGAATATCTGGATCTCCCCTCGTATTGCCAGTCCGGGAATTTCTGGAACTCCGCTCGTATTGCCAGTCCGGGGATATCTAGAACTCCCCTCGTATTGCCAGTCCGGGGATTGCTGTAACTCCCCTCGTATTGCCAGTCCGGGGATAGCTGGAACGCCCCTCGTATTGCCAGTCCGAGAATTCTGGAACGAACTCCTCTCGTATTGCCTGTCCGGGGATAGCTGGAACTCCCCTCGTATTGCCAGTCCGGGGATATCAGGAACTCCCCTCGTATTGCCAGTCCGGGGATATCTGGAATTCACCTCGTATTACCAGTCCAGTGATTGCTGGAATTCCCCTCGTATTGCCAGTACGGGATTTCTGGAACTCTTCTCGTATCGCCAGTCCGGGGATTGCTGGAACTCCCCTCGTATTGCCTGTCCGGGTCTTCTGGAAGTCCTCTCGTATTGTCAGTCCGGGATAGCTGGAACTCCCCTCGTATTGCCAGTCCGGGGATGTCAAGAACTCCCCTCGTATTGCCTGTCTGGGTCTTCTGGAAGTCCTCTCGTATTGCCAGTCCAGGGATATCTGGAACTCCTGCCGTATTGCCAGTCCGGGGATATCTGGAACGCCCCTCGTATTGCCAATCCGGGGATATCTGGAACTCCCCTCGTATTGCCAGTCCGGGGATTTCTGGAACTCCCCTCGTATTGCCAGTCCGGGAATTTCTGAAACTCCCGTCGTATTGCCAGTACGGGGATTTCTGGAAATCACCTCGTTTTGCCAGTCCGGGAATTTCTGGATCTCCTCTCGTATTGCCACTCCGGGAATTTCTGGAACTCCCCTCGTATTGCCAGTCCGGGGATATCTAGAACTCCCCTCGCATTGCCAGTCCGGGGATAGCTGGAACGCCCCTCGTATTGCCAGTCCGGGGATATCAGGAACTCCCCTCGTATTGCCAGTCCGGGGATATCAGGAACTCCCCTCGTATTGCCAGCCCGGGGATATCTGGAACTCCGCTCGTATTGCCAGTCCGGGGATATCTGGAACTCCCCTCGTATTGGCAGTCCGGGGATATCTGGAACTACTCTCGTATTGCCAGTCCGTGGATTTCTGGAACTCCCCTCGTATTGCCTGTCCGGGTATAGCTGGACCACCCCTCGTATTGCCATTCCTGGCATTTCTGGAACTCCCCTCGTATTGCCAGTCCGAGGATTTCTGGAACTCCCCTCGTGTTGCCAGTCCGGGGATTTCTGGAACTCCCCTCGTATTGCCTGCCAGTCCGGGGATTTCCTGAACCCCGCTGGTATTGCCAGTCCGGGGATATCTGGAACTCCCCTCGTATTGCCAGTCCGCGAATTTCTCCCCTGGTATTGTCAGTCCAGGGATTGCTGGAACTCCCCTCGTATTGCCAGACCGGGGATATCTGGAACTCCCCTAGTATTGTCAGTCCGGGGATTGCTGGAACTCCCCTCGTATTGCCAGTCCGTTTGGGCCATTGTCGGGGATCTGGATCCATTCCGTATGCCAGTCAGATATCTCCCCTGGTACATACCCCTCTTATTGCCGTCGGGGGATCTGGACCTCTCGTATTGCCAGTCTGGGGATATCTGGACCACCCCTCCATTTCCGTCTGATTTGGACTCCCCTCGTATTGTCATCCGGGGATGCTGGAACTCTCGGTAATTGCCAGTCCCCGGGGTCTGGGATCCTCTCGTATTGGCCAGTCAGGGGATTTACTGGAACCACCCCTCTATTGCCAGTCTGGGGATTATCGACCACCCCTCTAATTGTCATCCGGGGATATCTGGAACTCCCCTCGTATTGGCAGTCCAGGGATTTCTGGAACTCCCCTCGTATTGCCAGTCTGGGGATATCTGGACCACTCCTCGTATTGCCAGTCGGGGATATCTGGGGACCACCCCTTTCGTTTGTCACTGAATTTCTAGAACCCCCTCGTATTGGCAGTCCGGGGATTTCTGGAACTCCCCTCGTATTGTCAGTCCAGGGATTGCTGGAACTCCCCTCGTATTGCCAGACCAGGGATATCTGGAACTCCCCTCGTATTGTCAGTCCGCGGATTTCCAGAACTCCTCTCGTATTGCCAGTCCGGGGATTTCATGAACTCCCCTCGTATTGCCAGTCCGGGGATATCTGGCACTCCCCTCGTGTTGTCAGTCCGGGGATATTTGTACTTCCCCTCGTATTGGCAGTCCAGGGGATTTCTGGAACTCCCCTCGTATTGCAAGTCCGGGAATATCTTGAACTCCCCTCGTATAGCCAGTCCGGGGATTTCTGGAGCTCCTTTCGTATTGCCAGTCCGGGGATATCTGGACCACCCCTCGTATTGCCAGTCCGGGGATATCTGGAACTCCCCTCGTATTGCCAGCCCGGAGATTGCTTGAAGTCCCCTCGTATTGCCAGTCCATGGATATCTGGACCACTTATCGTATTGCCAGACCGGGGATTGCTGGAATTCCCCTCGTATTGCCAGTCCGGGGATATCTGGACCACCCCTCGTATTGCCAGTCCGAGGATAGCTGGACCACCCATGGTATTGCCAGTACGGGAATTTCTGGAACTCCCCTCGTATTGCCAGTCCGGGGATTTCTGGATCTCCTCTCTTATTGCCAGTCCAAGGATATCTGGAACTCCCATCGTATTGCCAGTCCGGCAATTCTGGAACTCCCCTCGTATTACCAGTCCGGGGATTTCTGGAACTCCCCTCGTATTGCCAGTCCAGTGATATCTGGAACTCCCCTCGTATTGCCAGTCCAGGGATATCTGGAACTCACCTCGTATTGCCTGTCCGGGGATTTCTAGAACTCCCCTCGTTTTGCCAGTCCGGGGATGTCTGGAACTCACCTCGTTTTGCCTGTTCGGGGATATCTGGAACTCCCCTCGTATTGCCAGTCCGGGGATGTCTGGAACTCCCCTCGTATTGCTAGTCCGGGGATGTCTGGAACTCCGCTCGTATTGCCAGTCCGTGGATTGCTGGAACTCCCCTCGTATTGCCAGTCCGTGGATTTCTGGAACTCCTCTTGTATTGTCAGTCCGGGGATTACAGGAACTCCCCTCGTATTGCCTGTCCGGGTCTTCTGGAAGTCCTCTCGTATTGTCAGTCCGGGGATAGCTGGAACTCCCCTCTTGGAAATTGCTGTCCGGGGTGTCAAGAATCTTCGTATTGCCATCCGATCTGGGGACCCCCTCGTATTGCGTCCGGGGATTGAACTCCCTTCGTATTGCCAGTCCGGGGATATATCTCCCCTCGGATTGGCAGTCGATATCCTGGAACCTCCTCGTATTGCCAGTCCGGGGATTATTTGAACTACCTCGGAATTTGCAAGTCCCGGGATCTAAAGTAGTTCCGAGGATTTCTGGAACTCCTCGATGCCAGTCGAGGATCTGGATCTCGGTATGCCTCCCGCGAATCTCCCCTGGTATTGGGTCAGTCCAGGGATGCTGGAACCTCCCCTCGTATTGCCAGTCCGGCCGATATCTGGAACTCCCCTCGGGTTAATGCCAGTCGGGGATTTCTGGGATCCTCCCCTCGTATTGCCAGTCAGGGGAATCTGGACCACTCTAAATTGCCAGTCCCTTGGGGATATTCCTGACAAACCCCTCCCCGTATGTCAGTCCGGGGATTTTCTGGAACTCCCCTGTAATTGCCAGTTGGTTGGATTTGCCAGTCCAGGGATTTCTTGGTACCTCCCATCGGTATTATTGGGGCCACCAGTCCGGAATTTCTCCCTGGTATTGTCGGGGTTTCCAAGGATTTGCCTGGGGAACTCCCCTGTATTGCCAGACCGGGGATATTCTGGGGAACTCCCCTCGTATTGCCAGTCCGGGGATTTCTGGAATCCCCTCGTATTGCCAGACTGGGGAAATATTCTGGAACTACCCTGTATTGCCAGTCCGGGGATTTCTGGGATCCTCTCGTATCAGTCAGGGGAATCTGGGATTAAACCACCCTCGTATTGTCAGTCCGGGGATATCTGGAACTCCCCTCGTATTGCCAGTCTGGGGATTTCTGGAACTCCCGTCGTATTGCCAGACTGGGGATATCTGGACCACTCCTCGTATTTCCAGTATGGGGATATCTGGACCACCCCTCGTATTGTCAGTCCGGGGATTTCTAGAACTCCCCTCGTATTGCCAGTCCGGAGATTTCTGGAACTCCCCTCGTATTGTCAGTCCAGGGATTGCTGGAACTCCCCTCGTATTGCCAGACCAGGGATATCTGGAGCTCCCCTCGTATTGTCAGTCCGCGGATTTCCAGAACTCCCCTCGTATTGCCAGTCCGGGGATATCTGGCACTCCCCTCGTGTTGTCAGTCCGGGGATATTTGTACATTCCCTCGTATTGGCAGTCCAGGGATTTCTGGAACTCCCCTCGTATTGCAAGTCCGGGAATATCTTGAACTCCCCTCGCATTGCCAATCCGGGGATTTCTGGAGCTCCTTTCGTATTGCCAGTCCGGGGATATCTGGACCACCCCTCGTATTGCCAGTCCGGGGATATCTGGAACTCCCCTCGTATTGCCAGCTCGGAGATTGCTTGAACTCCCCTCGTATTGCCAGTACATGGATATCTGAACCACTTATCGTATTGCCAGACCGGGGATTACTGAAACTCCTCTCGTATTGCCAATCCGGGGATATCTGGACCACCCCTCGTATTGCCAGTCCGAGGATAGCTGGACCACCCATGGTATTGCCAGTCCGGGAATTTATTGAACTCACCTCATATTGCCAGTCCGGGGATTTCTGGATCTCCCCTCTTATTGCCAGTCCAGGGATATCTGGAAATCCCATCGTATTGCCAGTCCGGGAATTCTGGAACTCCCCTCGTATTGCCAGTCCGGGGATTTCTGGAACTCCCCTCGTATTGCCAGTCCAGGGATATCTGGAACTCCCCTCGTATTGCCTGTCCGGGGATTTCTAGAACTCCCCTCGTATTGCCCGTCCGTGGATTGCTGGAACTCCCCTCGTATTGCCAGTCCGGGGATGTCTGGAACTCCCCTCGTATTGCCAGTCCAGGGATTTCTAAAACTCCCGTCGTATTGCCAGTCCAGGGATTTCTAGAACTTCCCTCGTATTGCCAGTCCGGGAATTCTGGAATCCCTTCGTATTGCCAGTCCGGGAATTTCTGGAACTCCCCTCGTATTGCCAGTCCAGGGATATCTGGAACTCCCCTCGTATTGCCTGTCCGGGGATTGCTGGAACTTCCCACGTATTGCCAGCCAGTCCGGGGATTTCTGGAACTCCCCTCGTATTGCCTGTCCGGGGATTGCTGGAACTTTCCTCGTATTGCCAGTCCGGGGATGTCTGGAACTCCCCTGGTATTGCCAGTCCAGGGATTTCTAGTACTCCCCTCGTATTGCCAGTCCAGGGATTTCTAGTACTCCCCTCGTATTGCCAGTCCAGGGATTTCTAGAACTCCCCTCGTATTGCCAGTCCGAGAATTTCTGGACCACTCCTCGTATTGCCAGTCTGGACCAACCATTCTATAATGGACAAGCCCCGTTTCTGTATCAGATATTTTCAGGCTCCGGATATCTGGATCACCCCTCGTATATTGGACAAGTCCAGTTCATGTTCGTACTCCCAGTGAAAAGCAAATCAGACCGATAGTGGAATTTGTGACTCCCGGAATTTATGGATCACCCCTCGTATTGGCAGTCCGGGAATTCTCTGACCAACAGGGGACCGTTTCACTAAGCTTTGTACGACTGAAATGTTCGTACGTGCAAAATTATGATAGTCTGTAAAGTTCGCATTTTTTCTTGTAAATAATTACTGGATTTACATTTATTGAGCCTAGGCTGCATACAGCCTATGTTCAATAAATGTAAATCCATCAATTGCAATTTCCAGACGATTCTAAATTTGCATTTACGGATATTTTAGTCGTATGAGGTTAAGTGAAACGGGCCCCAGTTGTATTGCCAGTTCGGGTGGTTCTAAACCACCCATCGCGTATTGGACAAGCCTTGTTTTTGTGGTGCGTATTCCGCGTGAGAAGCGTATCAGACTCGTCATGAAATTTAAGGCTCTGGGATATCCGGAACACCCCTCTGATTGCCGGTTATGGAATTTCTGAACCAGCCTTCGTATATTGGACAAGCTCCGTTTCTGTGCGTACTCCACATGAGAAGCGTATCAATAAGCGGCTAGGCTCCCAACACCGATCGAGCGGCAAATTGAGTTTACTGGGACCGGTATTCCGGCACTACTTGTTATGCTCAGCAATCGGAAACTGTAGCATACTCGCGCTGTACCAATCACGCAAATCGCATTTACTAGTGTGTGTAATAATCGCGTTATTAATACGTTTGTGATATTCGTAGTTTGTTATTTTCTAGATTCCGAGATGTTAATTTTACTCGTGTGTGATTTTATTTTCCGTGTAAATGTGGATTTGTTACAGTGACGAAAAACATATTAGTATCTTAATTGTAAATATAAATGTTTTTATGATTAATAATATTGAAACAATTTGTGATGTGGATATACAGATATGAATACCAGTTCTCTGTGGATTAGCGGAGATACAGCACCGTTGTCGGGGATTAACCTTGAAGAGATTGCAAGGGATTAACAAGGTAATATTTTAATGAACACGTTCTAATGCGAAACGGGACCTCGTCACGTGTGCGATCAGTGTAGCCCCAGATCAGACTGCGCATCCGCGCAGTCTGATTTGGGGCTACACTGTTCGATATTCACACAATGACAAACAGCATAGTCATCAGAAATAAAACGCTTATGGTTTAAACCGGTGATAGTAACTGTGGGCCAGGGTATACAATTGTTGCACTTGCCGTAATGCCCGTTTTGTCAGCAGGTGGACATGTTGTAATGTACATGTTCAGTGTACATCATTATCAAATACCATACACTTGATTGGTCGATATTGAGCCATGTTCATTACAACTGGCTGAACATGACTTATAAGTTGAACTAATCAAAGTACTGAAAGAACTGAAACTGTATCGCCAGAAACAAAAGGTAGGAATCGTGTGTCTACTCCACACTGATGATGCCCCACGATTCTTGATAACAATCTTGACCTGGTGTGGGGTGGACTGAAAGCACACCAGATCACTTAGCCTATAGCTATTAAAGGTACATGCCCACTCAGTAGGCACATACTTTTCTTTATATCAGAGACATCACCTGAGACATATTCTGGCAAAATAAACATTCATTCACCATTACCCCAGTACTGATTGGCATTATTATGCATTTTAGATCAGCCTTAAAGTTCCACACTGATATCAGGGGCAATAACCGTGTTTCTTTAAACTTACTTTATTATTTATTCTCTGTATTTATTTTTTTGATGTGCAATGATCATACGTTATAATATATACAATTGAAACATATCATGCCTCATTTGCATATGAAAATAGCCTGATACCGCCGCGCGTCACTATCAGTAAAATAAATATTACTCAATGATTATATCTGTATAGAGGGCACTCGTAATTTATAGAACTGGTGGAATAGTGACTCGGACACAATTGTACACTTATTAAATTCATACAAAAAACAGTTTGTGCCTACTGAATGGACATGTGCCTTTCATGGGCATAACTTGATCCAGCTCTCATGTACTCTTTACGAATACCGCAGGGCCAGAACAGGTGCAAAATAGGGAACCGTAATGGATGAATCTCATCGTGAATGTTACCATTCACATTGCTCCCAACCAAAGCAATTTCAAGTTGGTAACAAAAGAATGACCTATACATGAACCACGGGGCACCATTTTAACAAATCTGAAATATCATCAGTGGTCGATCAATTTTACAAGGTTTCGTTCACATAGCCTTGTCAGTTCATGATAGGCGTGTCAGTTCATGATACATGTATGCTTGTCAGTTCATGACAAAATGGTTAAGAATTTGACCCACATTTAGGATAGCGGCCATCTTGGATTGCGTGGCGCCGCCGTTTTTATTCCATTTAAAAAGGCTGAAGCAAAGAATCATATCTGTAGTATATGACCAACATCCACCAAACGGTTCATGAGATATAGCAATTTGAAGTTGGTGTCTCAAGAATGATATTATAACCTTTCAGCGGCCATCTTCGATGACATAATTATACGATTGCAATAACAAAAAATGGGGACAGTGAATTTCCTGTTATTGATGAAAATGTAAAGTGCAGTTACCGTTACAGAGAAGCGGATGGTACCGGTACCATCCGATATCTCTGTGACGGTAACGGCTTATAGGGATCGCCCAAAAATGGCGAACACAGCCATGCTTCTAAAAAAGAGATGAATAAAATGACTACACCTATAAATACAAAATAAATAAATACAACGGACGCTGACATGTATCTGACGATACAGCAACAATCAAAATGGTTGATGTTTCGCCCTTTGTAGGCATGTACCTGCTATGCGATAGTAATGGGATGGGCATATAGCTTTGCACTTAAGGTTCCATCTGTATGTACGTCCGTCCGTCTTTGGTCAGTTGCCTCGAAAAATCGTAAGAGTTCTCCACGATGCCGTAACTTTAATATGACTGGATGGATTACTTTAATATTTGCACACGTCATAGGTGTGGGTATATACGACACACTCACGTGACCATTAACGTGAAAGTCACAGTATTCGTCTTCAGAAGGTCACGGAATCACTAGAGCCAGTTATACGTCTTACCGTTCTTACCGGTTGCGACGTGGTATATCACGTCAAAATGTTCGAACGAGTTTCTCCATCATGATATACCGTCAATAGTACGACAATGGAACCTCTCTAAACCGGACACCCCAGGGTGTCCGGTTTAGAGAGGCTCCTCTGTAAATCCGTCACGTGGGCACCGCAAAACAGGTATATGTGGTTTGCGATCACGAACAGACGTTATCAATGGTGAGAGATGACAATAAACACATACAATTAAGCAGACATAGATTGTATGGGTGTCCGGTTTTGAGAGGTTATACTGTACATATATTGCTTGACATTCGCATACTTGATACATGTGGGCATATGAAATGACCTTTTTCTACCTTCACAAGGTCGGTAAACCACATACATTGTAACCAGTGTTTAAGAGCTTCTCCAGTATAACAAAGCATCATTATTACTGCATGGCTTTCACTGGAACCTCTCTAAACCGTACAACAAGAAAACACCTGTGATCTTATTTTTTATGAGTTTCTTGGTCATTTATCTCAGGTGATAATGTCTGGTCGCGACCGCATAGTACACAAGTATAGCTCAGAAATATTAAATTCCTGATTTACAGTGTAAGTTCTCTAAGCCGGACACCCTGGGGACCTCCCAGGGTGTCCTGTTTAGAGAGCTTTCACTGTACTTTATTGTTTACAAACATAGTCTCTACTGTATGTTCCACGTTTTCTGCCGACGAACTTTTGGCCATTAAACACATTAAATCTAAAAAATATTTAAAAGTAAGTACTTTTTCATCAATAACAATAACAGTCACCCTTCCCAAAAAAATGTACTCGATGAAATCATAAAATATTGATTTTATTGCGAAAAAAAATATTTCCTATGGCAATTTAACATTGGGTGTCAATTTCCAAATGTTTTCGTTTTTTGATCCTGAAGGATCAAAAAACGAAAACATTTGGAAGTTGACTCCGAAACCTGGCGAGATAGCTTGAAAATGATGTAACTAAGAAAACAAAAGTTAGATTTTGAAAATCGGTCCACAAATAAAAATATATTTAAAAAAATCTATTTTTAGCCCCCATGTTAAATTCCCATAGGCAAATTGTTTTTTCGCAATATCAATATTTGATGGAAGTTCATCAACTAATTTATTTTGGGGAGGGTCACTTTTTTGTTATTGATAAAAAAGTACTTACTTTTAAATATTTTTTAAAATTAATATGTTTAATAGACAAAAGTTCGTCGGCAGAAAAACGTGGAACAGACAGTAGTTTGGTATTGTGTTCATCGTCAATGTTCGTAAACGTGCATATTCTCCTATGTACACTCGTATAAAGTAATCGACTACTAAAATAGAGGTATTACCTTTATATATCGAAGGTTACAATTAGAGGTCACCATACGTGCAAACAAGAGTGTATGTATACTTTGAATTATGATACGGAAAAGCGTTTCGTCGTTGAAGCAAGACCATTTGTTCTCATTATTCCGTTAATTACGTGAGCCTGGTTGTTCAATTCACAGAGCGGGAAACGAAACGGGTTTAGAACCGCAGAAAACCGGTATACTAGAACCGCCTATTGTAAAACCAATGCAGATTGTCCACGTGTGAAATGGAATCAGCGATATTGACTCGAAATCTGATTTTGAAGACATTTTAAATTGTGAACAATCGGCGTTGACGCCAATTTAAAAATGTCTTCAAAATGTTCTAAAATTCTTCTGGGAACAGCAATACTGGTAATAAGCTAGTCGTGCTTAGACCACCGGCTTCTATTATTCTAACACGTGGACATAGGCGATATCTCATGGAAAATATTTACAAACTTTACGATATTTTCCGTAAAAAACGTCCAACGATGACAAACACTTTTAATAGCAAATGCAGAATATTATCTTTCGACGTCATTTGCAGAAAATATCACATTTTCTGTAAATATATTTTATGAAAAATCGCACATGTTCTTAGGTACAAAATCGCATGTTGCGTCTCATATTGGGGCGGATATATGCCCGATTTCCCGAGCGAGTTGAACGTGTGATGCCCTCGTTATAATGAGGGATCGTCGCTAGTTATCTGCCTTTGGATTTATTTATAGAAATCCGGTCCAAATTGTATATTGTAGAGTCTTAGTGTTCGTAAAAATGGCGAGTGTAGCTTGAATTGTTGTGAAAAGGAGTCATGTTTTCGACAAGTGTTGATCCATGTCACCCAACATGTACATATCTGTGCAGTCTGATCAAGTACTGAATTATTTGCCAGATTCATAGTTTCACACTTATTAATGTTATGGCAATCAGTGTAGATCCAGATCAGACTGCACATATGGGTCTACTCTGTTCGCAAAACTATTGTTATGTGCCATTCAGTAAGAAATAAACGCTGAAATGATATCTATACATAGATTTGCTTAAGGGAAATAACTAGCTACATGTACAAACCTCATTGGGAACAAGTAAACATTATTTTCGGACCACAAGGCAGTACAGCTATTTATTGCATACTTAACCCATATACGACGGGATACAATTGTAGTAATATGAAACTTTTATGAGAAAAACATCCCTTTTTTCTTTATTTCAGCTCGAAAGTATTTGTTGTTACCACTCGTTTGAACCGTCTCGACGAGACGGTTCAAACGAGGGGTAACAACATATACCTTCATGGAGAAATAAACAAAATAATGAGATATGTTTACAAAAATTATCGTATCCTGAGACTGAAATGGGTCAATGTGCATTGACCACTTGTTATAAATACGCGTACTCGATATGTTTGAAAAAGCGGAAAATGACGTTTCTCAGTTAATCCGTCACTTTCAGTGAAACATCTATATTTATTCTGTCAACACAGTGCGTATGTGCCGTGAAACACGGTGCCGTGAAACATTTTTGATATCCTGTCAATACGACCTAATCACTGCGTATTTTTTATTTTTTGCATTTTAATGCCATTTGTAGGTGTTGACTGGATAAATAGAATAATAGGTTAGTGCCGTGAATGTGAAAAATATCTGGCGCGGCACGGAAACGGGATGTGCTCGGCAGAGCCTCGCCCATCCCGTTTTCTGAGCCTTGCCAGATATGTTTTCCCATTCACGGCACTAACCTACTATTCTCTATACGTTGCACCAAGGGGGCCCGAGGCTGTCCATATGAGGGCGGTTCCATATTAATTCATATAATATGAGCAGTCCAATATATACATATATGTTATTTCCCATCATTAGATTGTGTCATAATTAGATGGCATTTCCATAAAAACCAATTGAAATAAACACTAGTCTAAGAGGTTTTATGTATGGCTGGTTTAGACGTTCGACTGTTTAGGTCTAATCCTTTTTATCATCTTTCACGTTCATCAACTGATTATTTTCAGTATATATACTATTTAATTGGAGATGACAACAGTTAATTTGTATTGATTGACGCACGTCCGTCCGCCCGTCTGACAATCCGTCCATTCACATACATTTGTGGCTTTCTTTTGACAAAATAAAACATACTAATATGTTTGTTTTTTTAAATAAACAAATAAACGACTGACCTAGTGTTTCCACTTTACTGTCAATACCATGACGGGCGTATTTTGTGACCTCTAGTCAACAAGCTTGTTATTGGGCTCTATGACAATGGTTTGCATGTTCATTATATGCGACACGCCTAACGATTTTGTACCTAAGAACATGTGCTATTTTTCATGAAATATATTTACAAAAAAATGCGATATTTTCTGTATATGACTTCGAAAGATGATAATATTTTCATAGAAAATGCGGAATAATGTTCCGCATTTGCTATGAAAATGTTGTCATTTACGGAAGAGATCGTTAGTTTTGTAAATAATATTTTTCATGAGATATCGCACTTGTTCTCAGGTAGAAAATTGCATGGCGTGTCTCATTTGTGGGGGGGGGGGGAGGGGGGGGCGGGGGGGGGGGCTTGGGTGGTATTGTGCAATTTTATGACGGAATAATTAGATATATAATTGTGTACTTGGTAATCAGAAATACAAACTTAATTTCCAGGGAAATAGACACGGTATGTGTGAACACGGTTTGGCCGCATGTAGGAGGAGATAATTGTCGATTATCGATCGTACATGTACATGGATGGGGAGACAACCGTGATCTGATAATAGTACGGGTACAAGGTACGGGATATGGGTTTATCAGGGGGGTAAATCGATACACCCACATGTCGCTTAGTAACACGAAGCTGGTGGTATTCATCACACAATTCCCATTAGTACAGTAAACATGGGCGGGGTGAAATATCGTTGTCTTTATTTGAGGTTTGCCATTTTACATCACGCATTAATTCCATTGATCAGTTATTTAAGTCGTCAGTACTACATGTATTACACCACCGTGCAATATTGTACAAACTGAATGTGATTATGCGGACTCCATATCAAAAACTTCCATTAAAACTTTATAGATTTGTATAACGATTACAAACAAGCGTGAGAACACTTATACAAATACTACGTTGGTACAGATGAAGGCGTGCGGGTGGTCCTTAATGTGGGAGGAAACCGGTGTACCCGGAGGAAACCCGATTTTCCGATATGGCGACCACCAAATATATCGCCTCACACATCCCTCACACATCCCCCTGGCTGAGGATCGAATCTCATTAGCGAGAAGGGCGTTCGTTACCGATTGTGCTAACCGTACAACTTCCATTGTGGTTTTGACTGGAGAAAAGGGGCGTATGGGTTATGCGACCAGTGTCGAGATCCTGATCAGCCTGTGCATCCGCACAGTCTGATCAGGATCTGCACTGTTCATCCTTCCATCAGTGAAACGCCTGCCATGCGTCTAACAAACACTATAAATAGTTATCGGGCTATATGACTGGACTAGCAGATGACTGGTCACAAACCCCATAAGCCTCATTTCTCCAGGCACACATACAGTTACAGTGGAACCTCTCTAAACCGGACACGCTGGGAGGTCCCCAGGTGGTCCTGTTTGGAGATGTTCTACTGTAAATCAGACATATGACTACATATATGCCACGCTAAACGGGTTTTCTACGCGGACTCGAACAGGCATTATTATCAGAAATAGGGGACAATGGAACCCATTGAATTAAGAATACAAACAAACATTGACTGTGTGTACGGTTTAGAGAGGTTATACTGTACTGTTCTACTGTACTGTTATACTGTACTGTTATACTGTACTGTTCTACTGTACTTTGAGCACTCTGTGGTTAATAAAAAATTTATCTGGCAATTTCCTGCACTTTCACAAAATCTATTTTGCTGGCCAATGTTAACCCTTCCTCCGCTGTTGACGAAAATTGCCATCTGCTGTTTTTCATTTTTGCTTTAATTCTTAACTAAAAACTGGTTTTGACAGCACATGAGAATCGTCTCCACTGGAGACGATTCTCATGTGCTGTCAAAACCAGGTTTTCGTCGAGAAATATTGAAAATAAAACATTTCCAGCAGACGACAACATTTAATTCAGCGTAGTAAGGGTTAAATGTTATTATCATCCACTGACGGTGACACAATGTATTCGGGTCAATCCGTTTATAAAAAAATATTTTCTGTGACTGTTTAATGGTGTAACATAAACATGTCAATATTCATTTCAACAAAAGCAACACTAATACACGAATACTAGAGCACAGTCGATGGCGCGCGATCGCAATATACCTATTTTCGAAAAATGGGAGATAATCCATGACCGGGGGTCGAATCATTTTGCTCATCTACACACCACAAGGAAGGTTTCTTGGTAATGCACTCAGATAATAATGCATGTTCATGATTGCAAAAGTATGTTCCTGAGTGGTCATATGCCTGATGTAGGTTTGTCCGCTTTAGAGAGGTTTCACTGTACAAAGTTTCAATGTTACAAAGCGGCTGTGATGGTCTATCGACTACAGTCTGTTTCAGGTGAACTTGCCCACTGTTTACTGATACAGTGCAACCTCCTTTCAACAGCCAATCATCGGAAGACACAAACCTGGCTATTGTAGAGAGGTGGATGGTGTAGGGGGATGTCAAATAAATAGACAGTTCTCCATTTGAGATATAAAATATTAGCTGTTAAAGAGGGGGTTGTTGTAGAGAGGTGACCGTTCGGGGAGGTTCGACTATAAACACTGCAAAAACAATAGTATTTACTCCTATTGGCTGTATTGCTTTATAGCAAACTTTAAGAATAGGCCTATTTTTTAGTTCGTGAAGTTTGTCAAATATTGATTTTAACCGAAAACACATTTTACACATATTAAGTCCTCATAGACATGGTGGGAAAAAGTCTAACTAATAAACGTATATTATATGTTACTTTTTTATAATTTCAGAAATAGTGGACCGATTTTTTGTTTTCTTCGTTATATCATTTACAAGCTATGTAGCCAGATTTTGGAGTTAATATCCTTTGTTTGTGTTTTTTTTTCCGACAAATCCTGCAGCCCCTCCAATACCTTTTCACCCGTGTTTAAATTCCCATAGATAAATCATATTTTTTATAATAAAATCGCTATTAGGCCAAATTTAACAAACTAAAAAAGTAGGCTCATTCTTAAAATATGTCTAAACTTTAATATTATCGAAGACAACTATTGTTCTGCATTGTTGATACATGTTTCGTCGAACAGACACTACTATTTTCATTAAACTTCGTACGACTAACATGTTCGAAAGTGCAAAATTATGATAATCTGTAAATTTCACATTAACACTGATTTCCTGTAAACAATTATTGGATTTACGTTTATTGCATATACATATGCAGCCTATGCTCAATAAATGTAAATCATCAATTGAAACTTCCAGACGATCCTAAATTTGCACTTACGAACATTTTATTCGTACGAAGTTAAGTGAAACGACGCCCAGACTAGTATAATTATCACACTGAACGTGCAGCGTGTGAGGGTTGGTCAGCATACCGAAATAGTCACTATAATTGTTGAAGCCCGGTCGGTATATCATTCAATTCTATCCGTAATTGCTATTTTAGTGAACCATCTTAATGTTTGTCCATTGTGTATAAGGATCAATACACGTAAAGTCATTCAATGTCACAAATATGCACGAACATGCGATCAGAATGGAATCAAATCGAACATACTGATACATGTACTGAATATGTATGTCAAGATGAGTTTGAATACGAGAATCATCAATTAACGTGTTATGTAGGCATTATACGTGATGTCCCATCGACCCTTCAAATCAAATCCACATGCCTGGCATGTTCTCGTTTAATGAAATATGTCGCTGATTTAGAACTGTCGATGTACTTTAGTTATTCATGACTGGCACGGCGACCATGTCGAGTGGCTTTATTCCCTGAATTTCACTCGGTGCTATATCGATTGCGATACAACGTTCTTTATAGTCCAATAAACTTAGCTCAAAATTTGGCAAAATTCTAACAACAATATTTAAAAAAATGAAATATATGTATTAAACATGCTTTGAGCCTCCTAAATACATGTAACATATGCAGGTCTTCCAAACTGTCCCTAATACACTTTGAGATATACGTTAACAATTAAGAGTAGTAAAACAAAACTATTTTTATGTATCAGCAATACTATCTATGTCTAGTTATCGGGAAAGAAACTAAGAAACGACTCTACACTACTACCTTCTTGATTTTCAAAATGGCTGCCGCCAAAATATATGTTGTCACTTTGTAAGTCAGTAATATTTTCAACGATAGCCAATGTGCACATGTATGTCTTTTAGAAGAAGGGAACTTACATTTAGAAATCGTCCCTCATTCAGAAGTATTGTACTTCGCTTCATGTTAGATACAAAGATGGTCGTCATTATTGGTACACTTCTTTCAATAGCTTAGTACAACATTGCAATTACAACGGGTACTTGGTGAGTTACTCAGTAATACTGTATGCTAGTTTGACAAGGACGTAAGAGAACAATCATACATACATACATACATAGTATCAGCTGATGTACCCGGTTGTAGCTGCAGCTGTAGTTACCCAAATATATGGTGCATTAAACAAGCATAACACCATGTTTCAGAAAGCACAGTTCGTACTGCAATATTCATATATATATTCAGTGAAAATTGCATACGGTACACTCAATCAAAATTGTTCATATATACTACTGTGGCAAGCACACGCTTTCGTTTCCGCGATCTTAAATATGTCATAGTACTTGAAGCTGATGCATCGCAATTCTGATTAGCGTGTGATAGTTCAGCTCTGCAATATAACTATTATCCCCATCGTCGTTACTGTAGTCAGTAGAATTACCCTGCATAGTGTCGTCCACTTGGTCATTTACATCTTCATGTATTCCTGTAATTTTGGAATTTCCACAACCACTACCACGAAAGTAGCCTCGGGCAAGTCATTTTTATCCATTGTTGAATGCGTTGTGGATGTTTCGCACCTTGCTACAGGTGCCAAAGAACCCAGGATGGAACGTATACGAATACAAATGACAGTATCAATATGTTGTTTTATGTCAGCATTCAGGAGCGGGTCCAGCATTTGGGGAACGAGAGGTTGTCTAGTTGCGAAGGTAACTCTTGCAGTCTACTCCCATACCGTTCGTAGCTAGCTACGGACGGTACGGGAGTAATTGCAAGAGTTACCGTTCGCTACTAGGGTGTTGTCCTATTTTTGAGCTCTTCGAAATGCACTTTCCTGTGTTTTACAGTATTACATTCAGACTGCAACTGGTGGTAAACTGTGATCTATGTAAATTCCGTGGCTGAATGGGGGGGGGGGGGGGGGTTGCAACTCTGGAACCGACCTCTAGATCCGCCCCTGAGCATTTGTGGATTGCACTAACTTATGTCATTCATGCGTGCCAGCAGTTACATAATGAGTGGTAGTGAGCTTCAATATAACTGGTCTACCATTTATGACACACACATGTATATGCCATTAAAATGATGATGGGCATTGCGTACATATTTTCAGATGCAGCTCGCATTAGCAATCATGTTTTCAAGAAGTGGAAATCCAAGGGGTTGAATGTACACATACTACTAGTATGTCTAATTTGGATAACAGTTGTATTGAGACAGAAATCATAGCATGGTTACTTCATTGTCAGCCGTAGTAACATACTTTGGGATGCTATGCGGAATGACATGACACACGAGCTAGTGTTCTATAAGACCATGAAAACAGCCAATAGAAGTGTAACATGGCGAGAAAGATGCGCACCCGGCTCGGGCCCGAACCCGGACATCTGGTTTACCGCACCATCGCTCTAACCGACTGAGCTAACCAGGCACGAATACGGGCATTCGTAATGTTTAGAACTGGTGGAATAGTGACACAATTATACATTTATTTAATTCCTATAAAGAACCGTTTGTGCCTACTGAGTGAGCATGTACCTTTAATTTCTTCCCGATATCGAAACACAGACAGTAGTGTTGATATTAAGAAAGTGTGTTCCCACGCGAACGAATTGTTATATCGTGGGAACGAATTGTTAATTCGAGGGAACGAATTGTTAATTCGAGGGAACGAATTGTTTAATTGAGGGAACGAATTGTCATTTCGTGAGAACGAATTGTTAATTCGAGGAAATGAATTGTTAATTCGAGGGAACAAATTGTTATATCGTGGGAACGAATTGCTAATTCCAGGGAACGAATTGTTATATCATGGGAACGAATTGTTTATTAATTAAAAAAATCCACGTCCCCTCCGTAGATTGGAGCATTAAAACCTTGAGCGAATTTTATATTTTCGAATATTCATAGCGTACACGATACGTGTGAACATTTCGTCGGCCTTGGCTGTAGTGCCTTCTGAAAATCGTTTATTTATGCACAATTACGCCCAACAAGTCACACATACATGTACAGCCGCCATGTAGTAAACTTGTCTCACAATGTGCTCACTTTGATAAATGTGCCGACTTGGTTTAAACAGCACCTGACCAGTCGCCCGATAATGTACTGTCTTTTCAACGAACATCTAATTTGCCTACGTTACTATTATATAAGTTGATATTAATTAATAGCAATTATTGCATAAAATGGGATTTCGAAGTGTATTGATACAGTGTGCTAAAACTCATACAATTAATGCTTGTTTAATGAATAGCATGTATGATCATCTATTTAATAGGCATATGCATACTCTATTTTGTCTCTTTAACTCTTTGCATGTTAGCGGTATAAATAACATACAACACATTATGAGTATGTTTCTAATTTCTCTCGGTAAATATGTCTTGGAATTTCATTAGAATTGCGTCCAGAGGACGCAATTCTAATGAAATTCCAAGACATATTCATGACATTTACAGGGAGAAATAAAAGAAAATACAATGAAATGTCGTCTCCTATTTTTGAACTATTTATAGCCCACATATTTCCGAGCATGCAAAGAGTTAAGAATGTATTAGTCAATTAGTCCTGGCGCTGGTCTCACGACCGCTTACACTCAGAGAGGGAGAATGTTTGACACATTAAATCAATTACTTACTCCACTACGATGATATTTCTCACAGGTGATAGTCTGGATTTTGCGGTGGCAATGGATGGCGGCCATTAAACATGGCGGCGTTCAACAATTGCTTTTACTTATATCTCGGTAAGTCGTTCACATAGAAGTTACATGTATTGTTTATGGATGCACATGGGTGATCTTTAATGTGGGAGGAAACAACCGTAGTTTGCGCTAACCAGACAACAGCCTTGTCTGCTCGTTTATAGACGGTGAAAATAACATAGTTAAACCAGTATCCGACACTACCCATATTCCGCTATCACTTAATGGGGTGTAATTGGTCTGCCAACTATATTCTAAACAGTGCTCTATTAGTGTAAGTTATTGTTCACATATTGAATTTTTAAGGAATTAAATGCGAGGGAGTGCTAATGACGGCAGCATTTAGTTCCTGAAAAATCCAATATGTGACCAATAACATACATATAGTTCAGCCAAGTGTAGAATGTTCCATCCGTATTGATTTTCCATTTCCAGTTGAACAGTTCAGTTAATCATTAAATCTGTTAATATGTAACTTATTGGGGCTAAATATTGCAATATGTGAAATAAGTGGAGCTCAATGCTGCTCAGCGGTTGACTTAGAAAGTAGGGTGAACTACAAATAATGTTTGGTTATTGAAACGGATTAAGTTAAGACATATAAACTAGCAATCAATCAGTTTCATTGTCTGTGCCTAAGCTGTAGCACAGCTCAGGCTCAGCCAAACAAGCTGTTTTCATTCAAACACAATATTCAAGTATTTTGTTGTGGCGGTTGATTGGGAGCGTGCGAAGGGTACATTTAACGATGGGTTTCATCCTTAAAGGAATCCCGATATCCTTGGTTTGACCCTCAGGTACATTTTTGGCTTTCTGGTGCGTGAGAGTTATACCCATTATAAAAGTAATAAAAGTAGTACTAATCCTATTACTTTTGTGTGGCGAGAACCTGGCAACAGGTCAGTAGCCGATTTCATCAAAATTGCAAAGTATACTTATCTAGCAAAGTATTCTTTGAGGAAGTAATCATTTATTTTTTCCGAAATGCATTATTTCATATAGAACTAACGACTGCATATATTTGATGATTAAAAGTATGCAGAATTATTATACTGAATTTATTACATTATCACAGCAAAAATGGCTGTGATAATGTAATAAATTCAGTATAATAAAAATTAATAAATTTATCCTTAAATTGCAAATTTTTCCCTCAAAGTATACTTTGCTAGAAAAGTATACCTTGCAATGTTGGTGAAATAGGCTACAGGTCATTAAACACCATTAAATCAAATTATGCTGTACATTTACACATATTGGTAGGATTCGTGCAGGCGATCGTGTAGTAGGCAACCAATCCAATAAACAGGAAACTCAATGCAACGTACGTACGGTACAGAGATACAAATAAAAAACATTGTTGGCAACTCGATCTGACGTCTCATTACCAACAATATTACGTATATTTTTATGTGAGATAATATGACAGCTATGTAAAAACTACAATTATAAATATACGAATTGACTGACAGCTGTCAATTAATTTAGCGAAAAAATATGACGGCGTGACGTTTCTAAATGAACTGTTAAACGTATATTTCACGCGTCTATCAAGTTACAGAAACACGTTCCCGTGATATGATGAAATAACCCACTTTATAGTTCATCCTATTTTCTAAGCCAATCGCTGGGCAGCATTGTGCTCCACTTATTTCACACTTTACAACGTTTAACCCGAATAAGTTATATATTACCATATTTAATTAATTGATCGACAGGAAAAGGAAAATCAATATTCGGGTGGGACATTGCAGTATGCACTTGGCTGAACTATAAGAATGTTATTGTTCACATATTGGAGTTTTAAAGAACTAAATGCTGCGGTCGCTAGAGCTCCCTCTCATTTAATTCCTTAAGAATCCAATATGTGAACAATAACTTAGTGTAATAAAACTCATATTATACTCGAGTAATACATATGCAAATGAGCCCGCTAACATTTGCGATGATTTAATATGGTGTTTATTAAACTCGTTGACTAATTTCATAAGAAACTCGGCATAGCCTCGTTTCTTATTAAATCAGTAAACTCGTTTAATGAATATCATATTAAATCACCACTCATGTCAGATTTGAAAACGCACATGTACTTATAGCTTGGATTATTGACAATGACCAGAAAACTGGAAAAAAAGTGATAGAAATATAAGAAAAGCCACGTGCTTGTGTAGCCAATCAAATGTGCAATATCTCATGAACATTTTCGATATTTTCCGTAAATAATGTCGAAAGTAGGACGAATGGTCAAAGCAAATGCGGAATAACATTTCGTCAACGTTCATCACCTACAGAAAATGTACCCTAAATGTTACGGCTATATAATTAATGCAAAAACAATATATTTTTTCGATAATATTAAATAATTGCAAAATTTAAGAATGAGCCTACTTTTATTTGCGTGAAATTTGGTCCAATATTGATTTTATTGTGAAAAAAACCATTTCCCCATATTAAATCACACAGTGAAGATATCTATAGGGATTTAACATCGGGGTATTTTTTCTAACTTTAAGAACGAGCCTTCTTTTTGTTTCGTGAAATTTGGTCAAATATTGATTTTATTGCGAAAAAACAATTTCCCCATGTTAAATCCCCATACAGGGGTCCTACCAATTATCCGGACAATCAATTTATCGGACAAATCAAAATAGCTGTTAATTAAACGCATTCATTTGATCCGATTTTGCAACGGACACATCTAAGTCACTCAGGTGCTTGCTGTTTCCATGCCAGTGTGAATAATATATCGCCAAGGTAAACATTTTAGTAAAATTTGCCGAAAACATTCCCCCACTATGTCCACAAGTTGTTTACAACGTCAAACGTCGCGCGGGGGCTTGTATCTGTCACTGCGCATGCGCATAATTTGAGGCCCCCTATAGAGTGTTTCAATACTCTGTTGTGTGAAGTATGCAGACGATACGATGCATTCCTCCAGTATCATTTTCAGACTGTTTAATACACAATGTACAATACAGAGCAGATAGGAAGGAATGCGAAAATATATCATGATAGAAAAAGAACGAAGAGCTACTTATTCAAAAACAAATAATAATTATTTCAAGACCAAATCGCCCCAAGCCATTTCGGACCCAAGCCATTACACACCATTTCACACCCATATTCATTCGTGGATAAAATCGACAGGTGCGAAAACACCAGTGTACGAAACGATCATTACCGCAGAATGTCCACCAAATTATGAAGAGCTCAATCGAGTGCGCCCATTACGTCATTGCAGAGTTGTTCTATAAATACAATATATTCTATAAATACGATGTTTTCCAAGAAGCGAATGGTGATTGTGTTTTCTGCAAAACAACACAATGCTGTTTTATACTGGTTTTCAGGCGATAAAATTATGATTTTAAGGTGAGAATACAAGTTATAAGACGGTTATACATTTGTCCGGATAATTGATTGTCGATGTTAATTTTGGGGCAATGTTACGACTGATGATCTGACCCAATTTTAAGTGAGAAAGATGGCACAGTTTGCTAAATAGTTTCCATGCGTTGAGAAAGCAAGAACCGACGATTGTTCTGTGAAAATTTTATGCCCGTAGCTGCTATTTTAAGAAAAATATCGTAACAAAATAGCCATTTTTGTTCGATAATCTGGAGGATCCCTGTAGACATCTTCACAGAGTGAAGATGTCTATGGGGATTTAAAATGGGGAAATCTTTTAGAATTTCAGAAATACTGGACCGATTTTCAAAATGTAACTTTTGTTTTCTTAGTTTGATCGTTTCCAAGCTATCTAGCTAGGTTTCAGAATCAATTTTATAGATTTAATATCGAAACAAATATTGTTTTTGCATTGTTTATATGGCCGTAAAATTTGGGCAGGTTTCGTGAAACGGACAGTAATATAAATGTTTGTAAAATTCAATAATACTCGATATTTATTATGCGCACGGTACATGAACTACATACATAAGCTATACGCCACGATTAGATCAGGGTTCGTCCGCATGTACGAGGTTCTCATTGATCAAAATATTGCATTTTGAACATCAACATTACATATACTAAAATAAGTTCATGTACATACATGTAAATACAGGGGTCGTTTCACTTAACTTCGTACGACTGAATTGTTCGTAAGTGCAAAATCATGATACACTGTAAAATTCACATTAACAATATATGCAGCCTATGCTCAATAAATGTAAATCCATCAATTGAAATTTCCAGACGATCCTAAAGTTGCACTTACGAACATTTTAATCGTACAAAGTTTAGTGAAACGGCCTCCTGATTTCCAGACAAGCCCGATGCAAGTAGTCATTTTCATATGGTTTGTGCATTTTCTGCTTATCTCGATCTGCACATTGGGGCACAGAGTACAGTTTGTGCACTGTGCTTGGTGCAACAAATATATTATCCTCATCATATATTGATGGAGGTGGAGATTTCTCGGATTCTTATGTAATGAGAGTTGTGATGGTGATGTAATGTTATCAAATTTGATACCGTACGTATGCGGTACGTGTGGCCTTGACTGATAAATATGAAAGTAAATTAAGTAAATGCTTTGATTTAACGACGGCACTGGTTCGATGACCTTGTATGTCGGGACCGACTATTTAAGTCACCATCCGATAGGACTAGGCTAGCACGAAGTTGTCTTGCCCAAGGACACGCCGAATCGGCCATATGAGACACGCCATGTGATTGTGTACCTTTGGATATTACGTAATTTCATTAAATACGTTTACAAAATTAACGATATTTTTCATAAATAAAGTTTTGGAGTACATGCGAAATATAATTCCGCATGTACTCTGAAAATTGTGTCATATTTTGACGCCATTTATGGAAAATATTGTAAATTTTGTGAATGTATTTCATGAAATAACGCATTTGTCACAAGGTACGAAATCGCATGGCTCGTCTCATATGCGGCTGTGACTGGATAAATGGGGATTGTGGCCACTTAACTAAATGTTTTGACTGCGGTCCCTATGTATTATACAGAACACAATACCATGACGTTCATTGACTTGACATTCTACACGTACATGCCAATGACCCATGACGACATTTCACTCAAATATTCCAAGATGATGCAATCACGAAAACACATGTCATAGCTGCAAATTATCAGCATGACTGATTTGCATTAATTATATTTTACATGGAATGTATTCAAATCGGCAATTATAACGAAGGTTACATCGATGTTTGTGTTCCCCCGGGTGGTGCCATTTATGATAGGCACCATCGATTACCGAGAAAATTTTCAAGTAGGGAATAATTTCTTTAGAATATTTTGAACCAGCCACGATACAATTAGGATTATGGAGTTTTTAGCCAGCGCAGACCACGTCTAATAAGGAAAGCCATATATAAATACAGTGAATCTCGCTAAATCGGACACCCTGGGAGGTTCCAATGGTGTCCGGTTGAGCGAGATGCCACAGTGACTGTATTTCATGAATACGTATGAACATGCTAATGCATTATTCAGGATATGGGATCACGTGGTCTGTTGTTTACACTTGAGAAATGGCGACGCACATGAGTTCTGAGGTAAATCTTATTTTTCATCAATTCGACTGCGGTGTCTTCCTTTTAACGATGACTATGTTCCAGGTGTTAACACTACGAGTCCGCCAATACCAAATTCAGCAGCATTACTTACATGTATGTAGTTAGTCTGAACATTCTGCAGAGACATTTCAATCGGACGGAATCGTACTTTGTTTCAACTTGGTCTAAATCAAATTTCTCTGCAGAATGTTCTCACTAACTTCATAAGCAATGCTGCTAATTTTACCTGAGACCGCATGGGCGCCGCCATTAATCAAATGTTAACAATAGATCACTTGATCCCATACCCTGTTATTGAGTATTTACTTGTATACAATCTACAAAGTATGACATGTATTCCCTTTGCACTTTTTCCATCGCCAATGACAATGTATTGTGGCGAGAAGCAAATTGGGCGTAAGTGCTAAGAAATTGACTTGATTTGAAAAGGAAATGAGTGGTTTGCGATCACGAACATGCATTATTGTAGTAGATGCAGTGTAATAACATTTATTAAAATTGATATGTCTGAGATGTGCTGGATGTTATATATAGCAAATTTGTCGATAGGCGCAATGGCAATGTTTTTTCTATTCAATAGCGAAAGGTGTAGACCCTGATTAAACATCCTGAACGAAACAGAGACACGTTTCTGGCATAAATGTTGTTCTGTATGTCAGTGTTGACCGTGGTTACGGGCAGTAACTCTACAAAACGTCCGTACCGTCCGTATGCTACGGACGGTACGGACGTTTTGTAGAATTACTGTCCACAATATATGTTGACCGCGGTTGGCCTATTAATGGTTAACTTAAAACATTGTCACATACGACCTGTGTTCTCTTACATTAGACATGTTATAAAACCATTGATGAGTAAGGCTTTGATGCAATATTTCAATTAATATAATTAATAAAAATATCAATATCGATTGCCATTCATCGGCTCTGTGCATCAGAGAAGAAAGGCAAGCAACAAATAGGGACTTTTCCAACTTTCATGCTCTACAAATTACCATGAAAACAAGTCTCAAGGTACAAGCTCACGTGGTTATAACAAAAACAACAGTGGCTGAAAGTGTTGAAATCTTGAAAGTATTATTTGATATTTTCCTTAATATGAAACGGATTTTGATGAAATATGGCGCAGCAAACGCGTCTTCATGAGCTGTATTTGGTGGTCCAGAGAGTTTGGCACAGACTTATGTCGTTTTTATTCGCAAAAACGACAGAAATTTGGGCGAAAATACAGAGACCACCAAGTGTAGCTTAACAAGACGCGTTTGATGCGCCATATTTCATCAAAATCCGTTACGTAATAAGGACACTATAACAATAACAAAATACGTACTTTGAATCAGACGGATTCTGGAAATGTCAGTACTTGTTGTTGTTGATAGTACCACGTGATCATACACCTTGAGTCTGTTGCACATCATGTAACGATACAATCACAAGTGACGTCATCTACGGCGAGTGTCTACTGGGACTGGGAGCGGTGTTATGCTAAATCGCAGCCATGCAATTGTGGTGGGAAAAATGGATCGTTGTCAGACAACCTGACTTGATTCCTGTCGGACCAGTCTATATCATATTCGTTAATGATTTAGCATTGTAACGTAACGTTATTGTGATCACCATCTGAATTGCACCTTCTGTGGAATCTCTCTAAGATGGACAACGCAGTAGTTATGTAATCATATTTTTATTAACACGCAATCGATCATCTAGTGGAATTATTCGATTAACCTAGATCTCAAGAGACCCGGGTTAACACCCGTGCCCAGACTAACAAACGGCGCCCCAAGGCGACCCGGCATGGGTCCAACCTACCAAACGTGAGTGTATAGCGTTAAGCGAGCAATTTGTGTGTACTGCTTAGACAGTTAAAACGGACGGTCTTATATATTCTACGGATGACGTTTAATGTTGCATCAGAATTACCAACTGGTCCCCGCTGATGTGGCTTGTCTAAATATTATTACGCACCCAGTAATCCTTCATTAAAAACGGGCCATATCATATGGTTGGGAGCATGCGAAGGGTATTTTAACGTTGGGGTTCATTCTTACCGGAGTCCCATGCTCCGTCCATGTGATTACTGTCTGTTTCACGAAAGCTGCCCAAATTTTACTGCTATATAAACAATTCAAAAACAATATTTGTTTCAATAATATTAAATTAAAGGAAAATTTAAGAATGAGCCTTCTTTTTATTTCGCGAAATTTGGTCAAATATTGATTTTATTACGAAAAATTGATTTCTCTATGGGAATTTAACATGGGGGAAAAAGAGGTAAGGGAGTGTGGGAGGTGTCAAAAAACGAAATATTTTGGATATTGACTCCGAAACCAGGCAAGATAGCTTGGAAATGATCTATCTAAGAAAACAAAAGTTAAATTTTAAAAATCGGTCCAGTATTTCTGAAATTCAATATTATTTAGATTTAATGTGTTTAATAGCCAAAAGTTCGTCGGCAGCAAAACGTGGAACAGACATTAGACGGATGTATCTTTCTCGCCAAACAAAACGAGGCTACACGAGTTGATAACTATCACATTAAACCAGCACAAATGTTGTTTTTCTATGTATTTGATAAGCACAGCATAATACATTGAGGTTATACTGATTACATACCGTGTTTCTGTAGCGGTACCATTTTGGTATGCAATTACACTAGCTTATTATCATAGTTGATACATAGATGATCTCGAATCTTTTTCGATTTAATATGAAATGTATTAAGCGAGTCAGGCACATTTCGATGGTCTAGTAACATAAGGTCGTAACTGCTATGCTTTAGCATAGCAGTTACGACCTTATGTTACTAGACCATCGATTTGATGCAAGGAGCCTCTGAAGAGGGGCATGCAATGGTTGACTCGTTTCTATTAAATGGAAACAAGTTGAATATTCTGTTTATCACACGACTTCACCCATCCATAGAACATAATACTTTGATACAGTATAATCTCTCTAAATCGGACACGCCGACAGTCTGTGTATCCTTAATTGTATGGGTTTCATTGGTGTATATGTATGATGACAATGCCTGTTCAAGTTCGTAAAGCACATCTGCATACCTTGGCATAGTCATACGTCTGATTTACAGTGGAACATCTCTAAACCGGACACCCTGGGGACCAGGGTGTCCGGTTTAGAGGTTCCACTGTATATCCAATACGTTTCAGTGAGCGGGCGCCATTGCATATGTTCGCATCTAGTTGGAATCGCCACATATATAAATATTTTTTTTGATACGATCCATGAAATATGCAATATTATAGGTTCCTGTTCTGTGTAGGCACTTATTTTACCATACCGGAACACATTATATCGTTTGCATACATTTCACGAAATCACTAACGCTTCTAATTAAAACATGATGAAATCAAAATAGCATTGCTTTGTCGCGCCATTAGGAACGTCGTTTTGAACATCTTCATTGTGTTCGTTTGGTATAACGTTATCGCATAATACGAAAACGTAATTACAGGGATGCGACTTACACGTCATAACAACATTTGTATGTGATAAACTGTACTATTATACGATTAACCCATTTTATGAAATATTTTCGTTCACGATTAGCTGGAGACTAGTTCGATTCCACGATGGTGTGATTGCGTGATGGCGTTGTACAATGTCTCATAACGCAAATAGAACACAAATATTTACCGATGTTGTCAGGGTACAACAGCAGCCATTTTGTGGATCAGTGAGTCTTTTCCCGGACGTTATCACGTGGCGTATTGATTACTTAACACATCTGATGTGTCGCTGCTCGGCTTAAACACAGAACTGGGACACTTCTTCTAATATTAAATGTAACACTTGCCCGTGTTAAATCCTCTGTGAAGATGTCTATAGGGATTTAACATGTGGACATTTTTCTAATTTCTGTGATGTTTGTGTAAAGCGCAACGATGGGACACCTGACTTACAGTTAATTATTTGAAAAGTGTTCACGAAATATAGTGTACTGCTTACGATGTATAAGTTATTGTTCACATATTGGATTTATAAGGAATTCAATGCGAGGGAGCGCTAGCGACCGCAGCATTTAGTTCCTGAAAAGTAGAATATGTGAACAATAGCTGACTTATAGTTGCGCCAAGTGTACAATGCAATGTCCCATCCGAGTATTGATTTTCCATTTCCTGTGAAACAGTTATTCACTAAATCTGGTAATATGTAAATTATTGAGGTTAAACCTTGTAATATGTGAAATAAGTGGAGCACAATATTGTCCAGCGATTGGCTTAGCAAGTGAACTATCAATGAACTTTGATATAAATAGAAAATCTCTAAACCGGACATATAGTCTGTGTATCTTTAATTGTATGGGTTTAATTTGTGTATTTGTATGATGATAATGCCTGTTAAAGTTGGCAAAGCACAGCCACATGCCTAGACATAGTCATTTGTCCGATTTACCATGGAACATCTCTAAACCACACACCCTGGGGACATCCAATATGAACTCACGAGACGTCAAGATGGAAACATATTGATGTCTTGCGTTGCATTGTGTTTCAATGGTAAACGAAAGTACGTTTATAATAAGTGGGTTTATTGGAGGCAAAATGGGCTCTGCAACATTCGTATATTTGTATTGTCTCGCCTTCATGTATATTTAAACAGAGGGTTTAGAAAGTTCAATCGTTTTGTTGACGCCGACTGCGCAGTCGGATCTGGGGCTACGCTGGTCGTGTGTTTCCCTTTCTCAGTCGTGGTACCATGTGTGGCTGTGCCTGGATAAATGGGTATTATCGGCTTTGTGACCAGTGTAGCTTCTGATCGAATACCATACTCCTGGGGCCCGTTTCACTAAACTTCGTACGACTAAAATGTTCGTAAATGAAAATTTGGAATCGTCTGGAAATTTCAATTGATGGATTTACATTTATTGAGCATAGGCTGCATATGCAGCCTATGCTCAATAAATGTAAATCCAATAATTGTTTACAAGAACAATTGTTAATGTGAAATTTACAGACTATCATACGTTTGCACTTACGAACATTTTAGTCGTAAGAAGTTTAGTGAAACGGCCCCCTGTATCCTGATAAAGTTCTATATTGCTTGTTTAAAGCGTGACGGTATGTCATTGATGGAATGGCGAACAGTGCAGATCCTGATCGGACTGTGCGGATGGATCTACACTGGTCGCAAAACCCATAAGCCCCATTTCTCCGGTCACAACCACAAATGTAGATCTGAATGCACAGTTTCGATCTTGTAGCATCCTTGGCATTGTTGTCATTTCCGGTAACGTTAGCAATGGCGATACAATCGGTAACATGATAATTTCATTAAGAACGCATTTCTCACCAGCGTGAACAAATCGAACACGGCCTGGTCAATAAACGTCTTGTCCCCGATACAACGCATTTCAAACTAGTGCAGAATGTGACATGTATTGGCTAAACACTCTCGATCAATCAATGTCCCGTAATCAGCCGTTGCTTATTGATATGATATTGATACTGGTTGATATGGTTATTTACAGAAATAATTTTATTTATTTGAGTCATGGTAATATAGGCTTCACAAACTGCAATACATGCATGTATGCAAAAGCATGAGACATGTACATGTAAGCCGAATGAATGAAACATTGACCTCCCATCTAAGAATTATAAGAGACTAAGTGGACACACCACCACTTGCGTTAATCTTGTCCAGATGTCAACGTTTATAAATAACAATTTTATTGCACTCTATAAATATCACGCAATCTGATTGGCTAATGAGCATAAATTACAGGTATATCATTGTTGATGAACGGTCGCAAATTATTTAAATATGTATTCCTACGCCAGTAGTAAATGCTTGCTTTCAATCACAATATTAAAGTATTTGGTAATAAATACATTGACAAATAGTGACAAGATTAGCCCAGACGGTGGTATATGTTGTTGTAGAAATAACTTACTTCAATGACCACGGTATGGCTAGCTGCACGTTTTTCGCTTTATATGCAACATGTTGCACTATATCGCTACACCACGCTACATATAAACAAAATTGCTACCCTCTCCATACCGTGGGGTCAGCGTGTAAGTGCACACACGAACGAACACGACAGATTGGTTCCAGCCTGTCGTGTTCGTTCGTGTGTGCACTTACACGCTGACACCACTGTACCTCTCGCAAGGGTAGCAATTTAAACGAAGCTCGCTTCAAACGCACATTTGGAAAGACTAATCCGTCATAACGCTTATGTAATGCAGTGTAATGAAATATAATGAGAGTTATCCCGTCAACACAGTGCGTATGTGCCGTGAAACACGGTGCCGTGAAACATTTTTGATATCCAGTCAATACAATTTTTGCATTTAACAGCCATTTGTAGGTGTTGACGGGCACGGAAACGGGATGTGCTCGGCAGAGTCTCGCCCATCCCGTTTCCTGAGCCTTGCCAGATATTTTTTTCCCATTCACGGCACTAACCTACTATTCTCTATTTACGTACTCAAAACCACAATATGGGCTGCAAACAGAGCCTATTGAATCCTCAAGTTCATTTATTTCATCCTGTTTAAAGAGGCATTGGAAACAATACTATAATAAATAGAAACTTCTTTTCATCATGGTCCCGTGAAAAGTCGTTTACTTGAAGATATATGACGATACTAGCACTGCTGGGTTGTTTCAGATTATCACATTTTCTATCTTCTTCTTGAACGCAACGAGATAATAATATATGTTTTCAAAACTTTCTTGTATGGTCCTTTAAGATATCAGTTGCTACAACCCCAACGTCGGACTACGAGGGGTGATAAAACAACAAACCACTGTAATACATGTACAGTGCAACCTCTCTACAACAGCCACCCATGGGAAGAGGCAAAACTGGCTGTTATAGAGAGGTGGCTGTTGTAGGGAGGTTAATGCTGAATACAATTTTATCGTCTGATGTTTATTTATGTTCTTCAATAATTCTCAATAAAAACATGTTTTGACAGCATTTTAGAATCATTTCCAATGGAAATGATTCTAAAATGCTGTCGAAACATGTTTTTATTGAGAAAGAATGCAAAATCAACATCAAACGACAATGTTCATGCTCAGCAGTGTAAGGGTTAGATATAGAGGAAATCATCCATTTGGGATATAAAATAGCGGCTGTTACAGAGAGGTGGCTGTTGTAGAGAGGTGGCCGTTCGGGGAGGTTCGACTGTACATGTATTGTTTGTGTGTTACATTATTTAATAAACTTTTGTATTTAGTTTTCGTTGATTTATTTATGCTCCAATTGTCAATATCTAGGTACAGCCAGATATCGTGGGAGCAAAACGTATATGACACATGCCATGTGATTGTGTACCTTTGGAAATCTACGTAATCTTATTAAAGACGTTTACAATATTTTTCATAAAGTCAAAAGTTGACAACATTTTCAGAGTACATGCGGAATTATATTTCGCATGTACTCCGAAACGTTTGTAAACTTTTGACGCCATTCATGGAAAACATTTTTTGTAAAAATATTTCATGAAATTACGCGGATTTCCGAAGGTACAAAATCACATGGCGTGTCCAATATGTGGCTGTGACGGTGACTGGGTTTATGGAATGTGCGACCTGTGCAGCACCTGGTCCAACAGCACACTTATGTAGCCTGATAACGATCCATATTGCATGACGGGTCTTTTATTGATGAAATGGCGAACAGTGCAGATATACGGAGGCACATGCTGATCTGGATATACACCGGTCGCAAACCCGCATTCTTTAGTCACTGCCACAGTTTTTTGTAAGCATCTGAAGCAAGTCCAGTTGCATTGCATCTGGTCATGATTGGCCAAAGTCTACTGACTTCGCTTCACTCTGTTTCATCGTCATTTTGTTGATACAAATCAGAATGTCTCGTTTTGGTTATCATTATACAGTGAAACCTCTCTAAACCGGACACCCCACACCATGGGAGGTCCCCATGGTGTCCGGCTTAGAAAGGTTTCACTGTAAATCAACCATTTTATCATTATGAGCCAAAGTTGTGTACTATGCGATCACGAACAGACATTATCACCTGAGATAAATGACAAAGAAGCTCATCAAAAATAAGATCACAGGTGTTTCCTGGGTGTCCGGTTTAGAGAGATTCCACAATAATAATTTAAACACTGAGTCCTGGTATATTGCATGTTATGTTACAGATGATATATATAGATGAATTTATCCCGTCAGCACAGTGCGTATGTGCCGTGAAACACTGTGCCGTGAAACATGTTTGATTTCCTGTCAATACGACCTAATCACTGCGTATGAATATGTGCGGAGGCTGGTGTTATTTTTGTTTGCATTTTAAAGCCATTTGTAGGTGTTGACTGGATAAATAGAATTGTAGGTTAGTGCCGTGAATGGGAAAACATATCTGGCGCGGCACGGAAACGGGATGGGCTCGGCAGAGCCTCGCCCATCCCATTTCCTAGCCTTGCATGAATCATTGGATGATCAGGGCCCCACGGGTCCTTAAAAAGAAAACTCGTTTCACGTCGGTACGTAAAAAAAGAATTACACTAATTTACCCTATGTATGTATATCATGTATATGAAGCATACGTGTATATGTAACCAGCTGCGTAGATTGCTTTGGATATTGGTATTAACCATAATTAATTCCATACGTGTTATTGCGCAAATTCCGACACCCGTGCATTGAAACGAACACGCTCAAGTGAACTTTGTTGTATGCAGATATTCGGAGATCACGAATATTGGACAGTTTGTGGATTGGAAGGTACATCATACAAACCAATTAAGAATGGCTCCCTTTGTCTGCCTTGTTGCCGATGTCAACAGATCGTGCACCAATCAGTGCTGCCGTGTCTGGGAACACACATCGGGAAAATATCGCTCCGCCGTGACATAGAGAGGCTTATTGACTGTTTTGTGTGAACTTGCACTCTTTACTGTCACTAAAACATTGCCACAACAATATGTGTTTCAAAACTATTGTTATTTTAGCATTTGATTTGAAAATTTGAGCCTACATGTAGTTCATGTCGTGGAATTGGTCAATGTTGATGTGACTAGAGAAATGGGACCTATGGGTTTGTTGCGACCAGGATAGATCCAGATCAGTCTGATCACTGAGGCGGCCGTTTCACGAAGCTTTGTACCACTAAAATGTTCGTAAGTGCAGATTTAGAATAGTCTGCGAATTTCAATTGATGGTTTTCCATTTATAAATTTAAATACAATAATTGTTTACAAGAACACATTGTTTAGATGAAATTATGAAATGACTATTATAATTTTTGCAATTACGAACATTTTAGTCGTACGAAGTTTAGTGAAACGGTCCCCTGGATTTGCACTTTGATTTGCGTATGAATATTTAATTTAACGTGGGGAGTCAATTTCCAAAAATTTTCGTTTTTTGATCCTAAGACTAAAACATTTGGAAATTGACTCCGAAACCTGGCGAGACAGCTTGAAAATGATGTAATTAAGAAAACAAAAGTTAGATTTTGAAAATCGGTTGAAAAATAAAAAGATATTTAAAAATAATCTATTTTAGCCCCCATGTTAAATTCCCATAGGAAAATCTTTTTTTCAGAATAAAATCAATATTTGATGGAATTTCATGAAACAAAAAAAATTGGGGAGGGTGACCTTTTTGTTATTGATGAAAAAGTACTTTTTTAGATTTAATGTGTTTAATAGCCAAAAGTTCGTCGGTAGCAAAACGTGGAACAGACAGTAATTTACTTCTCACATTAAAGGTACATGCCCACGCAGTAGGCACAAACTGTTCTTTATAGGAATTAAATAAGTGTATAATTATGTCACTATTCCACCAGTTCTAAAAATTACGAGTGCCCGCTATACAAATATAATCATTTATTAATTATCAATTTACTGTTAGCGACGCGCGGCGGTAACAGTCTATTTTGATAATGTGCGGGGACGACGCCTTTCCCATCACGGCTTGCGGTGCGCATGCGCAGTATACTACGCGCGCCAGTAGGCTTCCCAATAGGTAAACAAGAATATCAACATGTCGAAACTGTTATATTGTATGGAGACACGATAGGTTTAGATGTACACGTGTTTAATACAAGCACTGATCATAGAATGAGACATGCAGGGTGAGGCAGGACATGGCTGTCAACATGTATCAATTACATCTAATTGGAGTCTGCATGGTACATTATAAAACATGACTTACCATTATATAACATCTCCCTTTTTAATACTCTTTTTCCCACAACAGTGGGCCAGTGTTTTTAATCACCAGCTGCCATAGTATATTTCAATTACCTCCCACATCTGTGGTTGAACATATATTGCTGTTATGTCATGGCTAATCTAGAGGGTGGCTTTGATAGGCGACCCGACCTTGTCACATAAAATTCATTGTGTTTGTCAGGCACCTTGGATACCGTTTGTTCATGCCTGTTCTCATTACCGCATTCTTTGTGGACCTGCGATTCAGGCATTCGCACGACAAATCTCCTGTTTCTCCTAATCATGCCATCACTTGTTTCCACATTGTAAGAACGTGGATATTGGGTCTTATACTTTATTTTACCTGTCTTATTTGTATCCTTAACCCATACTTTATCCCCCTCACGGAGGATTGGCATACTACGGGCGCGGTGGCGCGAGTCGTAATATGTCTTTTGTTTCATCTGGCTCTTTTTCTCAAAATGCTGCACAGTTTTGAGATTGGGCCATTCAGGATTTAGTGCTTTGGGTACTACAGGAATTGTCGTCTGCAATTTTCTCCCCATAAGCAATTCAGCTGGGCTGTAGCCATTGTGTAATGGGGTTGTCCTATATGCAAGCAGTGCCATGTATGGGTCATCTGCTTTTTTCAGCAAGCTTTTAATAGTTTGGACTGACCGTTCCGCGAGTCCATTACTTTGCGGATATCTCGGACTGCTGGTTACATGGTTAAACCGGTATGATGCAGCAAATCTCTTGAATTCTGCTGAATTATAGCATGGCCCATTATCACTGACAAGGGTGTCCACTAACCCGTGTCTCGCCATGATTGATTTCAAGTGAGTGATAACCGCGTTTGTGCCTAAACTGCTCAGTTTGGCAATCTCAATATATCTGGAAAAATAGTAAACCACCAGCAAGTATGACTGACCATTTAGCTCAAATATATCGGATGCTACCCTTTGGAAAGGCCTACTTGGGAATTCGGATGATAACAAGGGCTCGGCATGATCGCTCGTGTTTTCAATGCATTTCTGGCAAGATTTGACTACATTTTCCAGCGCGGTACTCAGACCTACCCACCAAATAGATATGTGTGCCCGTTGTCTGCACTTGGTAATACCTTGGTGGCCATTATGAATTCTGTCAAGCATTTCAGCTTGCATGACATTGGGAATGATCAAACTGACACCTTTCAACAGTAGCCCTTGTTCAACAGTAATTTCTCCCCTGTGTGACCAGTATGGTTTCATAGTTTAATTTTGGGCAGATTTCTCAGGCCAACCTTTGCTACAGTATGTCAGGAGATTACTGCAGACCTCGTCATTCTCATAATGGGACTTGATTTGTTCCAGGCGACTTGACGAGGCTGGTAAACTCTGAATTACTGTATCTACGAAAGCGTCTGCCTCTAAATTTAGTTCATGATCTGAGTCACACGGTCCAGACAGAGGTGCTCTGGATAAACAGTCAGCTTTAACAAGTTTACTACCTGCTGTATAGCTGATTGAGAACTGATATCTCATGAGCCGTATCCGAAACCTCTGCATTCTGGGAGTTAACTCTGTCAAATCGTTTGTACTCAGTAGAGGAACCAATTGTTTATGGTATGTCTCCATACTGAAGTGGACTCCTATAAGAAAATTTGCAAATTTCTCACAGGTCCATGTTAAACTTAAACATTCCCGGTCTATCTGTGCATACCTCTGCTCGGTTTCTGACAGCGAGCGAGATGCATATGCGACTGGCTTCCATATACCCCCGTGTTTCTGGCGTAAAACACCTCCCATACCAAATGAGGAGCAATCCGCCGAAACCAAGATTTCTTTCTTGGGATCATACTGAACTAGAATTGCTGGCGAACTCAACTCAGCTTTAATTCTAATGAAAGCCGTCTCTTGTGCTGGGCCCCAAGCCCATGCATTTTTGACCTTAAGAAGGTCACGCAGTGGCTTAGTCAGTTCTGCCATCTTTGGCGAGAATTTAGCCAACTGATTTATCATGCCTAAGAACCTACGGATATCAGAAACATTTTATGGTTTTGGCATATCCACAATGGCTTTGATCTTTGACGGATCAGCCTCAATTGTACCTTGGCCTACAATGTGGCCTAGAAATCGGACAGAGGATTTATAGAACTCACACTTTTCATCATTGAGTGTGATACCAGCTTTCTCTATGGCTTTTTACACCATGAGAAGCCTTGTGTCGTGTTCTTGCTTTGTTTCCCCAAAGACAAGAACATCGTCCATCTGGCAAACTACTCCTGAAAATCCCTCGAGCAACTCCGACATTTTCTTTTGGTAGAATTCGGGTGCTGAGGAAATTCCAAATGGAAGTCTGTTAAAACAGAAACGACAGTACGGAGTTATGAACGTAGTCAAATTGCGGGACTCTTTTGCAATATTTATTTGCCAGAACCCACTAGATGCATCGATCTTTGAGTAATAGCGACCACCAGCTAACTTTGAAAGTGTCTCATCGACCGATGGTAAAATATATCGCTCGCGTTTGACCGACTCATTCAATTTCGTCAAGTCAACACATATTCTAATTTGACCATTAGACTTCGGAGCAATTACCATGGGATAGCACCATTCAGTAGGTTCAGTTACTTTTGAAATGACCCCTCGTTGCTGCATGCGCTCGAGCTCAGCCTTGACATTGTCCATAAGGGGAATAGGGATTCTGCGTGGGGTGAATACAGAATAGGGTTGGGCATCTTTGTCAAGAGTTATCTTATATTCCCAGTCGGTCTTCCCTAACCCATTAAACAGCTAAGGAAATTTGTCGTGCACATGTTCGGATGTTGTTTCTACAGAATAAAGATTTACGTCTTTGATTATCCCTAGTGATTGAATCGCAGGTCGACCAAGAAGTGCACGTCTGAGACCTTGTACCACATAAATATCAGAAACACACATTGCACTGTTTGATTCCAACAGACACTCAAATTTCCCAAGTACACTCAGTTCTCTACTAGTTTTCCCCAGTGTAATTCCCTTAAGTGAATGGAACTGTTTTTCCGATATCACGGTTACATCGGCACCTGAATCGACTTTGAATTTCACGTTCTGTTCATTCACACGTATGTTTGTCATCCACGGCTTACACCGTTGTGCAGCCTTGATAGCTCCAAGAAAATCGCCCTCTGTCGATATATCTTTCTGCATCGCCTGGACATCTGTCTGGATACCCGAACGTTCCGCGTCGATACCCGACTGTGCTTCCCGTACACTCGACCGCTCTGTCTGGACATCTGACCGCCCGTCTGAACATCCGAACGCCCCGTCTGGATGCCCGACCATTCCGCGTCGATACCCGACTGCGGTTGCATCGGAAGCACCGGACATCTCTGGCTGGACATTTGTCTTTTGAGTGTCCCAATTTATTGCCACATCGGTGACACGGTTTCGATGTCTGCGATGTTTGTCGCGGTGACTGCCACGACTTGTGATTCTTATATCCGTGTTGTTTCACACTGTCCGTATATAAGCCTTATTTCTTTCCATGAACTGTAGACTGTTGGGACTTGATCATTTCCCGCTGTCTTGCTTCTGTTACAGCTTTTTCAAGTGTCAAACCCGCGTCTAATTGGAGATGTTCGGACAATCTGTGGTCTTTTAATCCCACGACAATTCTGTCTCGAATCATTTCATCATGGAGTGCTCCGAACTGGCATGTTTCCGCCAGGGTGTGTAGTGTGGTTACAAACGAGTCTACACTTTCGCCATCAAACTGTACACGTTGGTTGAATTTGGCACACTCGAATATAACGTTGCGTTTTGGAACAAAATACGCATTTAATCTATTTGTGACAGTGTCCCAATCATTGTGCTCCTCATCGGTTAACCCAAATGACGCAATAATATCCTCAGATTCACTTCCCATTGAATACACTAATGTATTAATTTGAGTTTCCTGGGATTTTTCTGCTAAACCCGACGCAGAGCGGAACCGTTCAAAACGTTTCATCCACTTCTCCCATGACTCCGGCTTTTCAAAGTCAAATTTGTCCGGATTTTCAAAACTAAATGCTGCCATGGTTATCCTAATAATAGCAAATACTGTCACTAGTATAAAATTTCAAATATTTAAATTCCTTAGTTTACCGCTGCCACCATGTTATATTGTATGGAGACAAGATAGGTTTAGATATACACGTGTTTAATACAAGCACTGATCATAGAATGAGACATGCAGGGTGAGGCAGGACATGGCTGTCAACATGTATCAATTACATCTAATTGGAGTCTGCATGGTACATTATAAAACCTGACTTACCATTATATAACAGAAACGTCCAGGACGGACATTGTATGAAACGGCGTCGGCCAAAAAAAAGGCGAAATGTCTGAGGGACAGGCAGCACAGAGAGAGAGTGGTTAATATTGGCGACCAGATCACCAAATGGAAAGAGTTACGTGGAGATTTAAATTTGGACTCGAACAGAGATTTTTATTCTCAACTTCCGATACTTCACTGCGCATGACAAAGATATGATATGATTGACCGTGTCACGTGACACGTATTGGTAAAAATTGCACGAGGTCGGAAAATACCCTTTCTGGTCGCGGCATATAAAATACGATTTAACACCAATTAACACGCGCCGTAATTGAAAATATCTTTAGTGGGTAGACAAATGGCTCATATAAGTCATGACACCCTTAAATATAAGAATACTAGTTCCGATGAAAAGTAGTAGTACAGTGTAACCTGCTGCGTGGGCATGTACCTTATTCGTGGCTAACTAACGTTACCATTTCATTGCTACATGTAAACATCATTACGTGTAAACACATCCAATTTTACAAAAATACAAATATCGCCTATCGGTGTAAATGCTATTCTATATATATATATATAATTTCAAATTTCGCACTTACGAACTTAGTCGTACGAAGTTTAGTGAAACGGGCCCAGGGGACCGTTTCACTAAACTTCGTACGACTAAGATGTTCGTAAGTGCAAAATGATGATAGTCTGTAAATTTCACATTAACAATGTTTTCTTGCAAACAATTATTGGATATACATTTATTGAGCATATGCAGCATATGCTCAATAAATGTAAATCCACCAATTGAAATTTTCAGACAATCCTAAGTTTGCACTTACGAACATTTTAGTCGAACGAAGTTTAGTGAAACACTCCCAGATGCTTATTGAGGCATCGTAGCGAGTTATTTCCCTTTACAAATCTATTTATAGAGATCCGGTCCTCTGCAGTATTTCAGCGTTTGTTTCTTACTGAATAGCAATACACTGATTGCAATAACATCAATACGTGTGACAATATGAATCTGGCAAATACTGTAGTCCCAGATCAAAATGCGTAGATATGTAGGATGACCTGGATCAACACTAGTCGAAATCACTATAATTGATCCTTTTCACAACAAAACATGCTACATTCGCCCTTCTTACACGCAATAAGGCACTAAACTACATAACTTGGACCGGATTTCTATAAATAAATTCAACGGGAGATAAATAGCTACCATCCCTAATTCTTCTCTGCTCTACGAAGGAACTACAGAACGAAACGAAATATCCCGAATGAGACGCCGTTCTAAATGGTGCACCGTTGGCGCGTTTCTCCATGTGTTTGCCATGCTTGCATTACGTCATAAATTTGCACAATCGCACCAAGAAATCAGACACAGCCAAATAAATGTCTGTTTCCGACGTCAATACAATTTGTACTGTTCAATCCCCACGTGGTTTGTGACTGAGATTAGAAAAGCGCCGACGCTGCATTTGAAACAAAAATCTGTTTAAAAGATGCTTGTTCGACACGAGAACCACATCGTATAATTAAGCGCAAATTCCTTGGAAATTGATGAAATCAAATTAAATGGTGCGTTTAGTTAATACAGTGGCGTCAGCGTGTACGTGCACACACGAACGAACACGACAGGTTGGAACCAACCTGTCGTGTTCGTTCGTGTGTGCACTTACACGCTGACCCAACTGTATAAGTAGTAGTCTGCAGTCCAGAAGGTCTCTATCAAAGCATGTTAAATATCTGAGACACAGTGAGACGTTTTGGATATAGTCATATAGCCCATTAGTATATACAGTGGGGTCAGCGTGTAATTGCACACACGAACGAACACGACAGGTTGGTTCCAACCTGTCGTGTTCGTTCGTGTGTGCACTTACACGCTGACCCCACTATACGTACTTTCGTTTCCCATTGAAACGCAATGAAACGCAATGAAACGCAATACGTCAATTTATCCCGTCAACACAGTGCGTATGTGCCATGAAACATTTTTGATATCCTGTCAATACGACCTAATCATTGCGTATGGATATGTGCGGTGACTGGGGTTATCTTTTTGCATTTAAACGCCATGTGTAGGTGTTGACGGGATAAATAGAATAGTAGGTTAGTGCCGTGAATGGGAAAGATATCTGGCGCGGCTCGGAAACGGGATGTGCTCGGCAGAGCCTCGCCCATACCGTTTCCTAAGCCTTGCCAGATATTATTTCCCATTCACGGCACTAACCTACTATTCTCTATATTCGTCCATACTGACGTATCGTGAGTTGATATTGGTCAGTGCCGGAACCACGCTTCACCTTGTAAAATAGTTCCTTCTAAATCACCACTAGTTTCTTTGTTTTATTGATTTTTGTATATTCTTTTAAAGCGCATATAATTTGCGAATGATGTACTTATATAATAAAAATGTTATTTAATTTGTATGTGGATATATGCCACTCGTTACGCCGCGCAACAATATTGCGCTAAAGTCGCGCAATATCGCACGCTGCGGAACTCGTGTATATATCCAAATACAAATAAAATAACCTATAAATATTATTTGCAAAATAAACTGGTAGAAATTACAATGTCGTGCTACAACACATGGAAGCGTCGTGGTGCCAATGCTAAACTATTTTTATCTCCTAATTAGGACTTACTATCTCCTAATTAGTACTTAGTATTTTCTAATTATGAGTTAGTATTTCCCAATTAGGACTTACTATCTCCTAATTAGGACTTACTATATGTGTCAATGCTAAAACATGTTTTATCTCCTAATTAGGAGATACTAACTCCTAATTAGGAAATATTAAGTCCTACTTTAACTCCTAATTAGGAGATAGGACGTAGTATCTCCTAATAAGGAGTAATATCTTCTAATTAGTAGATAAATACATTTTAGCATTGGCACCAGGACGCTTCCATAGCAACCAGTATCTATTTTCATCGTTTATATTACATTTATCCAGCCTTGTCACAGGTTTCCATTTTTATCCCGTCAACACAGTGAGTATGTGCGGTGAAACACGGTGCCGTGAAACATTTTTGATATCCTGTCAATACGACCTAATCACTGCGTATGAATATGTGCGGTGACTGGGGTTATCTTTTTGCATTTTAAAGCCATTTGTAGGTGTTGACGGGATAAATAGAATAGTAGGTTAGTGCCATGAATGGGAAAAATATCTGGCGCTGCACGGAAACGGTATGTGCTCGGCAGAGCCTCGCCCATCCCGTTTTCTACGCCTTGCCAGATATTTTTTTCCAATTCACGGCACTAACCTACTATTCTCTATAATCCAAACGCCAACATTATCACCGATCAGTCAAATCACAATTGTTTGTGTCTGCTCTTCCACAACGGCGTCCTCTTGTTGATCATAGCATACAGACCCGTGTGCAGGAATTAATTTAGGGGGGGGGGGTGCGTTATCGACGGCGCGAAGGGCTAAACATTTTTTTTTCACATCCAAGGACAGACCTCGGCAGATTAACCCTTTCACCCCTAGGTAACTGGAATGGATTTTGATATGTTAATTTTGCAACCAATCCAATCATCACAAAATGATTTTCAGACCAGTCCATTTATGAACATGGGGTGGTTTTGTTCTCAAAATTATGAAAATTACTTGCAAAGTAGGCTAAGTAGGCTCACAATGTTCTTTATAAGTTGTAATTGCGTCGCTAATCCGCCAGTTCTGAAAATTATCCCATGTATTGATTTGCATTATTAAACATTTTATATCAGACGTGAATGTTCACACTGATATCAGGGGCGATAACCGTGTTTCCGGACATTACTATTTCTTCTCTGTATTTATTGTTTGATGTGCAATGGTCATACATTATAATCTGTCGAAAATATTGTATTTTCAGGTGACGCATTTATTTAGGATAAATAATTAAAAAATATCATGCCTCATATGCATATGAAAATAGCCTGATACCACCGCGAGTCACTATCAGCAAAATAAGTATTACAAAATCATTATATATCTATATACATGTAGCGGGCACTTGTAATTTTTAGAACTGGTGGAATAGTGACACAATTATACACTTATTTAATTTATATAAAGAACATTCTGTACATACTGAGCGGGCATGAATGGACACTTGGCTCGAAATTGGGAACTGCATACAGCATCAAGGTGTATGATCACGTGGCACTAACAACAACAACAAGTACTATCCATCTGATTCAAAGTACATATTCTTTTATATTATCCATCTGATTCAAAGTACATATTCTTTTATATTACCCTTATTACGTAACGGATTTTGATGAAATATGGCGCATCAAACGCGTCTTGTTAAGCTGCATTTGGTGGTCTCTGTATTTTCGCCCAAACTTCATATACTTCACCTCTTGGTCATTTTGAAAACAACGTCGTTAAAATGCATATTACTACACTAACGCGAACATGCGAGGAGCACATACGTTTGCTCCCGTTGAAAATGGCCGTCATTATATATGAGTGGTTACCCCGGGGAGAAAATATTATACTTTTGATGTTACACGTTTACAGAGTGTTTAACCCGTAATTCAGGCGAAACATGCTTTTCTTTCATTAGTGTACAGTATTGATATTAATTCAAACATCACGAATGTATTGCCGAATCATATTTCTGAATAACTGGCAAAATTAAGAATTCTGAATTTAACGTAGAAGAATTGGCCAATATTTTACCAGAAACGCCCATGTCAAGCTGGCAACACTGTGCGCGACGTCACTGTGTTGACGGGATAATTAAATCACTGATAAAAGTATATGTCAGATATTTAGGCGTGAGCATGTTTACTGTTCCATGTGCTGCAATACCATTAATATACTGCCGACATATACATCCCATGAGCACATTGTTTCAGTTAGAAAATGTTCTATATTTTATGTTAAGGAAGTTATTTGAAATACAGGTACAGACAGTATAACTTTATTAAATAACATTGATATCTCTGTTAGCTGTGACTATAGTATCCAAGGTGATCACGTGGTACTGACAACAACAACAAGTACTGAAACTTCCAGAATCAATCTGATTGAAAGTACGTATTCTTTTATATTGTCCTTATTACGCCACGGATTTTGATGAAATATGGCGCATCAAACGCGCCTTGTTAAATTGCATTTGGTGGTCTCTGTATTTTCGCCCAAACGTCTGCCGTTTTTGCGAATAATCGTTTTCCGTGTGTACCGACACGGAAATAGATTCTTCGCAAAAACGACATAAGTCTGTGCCGAACTCCCTGGACCACCAATTGCAGTTCTTGAAGACGCGTTTGCTGCGCCATATTTCATCAAAATCCGTTGCATATTAAGGAAAATATCAAATAATACTTACTTTGGAGTGGGCGACATTGTTGTTGTTGTAACCACGTGATTATGCACCTGGACAGTATAGTCACCGATAAGCCTGCACAATCGCTAAGTCTAATCAGGATACTGGGATGTCATCAGTCGGTCAGCTGAACGCGGTTTATGCATATGAGTAATGCAGTGGAACCTCCCTAATCCGGACACCCTGGGCGTTCCCCATGTTGTCCGGTTTAGAGATGCTTCACTGTAATTCCGATGTAAGAGCACTGCAAACCATGTCCGTGTGCATTGCAATCATGAACACTGATCAATATCAACGATATTTGACAGTGAAATCGGTCATACTTTAACACATACATGTAAGTTGTTTAGTTTAGAGAAGTTCCGCTGTACTTTTGATGAATCGCTGAATGTACGAGTACACGTGATGGTCAGGATCTGCGGTGGTCAAACATGAAGGGGTCAGTGGAAGAAAGGATCTTCTTCTTCTACTGACCCTATCAAATACCACAATACACTATCGCCTGCGGTAATCCTGCCAGTACTTGTTACTTTCGTTAGTTCAAAATGCTTGAGTAGCATGCTTGAAATCAAGCGGATTGATGGTCTGAACCTGAGCTGTAGCTGTAGCTCAGGCTCAGACAATCAAATCGCTTGATTACGAGTTGGCATTGCCGATAAATGTTCAGAAATGATGACATTATAGGAATGAATGGCCTTTTTGTGGAATTTATCGGGGTATAAACTTGGAAAAGTCGCGGGAATACTGGACGAAGGCCGGAAGGCCTCGTTCAGTCATTCCTTATAATTCAAGCGTTTGAGATAAATTCATCAATAAAATGTGTTTATTTTCCGTTTTCTTAAGAATTATTTTAACTGCGCCTCACGGTTACGAAACGTAGTTCGGCGTGGGAGTTTACTGGGATATACATGTTGGACAGATACTTGCTACGGGCCAATCAAATGTTAAGAAATTGTGTAAATATTGTTGTGCTTGAATTATACTAGCATGATTAACGCAGGTTGTTGTGTAAGCTCCATTTTCCCAGTCGGTGGCCCGTATAACACGCATGCGCTGTGCAATGGGATTCCCAACGTTACCCCTGCGAGATACCGACCCATCAATCAATCGGCGGGTTATCTTGCCGCACATTCCGCGTATGAAAACCGACAAACGCATCGAGTTCGCTTTCAAAACTCCGCGTATTAAATGAAGATCCTTGGCAACGACCGGCGGTAAACAATACACGCGAGACGCTTCAAAATCCCGCCAATAGACAAAAAACCTGAGTGTAGACGAGCGATACTTATGAATCTCGGCAGGGTGGATAATGTGTCTTATCTACTTATGTCATATTTGATTTATTTGCATTTTTTTCTTTCCCATATATCAGACAGTGGTTGTCAGGGGTGATATTTGATGCCGATCCAGGAATCGGTGTTTCGGGAATATGGGAATGCGTGTTCGTTATTGACAAGTTTCATTAAAATTCGGACAACCGTGCCAAAAATGAGAGCAATAGTTATGTGTATTTTGAACAATGCCCACGATTAATACGTGAAGTGTTACATGAAATGGAAGAAATCCATAAACCCATGTCACCGAACGGAAGGCGAACACATATCCTTAAATGTACATGCCCACTCAGTGGGCACAAACTGTTCTTTATATCAGAGACATCATCTGAGACATTTTGTGGCAAAATAAACGTTCATTCACCAGTATCTCACATATTGATTGGCATTATTATACATTTTATATCAGACGTAATTGTTCACACTGATATCAGGGGCGATAATCATGTTTCCTTAAAATGTTAACGGACATTACTATTTATTCTCTGTATTTAGTTTTGGACGTGCAATGATCATACTTTATAATCTCTCGAAAACATTATTTTTTCAGGTGACACATTTAATTAGTATAAATAATTAAAAAATACCATGCCTCATTTGAATATGAAAATAGCCTGATACCACCGCGAGTCACTATCAGTACAACACACATTACTAAATGGTTTTATCTGTATAGCATGCACTCGTATTTTTTAGAACTGGTGGAATAGTGACACAATTATACACTTATTTAATTTCTATAAAGAACATTTTGTGCCTACTGAGTGGGCATGCACCTTTAATGATTCGTATCTAAGCAGTATATATTACCGGGATTCACATCTACATTGGAGGGCCAGTAGCCGATTTCACCTAACTTGCTAAGCATACTTATCTAGCAAAGTGTACTTCCAGGGGGTAAGTAATCATTTATTTTTCATTTATTATTCCCGAAATAGATTATTTCATATAGAACTAACGACTGCATATATTTGATGATTAAAAGTATGCAGAATTATTATACTTAATGTATTACATTATCACAGCCAAAATGGCTGTGATAATGTAATACATTTAGTATAATAAAAATTAATAAATATTTCTCCCTCAAAGTGTACTTAGCAATTTTGGTGAAATCGGCTACAGGTATACATGGAATAAAGGCGCCTGGCACAGGATCAGGACACTTTCGTTCAACGTTGATACATTGGAACCTCTCTAAACCGGACAACAAGAAACGTATGTGATCATAAGTTTGATGGGTTTCTTGGTCATTTATCTCAGGTGATAATGACTGTTCGTGATCGCATGACACACACATATGGCTCGGGATAATCAAATGCCTGATATACAGTGGAACCTGGCTAAAGCGGAGACCCTGGGGACCTCCCATGGTGTCCGGTTTAGCGAGGTTTCACTATAGTTATTATTGTAATGTCGTTGCTGAACGGATGGTACTCCTTCCATACAGGTTCATTTTAGCCTGGACACATGAACATTGGTATTGAACGGAGGTAAATACATGACCAATCAGGCAATGAGTTTTAAATATGCTGGATGTACCCCCTCCCCCCACACACATACACCAACCATCACACGCACGCACGCACGCACGCACACACGCATGCACACATGCACGCAGCACGCACGCACACACACACTCATGCAGCACGCACACACACCCACCATACATTCAGCTACAGTATCATGTTTATGGACGTAAAACCATAATAAATGTCCCTCATATACGTGAAGTCCCGTCTTTATACGAACTTGCAGTTGAACGGACGTAAAACCCCAATCGGTCATTCATATGATGACCTACATGTACACTATGTGGGGCAAGCAGTGTGCGGCTGTACATACACAGGTGTGCGATATCTTATTAAAAGTTTCTACACACTTTACAATATTTTCCGTAAATGGCGTAGAAAGTTGACGAAATTTTCAACGTCAATTACGTCTTATCACCATATTTTCTGTAGATGAAATCAAAGGTTGACGATATTTTTATAGCAAATGCGGAATAATCCCACATTTGCTATGAAAATATCGTCAACCTTTGATATCATCTACAGAAAATATGGTCATTTTTATAAAATAGTTTGCATAAGATATAGCCCATCTTATCACAGTTTCCGTTTTGCACATCTTCTTAGGGTACGACATCACATGGCTGGTCAACAATTATATTGCGATGCCGTGATAGTACAATTACGTCCTGCCAGTATCGAGCATAATGGATGGACATCCGAAGACAGCCGCTTGTGTTCACCCTGCAATCATGTATTTGGCTATCCAGTACGCAGCCACAGAGCAATATCAACTACGTTACCCTCTGAACCGGACACTCGGGAAAATATAGATGTTTACCTTAGACGTGTTTCGCTGTTATGTATCTCTGATTACAACGACTTTTCATGATAGCAAAACACTATAATGTGCCATGAAGTTCTCGTATGTCTGGTTTACAGTGGAACATCTCCAAACCGGACACCGTGGGGACCTCCCAGAGTGTCCGGTTTGGAGAGGTTCCATTGTAGGTTGAACTCGATTTGTCAGTAAGCGATGGCTTACGGAATAAACAACCTCCCTCCCCCGGGTGCCCCTGCGTGGGCCCTGGCGCCATTTGTTCAGTTTGTGTAAACTCTTGATTTTGACATAAGCAGTGTCGTAAAGTCGCATTCTGATGGAGGATTACCGTGTAAAGGCATACATGTATGTGTGAATAATATCAAGAAATTGTGAAAACAAGCAGAGGCATTTACATGTACATGCTATGCAAAGTTTTGTTTAAACCATATTTGTTTCAAATAGTATACACGTATATGTATCAATATACATTATAGAGAAACTGAATTATAGAGAAACTGAATAAGAATTCAAGGTGCATGATCACGTGGTTACAACAACAACAACGCCGCCCACTCCAAAGTAAGTATTATTTGATATTTTCCTCAATATGCAACATATTTTGATGAAATATGGCGCAGCAAAAGCGTCTTCATGAGCTGCATTTGGTGGTCCAGGGAGTTTGGCAAAGAATGATTCTTCGCAAAAACGACAGAAGTTTGGACGAAAATACAGAGACCACCAAATGCAGCTTAACAAGACGCGTTTGATGCGCCATATTTCATCAAAATCCGTTACGTAATAAGAACACTATACAATAATAGTACTTTGAATCAGATGGATTCTGGAAATTTCAGTACTTTGTTGTTGTTGTTAGTACCACGTGATCATACACCTTGGAATTGGAAAACAAGCATACGGAACAAATGAGACACGCCACGTGATGTTCTACCTTCGGACAGCTGCGTAATCAAGAAAAGAACTTGAACATTCAAGAAAACATCTTGTTTTCAAGTTCTTTTCTTGAATTTTCAAGTTCTTTTCTTGAATTTTCAAGATCTTTTCTTGAAAATTAAAGAAAAGAACTTGAAAATTCAAGAAAAGAACTTGAAAATTCAAGAAAACATCTTGAATAATTGGAAATTAAAAAAAAGTGAAGTGGCCCTAATGGGCTTCCGTACATATCTATACATAATAGCTCTCCGAAAACATGCGTGTTCCTGGTACAACAGCCGCGAACAGGTGTGTACATGTTATAAATGTACATCCAGCGACGTATCATACCCACGCGTGTTGAAGTCTTTGGTACATGATGCGCGTACTGCGGAGAAACACGGACGTAGAAGGCCCATTCACTTCCCATTAATATCGTGATCGATTAGTAGATAACCGATCCAGGTACAATGTAGACCAGTGTAGCCCAAAATCAGGTTGTGCATTTTCGCGAAGTCTGATCTGGGCCTACACTGCTTACTACGGAGCCCCGCAGTGGACGGTGAATTTATTTTTTATTAATTCGTTCCCACGAAATAACAATTCGTTCCCTCAATTTAGCAATTCGTTCCCCACGAATTAACAATTCGTTCCCACGAAATAACAATTCGTTTCCACGAAGTAACAAATCGTTCCCTCAATTTAACAATTCGTTCCAACGAAATAACAATTCGTTCCCACGGGAACGAATTGTTAATTCGTTGGAACGAATTGTTATATCGCGGGAACGAATTGTTAAATTGAGGGAACGAATTGTCATTTCGTGGGAACGAATTGTTAATTCAAGGGAACGTATTTTTATATCGTTGGAACTAATTGTTAATCTAGTGAACGAATTGTTAAATTGAGGGAGCGATTTGTTATTTCGTGGGAACGAATTAATAAAAAAAAATCCATGTCCCCTGCGAGGCTCCTTAGATCTGGACCTACACTGTTTACAATATACTAGTAGTCTTTATCGCTTCTCTCCTCACAAACAGACTGGAACCTTAGCATGATACAGTAGTATATAGTTAACCAGGGACTACGCTGGTCAAAACCACGTTTGGGCCAGTTTCCCATGACACTTCATACATCTCTATTTCTACAAGAGATAAGTACGTTCATATCTGCACCCTTCCATGACAAAATGGCTCTAACTGACGTCTTCAACAGTGTAGATCCAACTCAGGTACATGTAACAATGCTTAATAGCCTGATACTAATGATTACAAAGCAAAGTCAAATGACCAAAAATTCAGTTCGTGGGAACGAATTGTTAAATTGAGGGAACGAATTGTTAATTCGTGGGAACGAATTATTGTTAATTCGTGGGAACGAATTGTTCAATTCAGGGAACCAATTGATATTTCGTGGGAACGAATTGTTCAATTCAAGGAACGAATTGTTATTTCGTGGGAACTAATTAATAAACAAAAAAATAATACGTCCCCTGCAGGGCTCCGTAGTAAACACATTTCCATCCGTGTGTTATTTGCTGCTGTATCCTACTTTTAATTGATAATTCTCAGCCCATCAACACCCTTACTATTTTACTCCAATAGCACAGCCACTCCACCTGCTTGATTTAGAACACAGTTTATCCCGTCAACACAGTGCGTATGTGCCGTGAAACACTGTGCCGTGAAACATTTTTGATATCCTGTCAATGCGACCTTATCACTGCGTATGAATATGTGCGGTGATTGGGGATATATTTGTAGGTGTAGACGGGATAAATAGAATACATGTAGTAGGTTAGTGCCGTGAATGGGAAAACATATCTGGCGCGGTACGGAAACAGGATGTGCTCGGCAGAGCCTCGCCCATCCCGTTTCCTAAACCTTGCCAGATATTTTTTCCCATTCACGGCACTAGCCTACTATTCTCTATATTCACGCATTTTGAAATAAAAGTGAATTCAAATATTGGCGAGATTAACGCAAGCGGTGGTGTACATGTATTTACTGTTCCCACAGTTTTCATATAGAGAATAGTAGGTTAGTGCCGTGAATGGGAAAAAATGTCTGACAAGGCTCAGGAAACGGGATGGGCGAGGCTCTGCCGAGCACATCCCGTTTCCGTGCCGCGCCAGATATTTTTTTCCCATTCATGGCACTAACCTACTATTCTATTTATCCCGTCAACACCTACAAATGACTGTAAAATGCAAACATTGTATTGACTGGATATCAAAAATGTTTCACGGCACCGTGTTTCACGGCACATACGCACTGTCTTGACGGGATAAATTGTAGTCAATGTGCATGGCCGAACATTCGAAAGTAGAATAAAACAGTAAATAGCAGAGTCAGAAGCTTATATTTTGTTCTTTTAATCGTTGTTTAATGGCCTATCAACAGCTAAGGTCATGTAAGGCCGGGCACACCGGTTCGATCGCGTTTGACCCTGCTGCATTGGCGGTGGGGGGGGGGGGGTGGAATCCCAAAATCAGAACGGAATATTTACATCGAGAAAAAATATATTCAGCCCTGAAATTAGAATAACCTGACCTGGTGCCAGGTCCATACCAGACCAAGCAACTTGGCCCCTTCCGCTAAAATAGGATTACGAGTAATCGTAATATTCACATAAGGGATATAACCAGACTCAACTGTCACATACCAAATGCCAATGACGCATGCGAAGGCCAAACCAGGTCTCCATTCGGAATATTCCGGTAAGGACGAACCCCGATCGTTAAAGTACCCATTGCATGCTCCCAACTGCCAGCCACTCGAAAATTAAGAACTGTATACCGGGGTTTATATAAATGATTCCAAAGAACATACCTATATTTCGCAGCAAACAACACGCTGTATCGCATGGAATAAAGATATTACGATATTATACACGACATTATATCTGACTATAATACACTCTAGACTCATCCCTTTGCAATACCCTTTGACGAACTAAGTAATATAAGTACTCGCGTTTTTGTTGTGTTCATGAAGCTGGAGATAGCACTTTACCACGAAGCACCTTTAACAAATATACAAAGCCGTATTGGTCGGAAGATGTAAAGGTTGTCTACTGCTAGACAACTAAGACAAGTGTGGATACAAGACGACATACCATGCGGACACGAACATGTCAGCTACCATAACTACAAACAAGCAAAATCACAGTTTAGACAAGTACAGAAACAAGCATCTGATAACTATATGCATAAGGTTTATGACGATTTGGACGAAGCAGCTGGTCTAGATTACAGGCTTTTCTGGAAGCTTTTACGAAACCGCCGACACAAAGATAATGAAAAGTGTAATGAAATAACGGTAAAGGGACAAACCTACATATCTTCTCAAAATGTTGCATGTGGCTTCTCTGAATATTTCAAAGATGTATTTAATGCTACGACAAGCAATGATTGCAACCAAAGTACTACGGATTTAATTAAATATAGATACTCATTTGTGAATTCGCATTCAGTAGTAAATGAAGATACATGTACATTAATTAACAGTTCTGATTCGGCCATTACAAGTGAATAATTATATTGTTGTATTAGAACGTTAAAACGGCAGAAAGCACCGGGGTTGGATAACATTCAAAATGAACGCATTCTATATTCAAGGGATAAACTAAGCGAAATAATTTTGCTGTTGTTTAATTAAATCCTCTCAACCAAAACAGTCCCATGTGCTTGGAAGAAAAGTGTAATTATTCCGCTGTACAAAGGTGGTGGGAAATCAAAGTCGGACGCTGGCAGTTACCGACCCGTTTCCATATTACCATGTCTATGTAAACTGTTTGAGAAAGTTGTAACAAATAGGATGTGGAGATTTTTTGGATCAAACGTCAATTAATTTTCCGTGTCTACAACAACAAGGGTTCGAAAAGAATCTCAGCTGCATAACAGCTGCGTTCAATTTACAGGAAACTATGCACTGTAATTTGGAACGTGAAAGCAATGTGTATTCATATTTTCTGGATATGCAGAAGACCTTTGACCACGTGTGGCATAATGGCCTACTCTACAAGCTATAACAAATGGGAATTCAAGGTAAGCTGTGGCGGGTGGTGAAGCATTACTACACAAACTTGGAATGCTGTGTGACCGTTAATGGTGCCATCTCAGGAGCAGTACCTGTTTCGCTTAGCGTCAGACAAGGCGGTATTGTTTCGACATTAGTTTACCTCGTGTTCATCGACGGCCTACTTCGAGAACTTGAAACATCCGGACTTGGATCCATCGTGTGCTCGGTTGATGCCGGAAATCCAACGTTGGCAGACGATATCGCTTGTATTGCAACCACTCCGAGTTACCTACAGCGATTACCAGACATTGTCCATAATTAATCAGTAAAATGGCAGTTTGCAATCACCTTCAAGCAATCTAGAAGGAAATCGGATTGTAAAGGGTTCACTATGGGAAAAGTCATGATTGCACAGGTGGAATCAACAGTACACCTTGGAATACGTCAACACTCGCGCACAAGTTACACTGAAAGAATTCGTGACCGCTGCCAAAAAGGAATCAACACGTTATATGCGATGATTGGTTACGGGGTGAAACCACTAGGTCTAAATCCACAAAAGTCAGATAGCTTGTACAATAAAATTACCCACAACGCTTTACGGTTGTGAATTGTGGAATGGTATGACGAAATTCGACAGTAAACTTCTTAATAGACACCAACACCTTATTGTAAAAAAGATTCAAAGTTTTTCAGTAACAAAACTATCGTACATATGCGAGTCAATGTTAGGCATTCACCGTATAAGCTCTGAAGTCGATAAAAAGAAATTAATGTTTCTATACAAGCGTTTGACACTCCCAGGGTCCGCTATCAGTCGCAACATATCTTTTCGCAAACTATTTCTGTATTTGATGGACACCACAATCGTAACCAAGGGTTTCATCCCTGACATATGCAAACTTTTAGAGAAATATAAATTGGAGTACCTCCTCCAATTGCACGAGTCACTGTCTTCCAAAGCCTCGTAGAAACGCAATGTAGCCGTCGCAGTCACTGCTCAGAACCGGTCAGTACCAAACTGAGTAACCTCGTGCTTGGGATCAGACAGTTTGATTGTCTGATGGTGATATATGTATGAATACATGTGATGTATATGTATTCTCTGACACGGGCAATCAAAACGTCTGCTTTCGGATGGCACTTGTTTTGTTAGAGACCGTCGTAGGCTATGTCCAATTAATCAGGAGCAATTTATGATGTAACTCATTTGACTAAGCAGTCTTAGGTCCCCAGGGTGTCGGTTTTGCGAGGTTTCACTGTAAATCAGACGTGTTTGTTGACTTTTTCAACAGACTGGATGCATCAACCGCTTCATTATTTAACAAGCGTTTGTGATTGAAACTTCCGCGCATTATGTCGCTCATTAGGCATTCACATGGAACAGCAACGGCTACGCGCATCTGACAGTGAAACCTATATAAACCGGATACCATGGGAGGTCCCCAGGGTGTCTGGTTTAGCGAGGTTTCACTGTAAATCAGGCATTTGACTATTCCGAGCCATAGGTGTGTGCTATGAGATGACGGAACGAAATGTAAGATGTGTAATGTTCGTCTATTTGCGCTGTGGAAACAAATCAACAAAACCTATGGTTCTTAAAGGTACATGCCACTCCGTAGGTTATAGTATAGGGAGACAGATAGGTTTGTATATTCTGCACATATGGCATTTTCTAGCAAACCAAACATTTATTCATCATTACCCCACGTACTGATTGGCATTATAATACATTTTATATGAGAAGTATATGTCCACACTGATATAGAGGGCGATAACCGTGTTTACTTAAAATGTTAACGGACATTACTTTATTTTCTGTATTTAATTGTTGATGTGCAATGATCATACTTTATAATCTTTTAAAAAAATAAAAAAAAATTCCGGTGACGCATTAGTATAAATAATTAAAAAATACCATGCCTCATTTGCATATAAACATAGCCTGATACCACCGCTCGTCACTATCAGTAAAATACTTGTTTGTAAATGATTATATATGCATAGCGGGCATTCGTAAATTTTAGAACTGGTGGAATAATGACACAATTATACACTTATTTAATTCCTATAAATAACAGTTTGTGCCTACTGAGTGGGCATGTACCTACGTCTACGTGTCTACACAGCACTGTAATGAAGAGACAGAATGTCCCTAACGACCCATCATAGATTTATTAGCGAGTGAGAATGCTGAATGCTGAATGACATAATCCTGGCAATGTGCTTAATGCCGCACCAACGCGCAAAACGGACTATTCGGTTATTACACAACCGCGTAGGCTAATCTTGTCAGATTAGAGCCGAGCACATCCCGTTTCCGTGCCGCGCCAGATATGTTTTCCCATTCACGGCACTAACCTACTATTGTATTTATCCCGTCAACACCTACACATGTCTTTAAAATGCAAAAAATAACCCCAGCCTCCGCACTTATTCATACGCAGTGATTAGGACGTATTGACAGAATATGAAAACTGTTTCACGGCACCGTGTTTCACGGCACATACACACTGTGTTGACAGGATAAATTAACGGTATGGGTTCCTCCTTGTAGGAATCACGATTTGTCTGGTTTGGCTCTTTTGTTACCTGGGAGTTAAATTGGTTTCCCATTATAAAAGTATTAACCTTATTACTGATCCTACTGCTTTTGGGAGGGTACCAAGTGATTCTGGTGTGGCGAGGACCTAGCATCAGATTTCAAGGCTGAATATAGTGTTTTTTTTGGAAATATTACAAGAAAACAACAAACGAACAAACAAAAACCAACGTTTCTGAACATCTATTGGTAATGTTAACACGCAATCAAGCATGTTGATTGTGCTCATGCTCAGCCAATCAGGTTGCTTGATTTCAAGTAGAATATATTCAAGTATTTTTAAATAAAGAATTAAAGCATACTGGCAAGATTTACACAGGCGTTGGTGTAGTAGCACTTGGTTCCATGTACATTGTATGTTCTTATTTTCGTGGATGGACGTAATTTATTATGTGTTGGTGTTTGTAAGTATATATAAGATAGCGATACCCTGTATACGACACACCGCGCTATCGCGCATGTTGATCTTCGCTGGCCATAGTTGTGCATATCCGTTCCTGTTATTGCTCACGGCATTCTGCAGGCATTACTCGCACGTACAGACACGATCGTAAACAATCCGTCGACATTCGGCTATGGGACTGAATGATGCCTCAATGAAGACGTTAGTAGCCGTTTATCGGGGACACATACCGCCACCCCTCGCCTATATGTATGTGCTCAACGTTTAATGTAAGTGGGAAAGTAAATACAAAATATACCAACCTCGTGGTGCTTGTGCCATTGGGCGCCGCCATTTTGAGACCTGTGCACCTTTTTTACTCACATAAGGTACCCATGTACCAATCGTACGCCCATCCCCATGCATAGCGATATCCTGTATACGACACACCGCGCTATCGCGCATGCTGATCTTCGCTGCCTGTAGTTGTGCATATCCGTTCCTGTTATTGCTCACGGCATTCTGCAGGCATTACTAGCACGTACAGACGCGATCGTAAACAATCCGTCGACATTCGGCTGTGTGGCTGGTTTTGCGGTAAGCAGATTTGCAGGTTCACCGGGTTCGAACCGATGGTGCCAATATTCTAAGACACACAGGTTGGCCATGTTAGAAATATGTGTAAGTGTTTGATTGGTTTGTTAGGTTTATTTCATTAATTATTAATTTGTGGCTGTGACTGGTGAATTGTGTTTCTGGGTTTTGCGACTAGTGTAGATCCAGATCAGACTGCGCATCCGCCAGTCCATCAATGAAACACCCGTCATCCATCAAACAAGGAATATAGATGATTATCAGGCTGCAGGAGGGTGTTATATCTGATCAGGAACAACGCTGGTCGCAAATCATATAAGCCCCATGTCTTCAGTCACAACCACATACAAGTATGATCACGTGGTTTCCGAACCCCATTTTCCGACGTGACATAATCTGTGACGTCATTTTTAAAGTAGATTTTCATTAAAATCTTCCTAACAACGGACGGATTTTGATGATATGTAGCGCACCAAATACGATGGAATATGTGTTTTATGGGTGCTCTGAAAGTTCTTTACATTAACTTACACAATACATTTCACAAAGAATCGAGTACCGTTTATTTCTTACATTCACGTGCTCATGACGTTCGGAAACCACGTGATCCCCACCTTGACATACTGAACGTCTTTGGCCGCCTGTTTCCCATCAGGACCATCATTATAGCGGCGGGTGGATGAGGAGAACCATTCCACTTGTGTAGTACATGCTACCGCGAGTCTGAAAGGATTTATTTCCTTGAAGGAAATATTTCCTACTTGACGTTTGCGAGACGTAATCGACGTCGCGTCTTGACGTCATTTCCGGCGAAGAAACAATTCAGACTCTAACGTCCAAATTGTTGACAACGTTATAAGCTGGTATTTTTCGAAGAGCATGTAATATACAATTTATTCCACTACCATTTTGAAATACCGGATTGATTTCTCTTGACATCTGCAAATCCGACAAAGAAACTCGTGCTCCGCACTCGTTTATTTATCGGATTTCCATAAATCCGGTATTTCAAAATGGTAGTGGAATAATTCCAGCATAAAAATATTTACACAATTCCCTAACATTTGATTGGCCCGTAGCAAGTCTCTGTCCAAAATTTATATCCCAGTAAACTCCCACGCCGAACTACTTTCCGTAAGCGTGAGGCATAGTTAAAATAATGTAATTTTTTATCGCTTCGTCCAGTATTCCCGCGACTTTTCGCGAAGTTTATACCCCGATAAATTCCACAAAAAGGCCATTCATTCCTATAATATACTCTATGTATTGAGGACACCTGTAGAGAAATTGCACCTCACGAAGCTTGCAACCACCGTAGCCACGATGATGTGGCTAGAATGTAATATACGTCACCACGCTGATCTACTCTTTGATAGTTCTATATGTTACAAGACCTTCGTGCCATATGTCGCTTATATGTCTTTCTGATAGTTCGTGTGTCGCAGAACCCAGTTATTCGTTATTTTTGTTTACCTTATTTATTACAAGTGCATTGTATCCTGTTGTTGATCACCAGCCACTTAGAATTCGTTTTTTTATTAATTCGTTCACACAAAATAACAATTCGTTCCCTCAATATAGCAATTCGTTCCCACGAAATAATAATTCGTTCCCACGAGAACGAATGGTTAATTCATGGGAACGAATTCGTTCCCACGAGAACGAATTGTTAATTCATGGGAATTACTTTTTATATCGTGGGAACGAATTGTTAATTCAAGGGAACGAATTGTTCAATTGAGGGAACGAATTGTAATTTCGTGGGAACGAATTCTTATATCGCACGAACGAATTGTTTATTCGAGGAAACGAATAGTTAATTCGAGGGAACGAATTGTCAATTCGATGGAACGAATTGTTATTTCGTGGGAACGAATTGTTAATACGAGGGAAAGAATTGTCAATTCGAGGGAACGAATATCAAATCGAGGGAACGAATTGTTAAAAATCCATATCCTCTGCGGGGCTCCTGGTTGAGCAATCTATTTTCTGAAACAATACCTGCAATTGATACACATTCGAATCATGGATTGCACCCAGAAACACATAAATAGGCAAAGATGATCGCCAAACTAGATTTCTTGCACCATGCTGCAGTGAATACTACACGACCCCCTGCGCTAATTCTCCCCATATATGTCAACGTTTCCGAACTACCGGCGATCTCAACTCGCAATCAAGCAGTTTGATTGACTGAGCCTGAGCTGTAGCACAGCTCAGGCTCAGTCAATCAAGCTGCTTGATATTGAAGTGTTTGGAAATAAGAAATAAATTCAAATATTGCCAGATTAGCGCGGGCGGGGGTGTATCCGTAGTAAATAGCACGATCTGTCATAGACTGCACCTGCGGATCCGGAAATAGGTATCCTGACTTTTGTCTTATGCAATAACAACTAATCGTGAGATAAATGGGTGTCCCACCGTCCCCACCAGTATAGCCACAGATCAGACTGCATGCGCAATACTGTCGGTTATTTTAGTTACCAAATCAATCTGGAAATTCGTACATGTATGTATATTTAAAGTTAGCTATATTTATTTTACAACGACCACTAAAAAGCGCGCGAGAACAATTATACAAATGCTCTCATAGGCACAAATGGGGGCGTGTGGGTGGTTATCAATGTGGGGTGAAACCGGAATACCCGGTGGAAACCCGCTTGTGCCATCTGGCGACCATCATACCATCTCACGTCATGCCCATATCGAGGATCTGCATTTTCCTTAATATCTTAACATAATTTTGATTTGACAGTATAGGGAGACACTGACACCGTCCTATTATCTGTATCCGTCTCTGAGTTACTTCGAGAACATTCACATACATGTACATGTCATTTATCTCGAAATAACTAAAATACAGATAAGCTGTGAGGAAGGCGTTATGAGCAAGTGATGTTTATATGGTTGGGACTGGAGAAATATGGCTTATAGGTTTTGCGACCAGCATAGCTCCTGATCAGACTGTGCATCATGATCTACACTGTTCGCCATTCCATCAATGAAACACCAGCCATGCTGTTCATAAGCAATATGGGAGAAATTGGGTTTATGGGGTTTACGACCAGTGTAGATTCAGATCAGCCTGTGTATCCTGATCAGGATCTGCACTGTTCGCCATTTCATCACTGAAACACCCTTCACACTTCTTAAAATCGTTATCAGGCTACACGAGTGTGCTATTTGATCAGGAGATACACTGGTCACACATCACATAAGTCCCATTTCTCCAGTCACAGCCATAAATAAATTTCCGTTGTAACCGCGTTATCGTATACTATTTGTGCCAGTCGTATGTTTTTAGCAAAATGGCGATCGAAGCTGATCAAAACAGGACGAGGTGCGTATGGACTATTTTCTATGGTATTTGCCACAATATTAGCATGATCTAAAAGTCTTGTCGACGACAGTAAGGCTACAGCAGCGACTGACTAGTGAACAACGTAGATCCTGATGCTCTTGAACTACGCTGATCACAAACGTCATATAGATTGCTTTACCGAGAGACACAGTGTCTGCAACATCGGCAGTTAGTGGTGGAGTGAATAACGGAGTTCGTCGTAAATCGCACCCTGGAATCCAGGTAGGTATTTACGACCGAATAGCTGGCAACGTGCTGATTCATTATGAGTAAATAAGAGAAAATGACGCCCGATAAACAACACTCAATAAGCAATAATACGACTAGGAAGCTACACGAACAGACCATGAAAATAACAATTATATATTCCCTAATCTATTGAAATAATCAAATAATTTAATAAATGCAAGTATTTTATGAGACGTTAATTACAACTGTTTGGAAGAAGATAAGCCGTGGATTTATCACATTGTGGACGTAAGTAAGCTAACGTGTATTAATCCGCGATACATTGATCGAATGTGTGTACAAGGTGCATGATCACGTGGTTAAAATAACAACAACAACGTCGCCCACTCCAAAGTAAGTATTCTTGGATATTTTCCTTAATATGCCAGGGATTTTGATGAAATATGGCGCAGCAAACGCGTCTTCATGAGCTGCATTTGGTGGTCAAGTGAGTTTGGCACAAACTTATGTCGTTTTTGCGAAGATTCTTCGCAAAAACGACAGAAGTTTGGGCGAAAATACACCACCAAATGCAGCTTAACAAGACTCGTTTGATGCGCAATATTTCATCAAAATCCGTTACGTAATAAGGACACTATAAAATAATACGTACTTTGAATCGGTACTTGTTGTTGTTGTTAGTACCACGTGATCATACACCTTGGTGTAGATGAAATTGAACATTGCTGAAAGAGTATAATATTTTTTGCCGGCGACCATTGATGGAATGGCGGCGAACAGTGCATATTCTGACCACACTGTGCGGATGCACAGGGTGATCTGGGTGTACACTGGTCGCAAAACCCATAAGCCCAATTTCTCCACAGTGCAGACGTCATATCATATTTGTTCACAATACATTTCACGGAATTCATTATTCATGTGATAAATAATACATATGTATGTTCTAAGAAATTATGACCATTCTATATACATATATTCGGTACATGTATCAGTATGTTTGATTTTATTCCATTCTGACCGCATGTTCGTGCATATTTGTGATATTGAATGACTTTACGTGTATTGATCCTTATACACAATGGACACACATTACGATGGTTCACTAAAATAGCAATTACGGATAGACTTGAATGATATACCGACCGGGCTTCAACAATTATAGTGACTATTTCGGTATGCTGACCAACCCTCACCCACTGCACGTTCAGTTTGATAATTATACGAGTCTGGGGGCCGTTTCGCTAAACTTCGTACGACTAAGATGCTCGTAAGTGCAAATTTAAGATCGTCTGGAAATTTCAATTGATTGATTTACATTTATTGAGCATGTGTAATTTACAGACTATCCTAATTTTGCACTTACGAACATTTTAGTCGTACGAAGTTTGGTGAAACGGCCCCCGGGAGAATAAGGGGGCTACCTCTATGAAAAAGTTGTCCCCTTATTCCACTGACGCCATCACCGTACACCCGTATGATATCAGTATCAGCTTGCTTTATCCGGCTCATGGTGACACACCTATAATGTATTTAGACATTTCAGGGGACACTGAAGGGAACAGTGAAATCAAGGAGTCAGCCCCCGTATTTCGCTGACCCCTTCATGTTATATAGGGACATTTCATCTTTTCATTGATAGGTTATGTAGAGAAATGAAGAACCTCAATACTTAATGTCGTTCCTTTGATTATATGTGTATGCCACCGCGGTAGACAGACGAACACTAGTGTTCCTATAGTTTTTCTATACTAGACGAACAGAAAACCACACCATGTTTAGTTTTAGCGGAAATGATGTTCGAGAAATTAGGTTAAACAATAAACGAGACTAGAACCTGTAAATGTCGTTTCGAAGCCACGTAAGTTTCAGCGAGCGGCAACTTGTTGCTCAGGTAAAGTCACGTCTGATTTTGTCGTCAGACGATGTTATCTTTTCCAGAGCAGGGCATACATCATTTCTCTGGAGAGAAAACAGGTGTTGATCATATTCTTACTTCCGCCTTTGACGATTGCTTTTGCTTGTTTACAAACCCGAATATTGTAATTAATAAGCGCAAAATGTCTGCAGAAAAAATCGCAATTCGATGGTGGCCTGCTTTTTTCATTATGATAAGTGGGAGGTGACTGTCTAATTCGCCTGATCTGTATCACTTGGAGCCTCTAATACGGCTGATCTGTATCATTTGGAGTCTTACCAAGTCTTGCGATGTGTATTTCCCGGTTTTACACCACGTAATGTAGTTTCGTGTACGTGTATGTATGTATGTATGTACAGTCGGGTCAGCGTGCACACGAACGAACATGACAGGTTGGAACCTGTCGTGTTCGTTCGTGTGTGCATTTACACGCTGACCCCATTGTAAGCAAATGGAGCAGATATGTCATCAGCCTCCCTGTGATTGCATGTTCGGAGCCCAGCAGGGGACGTAGAATTCTTTGTTTTATTAATTCGCTCCCACGGAGTAACAAATCGTTCCCTCAATTTAACAATTCGTTCCCATGAGCTAACGATTCGTTCCCACAGGAACGAATTGCTAACATGTGGGAACGAATTATTTCGTGGCAACGAATTAATAAAAACAAATCAATGTCCCATGCGGGCCTCGGTATGCATGGACATGTGGACATGTACATGTATGTACCATATATTAAATAAATAAATAGAATTCAATTGAATTAAATACAAACAAATTCTTATATTATACATGAACGTATATTTTGTTACCACTCATTTGAACCGTCTCGGAGACGGTTCAAGTGAGTGGTCACAAAATATACTTTTGAGTACAAAGAAGATCAATAACGCCACCAACGGCATATATCCCATCGCTATGGTGGCTGAATCACAAACTTGTACAATTATATGGTAAAGAAGTTATATGAGAATAGACAAACGTGCACGCATATACAGAAAGAAAATATGCATGTTGACAAACATGCAAATGAAGTTTGCATCAACTGGACTGAAATTTCTTCGAAAGTTTTTAACCTTGACCTTGGGCATGGGGAGAGCATAGATTTGGTGGGAAATGAACATATGGATGATAATATATATGCACATTAAGTTTCAAGCCAATTTACTGTATAGTAAATAAGTTATAGAAGTATGAATAAACGCGCACCCATCTACTGGACGAACATTTAACCGTTTGAACCCGAAAGCCCGCTATATCGGTTTATGCCAACAGTGCAGATCCAGATTAGCCGGCTCGTAACGAGCCGTCTCATCAGGATCTGCACTGCTTGAAAGTAATTTTCATATTTTTGAGAACAACAAATACCCCCTTTTTATAAATGCAATAGTCTGAAAATCATTTTGCAATGATTGGATTAGTTGCAAAATTAGCATATCGCAGCCCATTCAGTTACTTAGGGGTGAAAGGGTTAAAAGTTATTTGACCTTGACCATGAAACTATGGGTGATCATAAACTTACACATTAATTTTTAAGCCAATCGGTCAGATCGTACATAAGCTATAGGATATTGGCGAAATGCGCACGCATCTACTGGACGCAAATTTCTAAGTCATTTGACCTTGACCTTGGGCATGGAGGAGCATGGATAGGGCGGGGAATGAACATATTGATGATGAAAATAAGCATGCACACGAAGTTTCAAGACGATCGGTTATACGGTAGCCTAACACAGTATTAGCAGACTGGAGAACATGGCGGACAGATAGACCGATGGACGGACGGACGGACGAGTTTTGCATATCTTAACCACTTTTATAATCGGTCTGATAACTTATTTTTGTTTTTCATTATAAATAAATAATGCAGATGAAATATATGACAGTCACATGTATTTGTACCCATTTTACAATGTACAGCCGAACATTAATGTGTATGGTATTTGGCATTACCTTAGAATTAACAGCTAAAGTAGGTCACCCGTGATTCAAAAAATCACACAATTCATGTAACGATGTTTAAAACCTATCAGTAACGCTTATGACCCACACGTGCTGCAATGACTGCTTGACATCTGCTCCTCATCGAATTTATATAATTGTGGACCCCGGGCTGAATCAGATTTGCCCACTACCGAAGCAGGGCGCCAATGAGGGCTTGCAGATTTACGGGTTATGGGCCCAGTCTTTGTCTAACAAGTCACATACATGTACATGTTCTATCGGGTTCAAAACTGCTTTTGCGGGCCATGTCGAATGAAGTTGTCGTTGAACATGTAGATGGTTTCTCGGGCGACGTGACACGGGGCGTTACCTTGTACAGCACGCATACCCCGGTGCGCGGCGACATGTAGCCTATTGCATCAACATTGCAAAGTATACTTCAGTAGCAAAGTATACTTTGAGGGAGAAATTTTCAATTTTATGATAAATTTATTAATTTTTATTATACTGAATTTATTACATTATCACAGCCAATTTGGCTGTGATAATGTAATACATTCAGTATAATAATTCTGCATACTTTTAATCATGAAATATATGCAGTTGTTAGTTCTATATGAAATAATGCATTTCAGGAAAAATAAATGATTACTCCCTCAAACTATACTTTGCTAGTAAAGTATACTTTGCAATGTTGATGAAATAGGCTACTGTGGCACAGTCTCCTGGGTCCCATTTCACTAAACTTCGTACGATAAAAAATGTTCGTATGTGCAAAATTATGATAGTCTGTAAATTTTACATTAACTATATTTTCTTATAAACAATTGTTGGATTTACATTTATTGAGGATAGGCTGCATATGCATCCTATGCTCAATAAATGTAAATCCATCATTCGAAAGTTACAGACGATCCTAAATTTGCACTTACGAACATTTTAGTCGTACGAAGTTTAGTTAAACGGCCCCCTGATGTACAATGTTCTGACGATAGCGGGCACCATTTAGTTTTCCTTGAACAAATTTAACTAGGTATTTGTGTGAAGAGAAATGGGGTGGATATGTGAGTTACATTGACGGTGATATTAATGGTACAAACGGATCCGGGTTGAATTTAAAGAGTTTAAACCTGATTGAAAGTGATGTATTGCTCACTTAACGACTTGTCTACATACCTGTCTGAACATACATGTAGCTCCGTCGGCCAGCATGCCCACGGCACGCGCCCTTTCCTCTACCTTCATCCATGCCATTTATCTTTGATATTTTATGTTTTTATGTCTTGTCAAATGTATGGCTTCATATACACAGGGGATTTGAGACAATAAATACGACACATCGTGCAAAGCAATTGATGTCGTGATACTCGTAATGCATAAGTGGTTTTGATAAACGGATAGTTGAAATTCTGGATCGGGCAAGTCGATACCGTCATAACATGATACTGTGGTTCGTACTGATAGGTGTCATACATGTAACATCGAAATTACGGCACTGTGTAGTCTGACCGGTTATAAAAGTGGTTAAGTGTATATCCAAATTGTTCACATGTGTTTCATACGCCGTACAAGTGTATTCAGCATGTAATTGGTTAAAGCGTTGATTCAATGGTATGCAGTTACAGGGTGTCGTTTTCGGTTTCTTTTTCATTTTCACTGTCAGTGTGTTAATTTTCCTTCTACAACTAGTATTAATATCATTGTTATTGTTAATTATTATTATTATTATTAAAGCTGAGCGGATGCACAGCTCATATTAGTACTGATCTTCGCCTATATAGGTGCGCAAATCAATTACCTTGTTTTCCTTAATGTGTGTTCCTATGCACAGGCATTCGGCGTGTTTCGGCTTTCATCGGTATAACTGCATATGAATAACAAGGCTTATAACTTTGGTCGGACACGGCCTCGTATCATAACAAAATAACGTTTAAAATTGTAATTGCCTATGCATTCTATGTATTTCTTCAGGATAACGATTATTCTCAAATGAACATAAGATATTTCCACTATAATATTGACATTAGAGCCTTAAATACATTATTTCATTTGTTATGATACGAGATCGTGTCCGACCTAGGATAACCAGCTGTAATTCGATATTCTGTGCATAATTATGTTCCAACTATGTTATGTTAACAAGATAACAGTAATTCTCAAATGAACATGTGCACTTTCCGCCAAAATATTTACATTAATGTTAATAAATCGCGGAATTTGTGATGATACGAGGTCGTGTCCGACCAAAGTTATAAGCCTTGTTATTTATATGTAGTTATACCGATGAAAACCGAAACACGCCGAATGCCTGTGTTCCTATGCAGCGCTGGAACGAAACTAAATACGGTGTTACGGCATCGACGCGGCTAAGGAATACGTGATATACTACAGATACATAGAGGATTCCATCGTACAATTTGAATAGAGGAAAATAATACACGAGTGTACGTCGGCGTCCATCGTACAATTTGAATAGTGGAAAATAATACACGAGTGTACGTCGGCGTCCATCGTACATTTTGAATAGCGGGAAATAATACACGAGTGTACAGCGGCTTCCGCGAACGAGTGTATTATTTCATACACGAGTGTATTATTTCAAGCTATTCAAGCCTGTACGATGGAATTTCCTATTTATTACACTTCCACTGCTATGCACATTTAGTCTATTTTGGAGATTACAATCAATGAATTGTGATGTGCGCATGAATTGTTACACAAGGACGTGTTTCCCGCCGTTCGACATCACGTTGTGTGACGTCAAATTTGACGTCATGTAAACTGTTTGAAATCCAAATTACGTAGCTGTTGATATGCACTTTGAGTTCATGTTTGGAATGTGTCATATTAACATTGTAGATTAGTCGAGATCCTCTTCAAGATTTCAAATAACTTTATTTTGACTGTAATACAAATTAAACATTTTGTTTGCTAGCTCGTGGTTTCCAAGAAAACACGCGCGCAATTACGGGTGTTTTCTTCACTGTGTATTATTTTTAAGGGGTTGATCTCTCACAGCGAAACCCGTGCAAATAATTCGCAGGAGTGTAACAAACGCTAAGTGTCATGCACATGTGGATTATACTTCACCGAAAATAACCATATCATATAGAAACATGTACTCGTTATATAGAGAATAGTAGGTTAGTGCCGTGAATGGGAAAACATATCTGGCAAGGCTCAGTAAACGGGATGGGCGAGGCTCTGCCGAGCACATCCCGTTTCCGTGCCGCGCCAGATATTTGTTCCCATTCACGGCACTAACCTACTATTCTATTTATCCCGTCAACACCTACAAATGGCTGTAAAATGCAAAAATAGTATTGACTGGATATCAAAAATGTTTCACGGCATCGTGTTTCACGGCACATACGCACTGTGTTGAAGGGATAAAAATATATTCCGTTCACCATTTGAAACTCGAAAAAAAAACACGTTTTATTCCACAAGGGCCTGACGAATGCTTTTGATCTGGCAACATTCCAAACAATATAGGTCGATGTGTCACGTATATTGTTATGTTTTTGTAATAATGACGGATTTTTCGTGGGCGTTGTTGAAACGAGATAATCCCCTTGCATGTGTCTCTGTCCAAAGCAGCTATCGCGTTCCTGTGCATGCGTGTCTTAAATGAGACAGGCCATATGAATATGTGAGATTTTTCATGAAAAATATTTACATAAATAAACTGTGCTACAGATTAGATAGTACACGTACGTGTTTTACATATTTTCCCAGGGCAAAGCATTCGCCACAGCACAACGTTGGTGCCCTGTGTTTTATTGTAGTGTGAATGAATGTAAGTATCAAATACTTAAAGGTACATGCTTACTCAGTAGGTTATAATATAGACAGACATATACTGTCTGTTTCACAAAACCTGCCCAAATTTTACGGCTATATAAACAATTCAAAAACCATATTTTTTTCCACAATATTAAATTAAAGGAAAATTTAAGAATGACCCTTCTTTTTATTTCGTGAAATTTGGTCAAATATTGATTTTATTGCGAAAACAAAATTTCCCCATGTTAAATCCCCATATACATCTTTTGACTCCTCCCACACTCCTCTGCCTCTTTTTCCCCCATGTTAAATTCCCATAGAGAAATCAATTTTTCTTAATAAAACCAATATTTGACCGAATTTCACGAAATAAAAAGAAGGCTCATTCTTAAATTTTCCTTTAATTTAATATTATCGAAAATAATTTTGTTTTTGAATTGTCTATATAGCCGTAAAATTTGGACAGTTTTCGTGAAACAGACTATAGTTTTGTATATTCTGTAGATATGACAGTTTCTGTCAAAATGCACATTCATTCACCATTACCCCACGTATTGATTGGCATTATTTTAAATTTATATAAGACGGAAATTTCCACACTGATATCAGGGGCGATAACCGTGTTGCCTTGAAACGTTAACGGACATTACTATTTATCCTCTGTATTTATTGTTTGGTGTACAATGATCATACTTTTTAATCTGTCGAAAATATTATTTTTTCAGGTGGCGCATTTAATTAGTATAAATAATTAAAAAGTACCATGCCTCATTTGCATATGAAAGTAGCCTGATACAACCGCGAGTCACTATCAGTACAATACATATTACTAACTGATTATATCTGTATAGCGGGCACTTGTAATTTTAATAACTGGTGTAATAGTGACACAAGTATACACTTATTTAATTCCTATAAAAAACAGTTTGTGCCTACTAAGTGGGCATTAACCTTTAAGCTTAATCACAATATGCACCGTTTGTGAATAGTTTTTAATTTTACAAAAGTATCCAATTTTATAAAGAATTGTCTTAAATACGAAATAGAGTTAAGTGAAATGGTCAATTTACGTACAACCAATTGTACACCGTAATATACAGTGAAACCTCTCTAAACCGGACACCAATAAAACAAATGTGATCTTATGTTTGATGAGTTTCTTGCTCATTTATATCAGGTGATAGTGTCTCTTTGTGATCGCATAGCACACAACTATGGCTCAGAATGATCAAATGCGTGTTTTACAGTGAAACCTCTCTAAGCCGGACACCCTGGGGACCTCCCAGGGTGTCCGGTTTAGAGAGGTTTCACTGTACAGAGCAATACTACAACACAGTACATGTACACTTAACATTATATAAGATACATGTACAGTGGAACCTCTCTATACCGAACACCAAGACAACATGTGTGATCTTATTTTTGATAGGTTTCTTGGCCATTTATCTAAGATGTTAATGTATGTTCATCATTGCAAAGCATTCAAATACGTACCAGAATGGTCAAATGCCTGATTTACAGTGGAACATCTCTAAACCGGACACCCTGGGAACCTCCCAGTGTGTCCGGTTTTGAGAGGTTTCACTGTATATACGGAAGAAATATAAACAGACCATCTCCACAGTCAGGTCTAATAATTTGAAGCAACAGGAAAAGCCGTTGGTTTGGTGCGTCAACAAATATTTCTCTTCCAGTGCTTTGAAGATGGCAGACAATGGCAAAAACAAAGGAATGTTTGTTTAGCTTCGTTCCACGTCCACCGTTCCATGTAGTTAAACACTCTTCAACGTGAAGTTACGTCTTGTGCAGAGCAGTTTAAAAAACGATTATTCCCTCATTTAAGTGATTTATTGCCGTTAAATTTAACTCCGACATATTGGAAATACATTTTCGAAATGGTGGCCAAGTTAATATAGTTATTGCCAAATATAATACTGTGTCATTAATTGCTTAACATAACTCGGTCTTGTGATTTCCAAATCTAGTCATATACATGTTTATTTCTTGTGCAAGTGGTAATGCGATATGGAATACAATATATTCTTCAATGGATCCATCTACATTAATTAACCAAATGTAGATGTTCGTCAATATATGTGACTGTGATTGGAGAAATGTGGTTCGTGGGATTTGCGACCATTGTAGATCCAGATCAGACTGCGCACAGTCTGATCAGGATTTGCACTGTTCATCATTCCATCAATGAAATACCTGTCATGTCTTTAAGAAGCGATGTTGTCTTTAAGAAGCGATGTACATCGCTTCTTAAAGACATGACAGGTATTTCATTGATGGAATGATGAACAGTGCAGATCCTGATATATCCTACATGTAACATCAAATTCATCAATTTGCAAAAGTCAAACCAATTTTCGCAATCTTTGCCAATCCCTGTTTTGTTGAGTTAAAGATGATCACAAATTGATCCGTTCCCGGTTCGCGATTTCCAGATGTCGATATTATATCCTTAGGGTACGGCTCGCTCCATTTTCCTGTTTCACAACTTTCACAACGTCTCAAAAGAATAATTGCCTGCATGCACCTATCGATAAAAGTTTGTTAAATGCCACGTACCAGCAATATAATATTCCTCTAGCAATTTCCGCATGATGTAAGCCATCAATTTAACAGGCAATTAAAACATCAGAAGCTATTGCATGACAAAGAGTGTTGATATTACCGATGATTGTGCGCCGTTATCTGTTCACTCTACTGGCATAACAAGCAAACACGTCTGGTAGCAGTTTACTGTTATCACGTTTTTCATGTAATCACGCCGTACCGTTGGTTTTTGTCTGTAACAGGTTTTCGTACGTTCTACTCGAAGGAAATTGAAGGGGTTGGTGGAATAATCGGGGTTAACTTCATGATGTTTTGGTCTATAGCAGGTCTTCGTGTGTGTTACGATCCGTTTAGTGGTCAGTGGACAATACATGTATATATTGTTTACAGTATCATCATTTTATAATGAGCCTTCTTTATATTTCGTGAAATTTGTCCAATAATAATATCATTGCGAACAAACAAATCTCCAAGTTAAATTTGATGAATTTATATATTTATTGAGCATAGGCTGCATGCGAACAAACAAATCTCCAAGTTAAATTTGATGAATTTATATTTATTGAGCATAGGCTGCATATGCAGCCTATGCTCAATAAATGTAAATCAATCACCTTAGATTTCTTCACAGTGTGAAGATGTCTAAGGGGATTTACCATGAGCTTTATATTTCTAATTTCAGAAATAGTGGACCGTTTTTCAAAATTTAACTTTTGTTTTCTTAGATCATTTTCAAGCTAGCTAGCCAGGTTTAAGCGTCAATTTGCAATGCATTTCTGTTTTCGACTCGTGCAGCTCCTCCAGCTCGTTTCCCCTATGTTAAATTACCATAGATAAATCATATTTCGTGATAAAATCAATAATCTGACCAAAATGTCACGAAATAAAATGAATGGTTATTCTAAATTTTGCTAAGATTTATTACAGTTGAAAAATATCGTTTTACAATGTGGATATATCCGTAACATTTGGGCGGGTTTCGTGAAACAGACATAACTCCAATGAGGAGTATTATGTCCACACATACTACAATCCACTGCAGAAAGCGGACGACCTTCCATTCAAGGTCAGACACAATATATCAGTACTATAACTGTCTGGCGCTGTATGCAGCTAGACACGTAATAAACATGTCCTAAACAATGCCGGAACCATCGTCTGTCTAAGCACAGCAGTAACTGGGGTCAATTTCGCGAACAATGTAGTCAGCAGTTGTATCATAAGTTACAGTTATAGTTCATATATTGACTTTTTAATAAATTAATTTCGTAGCGAGCGTTAGCGAGCGAGAAATTAATTTATTAAAAATTCAATTTGTGAACTATAACGTACTTGTTGTTTACCGGCCCACTCGTAAAGCTCCGCCCCTAAACGTGATTTCGAATCGCTAAACTAGCATGCGATTGGCGGTATGACACGAAGTGAGCGCGTGTGTGGGCGGTAACTTGTTTTATGTCTCGTGAAATGATGACAACAAGGCGTAAAAACAGTTCTAAATATAGCGGCTGAACATTTAATGATTATTGTAATATATTTTGCGAAAGTGTCGCAATATGCGATTAATTGAGACGAAATGCTGTTCCTTCATTGGTCGAGAAACTAGGGTAAACAATAAGTTATAGCATAGGTCAAGAGTACACTAAGGTGAAAGTATAATCCGCTATACATTGCAAAGCATTCTTATCTAGCAAAGTATACTTTGAGGGAGTAATAATTTGTTTTTCCAGAAATGGATTATTTCATATAGAACTAACGACTACATATATTTGATGATTAAAAGTATGCAGAATTATTATACTGAATGTATTACATTATCACAGCCAAAATGGCTGTGATAATGTAATAAATTTAGTATACATGTAATACAAATTAATAAATTTATCCTTAAATTGAAAATTTCTCCCTCAAAGTGTACTTAGAAAGAAAGAAAAATATACTTTGCAATTTTGGTGAAACAGGCTACATGTATTGTTGGTCCATATTTGTAGAGAAATTTGGCTTATGGGAGGTGTTATCATGGTCAAATAGCTCTGTCATGTAGCCTGATAACGATCTTTATTATTAGAAGCAGGGGCGATTGTTTCATTAATGGAATGGCGAACAGGACTGATCTGGATCTACAGTGGTCGCAAAAACCAGAAAGCCCCATTTATCCAGTACATTGTAACAACTGCATATCAGTACTGATCAGGAGCTACATGGGTTCTCACTCGAGAAATACTTCCTCAAGAGCAACTGTAATCGGTATTGACTCCTTCACATCACCGCTGTACACAATTGAAGAGTTCCGTGGAATAAGGGAGCATATGGCATTAGCCCAGATTTTCCACTGACCCCTTTAAAATAATTGTTAACTGTTATTTGAGTTTCTGTTATCCATTTATCCGACTCTCAGTCTCTCACGATCCTTCCATTTCTTTGAAATACAGTCGACACTCATTTACAAAAATAACCAGGGGACTGAGAAAATACTTTGAGCTAACAAACATTTGAGGTAATGATAGTTATTATGTAGGAAAACATGTTATTTGGATCAATATTTTTACTTTCAGTTATCAGTATATAGTTTGTCTTAAGATAGTTTGAGGTAACGAGTTTCGACTGTAGTTTGTGGAATACGGGGCATAACTGCACTGACCCATTCAATTTGCAATGTGTATATGGTCACTTGTGATTCATGCCAAATACTCCTACATGTACAAACAGCAGGTCGATCCCCATAGAGAATAGTAGGTTAGTGCCGTGAATGGGACAAATATCCGGCAAGGCTCAATCATTTCTTTATTTCTCATCAGAAGTATATGTTGTAACACTCATTTGAACCGTCTCGCCGAGACGGTTCAAATGAGCGGTCACAACATATATTTTGGTTCAGAAATAAGGAAAATAGATAGAGAATAGTAGGTTAGTGCCGTGAATGGGAAAAAATATCTGGCAAGGCTCAGGAAACGGGATGGGCGAGGCTATGCCGAGCACATCCCGTTTCCGTGCCGCGCCAGATATTTTTTCCCATTCACGGCACTAACCTACAATTCTATTTATCCCGTCAACACCTACAAATGGCTGTAAAATGCAAAACTAGTATTGACTGGATATTAAAAATGTTTCACGGCACCGTGTTTCACGGCACATACGCACTGTGTTGATGGGATAAAAATGAATAATTAACCAACTTTTCGCGCGTCTCTCTGTGTGTCTGGCACGAAATACAAATATGCGAATATGCCCCAGTTAATATTGCCAGTTTGCCATCGTTGTTGAACATATATTGGCGTTGTCAACTCGCAATCAAGCGATGTGATTGCCTGAGCCTGAACTGTATCACAGCTCAGGCTCAGCCAATCAATCTGCTTGATTTCAAGTACAATATTTAAGTATTTTCAAATAAAGAAATGAACAGATACTTGCAAGATTTCCACATGCAAATCAACAATCATTTCTCGGATGGAATCGGCTCAGGAAGAGCCCCACGTGATATAAATACGGACTTTTATATTGCACAGTCCAGCGCATGAGCTGCCCAGCAAACTGACCGGTGTATGATGTTGCCCATGGTAGTGTAGATATAACAGTACATTGTTGTATATCCGAGCGGCTTGTGAGGTTATTGTGTTATATACTGTATGATCTATCTGCAACTAGTACGTACTTTCTTGGTATTGTTTTATAATGACAGAATCTGCAGGGTATCTGACGTCTCAAAGTACTCACTTCTATGGAACGCCAAATATACATAAACTCAAATGTGTAATGCTAGCTCTGATTATTATGGCTCAGAATGATCAAATGCCTGTTTTGCAATGAAACCTCTTTAAGCCGGACACTCTGGGTGTCCGGTTTAGAGAGAATTCACTGTATAAGGAATGGGTTGTGACGTCCTTTAGGTCGTGTCGTCATTGCCTGAGTTGGTCGTTTATTTTGGTCGCGTTTTACCGAATGTGGTCGCTTCGACCAAATCATTGGTATTACGACCATGGCTGTGGTCGCAACGACTAACCATCGAGTGGGTATGAATCATGGAAGATGCAAGATGAAAGGTAACTAATGCTTCATATTATGAAATATAGTGAAACTGTGTGTGTTACTCACAGTCATGGTTATTCGTGGAAAGATACAGATTTCATAATTCCAGCACAAAAATATTTACACAATTTCCTAACATTTGATTGGCCCGTAGCAAGTCTCTGTCCGAAATTTATATCCCAGTAAACTCCCACGCCGAACTACTTTCCGTAACCGTGAGGCGCAGTTAAAATAATTCTTACGAAAACGGAAAATAAACACATTTTCTTGATGAATTTATTTCAAATGCTGGAATTATAAGGAATGCATGGCCTTTTTGTTGAATTTATCGGTGATATAAACTTGGAAAAGTCGCGGGAATACTGGACGAGGCCTTAAAAAATTGCAATTTTCGAAAATTGTGATTTTTTCGCTTCGTCCAGTATTCCCGCGACTTTTCCAAGTTTATACCCCGATAAATTCCACAAAAAGGCCATTCATTCCTATAATGAATCCCATATCGCCACAATATATATATATGAAAGCTAATACTTGTGTCATTTGTTTCCAGAACATTTTAAACGATATATATTTCTCGCTTAAACTGTTTATATATATATAAAAAATTTGCCGACACCAGGGGACCGATTCAGTAAACTTCGTACGACTAAAATGTTCGTAAGTGCAATATTATGACAGTCTGTAAATTGCACATTAACAACGTTTTCTTGTAGAAATGTATTGGATTTACATTTATAGAACATGTAAATCCATCAATTGACATTTTCAGACGATCCTAAATTTGCACTTATGAACATTTTAGTCGAACGAAGTTTAGTGAAACGGGCCCCAGCGCCTTCGCTGATCGTCCTTCAGTAACTCAAGTTCCATATTATGCTCCTGAAGGCCTAGACTCATGGTTCAATATTTAAGCATATAGAGAATAGTAGGTTAGTGCCGTGAATGGGAAAAATATCCGGCAAGGCTCAAGAATTTCTTTATTTCTCATCAGAAGTATATGTTGTAACCACTCATTTGAAACCGTCTCGCCGGAGAACGGTCATGAGAAGTATATGTTGTATGAGTAGTCACAACATATATTTTGGTTCAGAAATAAGGAAAATAGATAGAGAATAGTAGGTTAGTGCCGTGAATGGGAACAAATATCTGGCAAGGCTCAGGAAACGGGATGCCGAGCCCATCCCGTTTCCGTGCCTCGCCAGATATTTTTTCCCATTCACGGCACTAGCCTACCATTCTATTTATCCCGTCAACACCTACAAATGGCTGTAAAATGCAAAAATTGTATTGACTGGATATCAAAAATGTTTCACGGCACCGTGTTTCACGGCACATACGCACTGTGTTAACGGGATAAATATAAATTCCAGGTCCACCAAATAGCCGTCTACGCACAAATAATTACTCGTCGTCTTCCCCATTATATGTACACCACCGTCTGCGCTAATCTTGCCAATATTTGAATGTATTTTTATTTTAAAATTCTTGAATTTTGTGCTTGAAATCAGCAGCTTGATTGGCTGAGCCTGAGATGTGTTACAGCTGAGGCTCATCCAATCAAACTGCTCGATTGCAAGTTGAGATGTTCAGAAACGTTGACGTCTGTGAAATATTAACGCAGGCAGCTGTGTATGAGAGTTCGTCCGTACCAGCTGAAGGTCTCGGGAATACTAACACGTCGTAAACAATTCGCTAAGCCCTCATTGAGCTTGTTTTTCCCATCGTATGTTGTATTTTAAGACGCCATTTCGTGTCCAAGAAAATGTCAACAGTCTGTTACTAGACTTATGTATAGACGCCATTGCGCCAGTAAAACATAAATACGGTAACAGCTCAATGATGCTTTATGCGTTTTTTGGTTGTTACTAGTTTAGTTCTTAGAATTGGTTAATCTGGTGTCTGAAATGAACCCGTCTTTCTGTATCAGACACGTCATGTGATTTTGTACCTAAGGACATGCGCGATATCTCATAAAAATATACAGTCGAACCCCTCTAAACCGGACACAAATAAAAGTTAGTTTTCCTTAATTGTCATCGGGTTCATTGCCATTTATGTCCGCTGAGTATGTATGTTCGTGATCGCAAAGCAGCCACGTGTGTCTTCGAGTAGTTGCCTGTATGGTTGTTTTACAGTGGGACCTCCCTAAACCGGACACCCTGTGGAACTCCCAGGGTGTCCGGTTTAGAGAGATTCCACTGTATACAAAATTTACGATATTTTCTTTAAATGACATCGACAGTTGACGACAATTTCATATCATCTCTCGACGTCTCTTACAGAAAATATCACGGAAAAATATCTCATGAAAAATATTTACAAAAATCTACGATATTTTCCGTAAATGACTTCGAAAGACGACACAATTTTCATAGCAATTGCGGAATACCATGCCGCATTTGCTATTCAAACTTCGTCATCTTACGTCGTCATTTACAGAATATATCACAGCTTCTGTAAATGTATCTCATGAAAAATATTTACAAAATCTACGATATTTTCCGTAAATGACGTCGAATACTTTTCCGCATTTCCTTTGAATTTCGTCAACTTCCGACGTGATTTACAGAATATATCACAGTTTCTGTAAATGTATTTCATGAATTATCACATTATTCTATACTAGATGTGGTGTATTATGATTATGATTCACATATTACATATTCACATATTTATGATACGGTTATACCGGTAACCCAGTGTATAAATGATACCCTTGTCTACTAAAGCATGTGAAAGAGTACATATATATAGTGGATCTCAAACAAGTTGCAGTTTGTTAAGAGATATCGATGGTCTAGTAAGCATAGCACTTACGACGAGATATCGATGGTCTAGTAAGCATAGCACTTACGACCTTATGTTACTAGACCATCGATATATGAAACGCACAGTTTATGCACCGAGCCTCTAGCGAGGCGCATACAATTGCGGACCAGTTTCATAAATCGCATATCAAATGGAAACGAGTTTGAAATCCTGTTTATCACATGACTTCACCATCCAAAGAGCAGTCAACGTGGATATATTATCCAATACGTTTCAGTGAGCAGTCACACCATTGACTATTTTCGCATCTAGTTAAACATATCCTCAGAGAAAAATAGTTTTAATCCCTACAAGAAAATGAGTATAAATATGTTATATAATAGGTTCCCGTTCTTCTTATTACCAAACGGGAGCACATTCGAACAATTTCAGTAATTTTAATGAGTCTCTGACGTTTCTAATGACGTTTCAAACAACAGGAATTCGGCGTGTATAACTATATATTTTCTGAAAGATTCATATATATATATTAAAATTACTGAAATTGTTCGAAGCCCCTTCTAACTTTGATCGAACATCTGCGTAATTTCATTAAACACGTTTACACAATTTACAATATTTTTTCATAAATAAAGTCAAAAGTTGACACAATGTGCAGAGTACTTGCGGAATATAATTCCGCATGTACTCTGAACATTTTGTCAACTTTTGACGTCATTTACAGAAAATATTGTAATATTTGTAAACGTATGTCATGAAATTACGCAGATGTTCGAAAATACAAAATCACATGACGTGTCTCATATGTTGCGGGCGGTACGGGTGTTATGCAGAGTTACTCTCCACAACTACCCTCCCCCATGCCCACCTTCCCCTCCATTACATCAATGTAAAATTAACTGTATTGCGCTGCTGTCTAAGAAATTATCGCAAAGGATTTGTATATAGTACCATATTACATGATGTTCGGAACACCTGGTGTAATGATCCATATTGTGTTTTGTGTTTTGTAACCAATTCGTTTTTTCCTTCCTCTTCCTCAAAATGTAAGGTTATATCGATAAACAAATAATTGGCAACAATAATTCTGTTTGACTATGGAGGCAAACTCCCCCTCATTGACTTGAACTAGCAATGTTTAGCATGAATATAATGATATGCTTGGGACATAACAGATACCAACATTGTGGTAAAGGAATCTGTCGGGGAATATACGCCGCGGTATAAAATACGTATGGTGGTCAGATTTTATCAATACTACACCACTGCCTGCGTTAGTCTTGCCCAGTTACCAACGTTTTAGAACGGATATTAGCAATCTCAATTCGCAATCAAGCAGTTTGATTGGCTGAGCCTGAGTTGTAGCTCAGGCTCAGCCAATCAATCTGTTTGATTTCAAGAACAATATTCAAGTATTTTGAAATAACAATGATTACACATCTTGGCAAGATTAGCGCGGGCCTGTTTACGCGCGAGAAGCTTACGAGCCAATACACAATGTGTTAAAGGTGCATGTCCACTGAGTAGGCACAACAATGTGCTTTATAGGAATTAAATCAGTGTATAATTGTGTCACTATACGAGTGCCCACTATACAGATACAATCATTTTATTGATAATGACTCTTGGTGGTATCAGGCTGTTTTCATATGCAAATGAGGCATCTTAATTTTTAATTATTTATACTAATTAAATGCGTCACCTGAACAAATAATATTTTTGACAGATTTTAAAGTATGATCATTGAACATCAAACAAATAAATACATATAATAAATAGTGATGTCCGTTAACATTTTAAGGAAACACGGTTATCGCCCCTGATATCAGTGTTGAAATTTACGTCTGATGTAAAATGTATGAAACTACCAATGAATATATGGGGTAATGGTGAATTAATGTTTATTTTGCCAGAAAATGTCATATCTACAGAATATACAAAACTATCTGTCTCCATATAATATAATCTACTCAGTGGGCATGTACCTTTAAAGATGTATCGAGGTACGTACCATAGGCTGTTGCATTCGAGCAAAGGATTATAAGGTTCAGATGTTCCGCTTTGAAGAGGACACACCGTCAATAGTGTCAGAATATATACAACAACAATGTGGCATACTCATGTCCAGAGCTCAAGATAAGCTGTGTATTTGCTTAAATACCCAATTAACATTGGCAAAAACCCAATTGAAATCAGTAGTGAGTATCAACAAGCAATAAATAAGTGTGGTACCCGTATCATGCTGTAGCACACAATAAAGTATATTAAAACACAACTTGGTATGTCATTAGAAGTGTCTCCAATGAGACAATTCTAATGAAATGCCAATACAATGTACATGTTATCATTTATACAACAGCAACAACAATGTGGCATACTCATGTTTCACATGTGATCTGATAAACGTGTAATTACTGTTGACGTATAATTATTTAATCGTGGCAACGAATTGTTATATCGAGGGAACGAATTATTAAATTGAGAGAACAAATTGTTATTTCGTGGGAACGAATTAATAACAAAATCCATGTCCCCTGCAGGGCTCCGTATGTACCTTTGTAATACACGGATATAAATGAATCTACAGTTTACAGTTGAAAACACTGGACAAACAAACGGGATGTTCTTCAATGAAAGCATAAGGATCGGCTGCATTATACAGTGGAACCTCTCTAAACCGGACATCAAGAAAGCACCTGTGATCTTATTTTTGGCGAGCTTCTTGGTCCTTTATCTCAGGTGATAATGTCTGTTCGTGATCAATTAGCGCACAACTATGGCTCGGATTGATCAAATGCCTGATTTACAGTGAAACATCTCTAAACCGGACACCCTGGGAGGGTGTCCGGTTTAGAGATGTTTCACTGTAATAAGAAGAATCGCTTGCATTTGTTTAGGCTGTACCGTGTTCATTTGTAAATCTTTGTAAGCGAGACTAATTTACTAATGAAAGGACAACAGCGTACATTGCAACGATATTAGTGTTGGTGAGACGCCAACAGAAATGTGACTGCGACTGGAGAAAATGGGGCTTATGGCATATATGCTCTTCTAGCACACTCCCGAATCCTAATAACAAGGTGTATGATCACGTGGCACTAATAACAACAACAAGTACTGAAACTTCCAGAATCCATCTGATTCAAAGTACGTATTCTTTTATATTGTCCTTATTACGTAACGGATTTTGATGAAATTGACGCATCAAACGCGTCTTCTTAAGCTGCATTTGGTGGTCTCTGTATTTTCGCCAAAACTTCTGTCGTTTTTGCGAAGAATCGATTTCCGTGTCTCTGACACGGAAATCGATTCTTTGCAAAACGACATAAGTCTGTGCCAACGTCCCTGGACCACCAAATGCATCTCACGAAGACGCGTTTGCTGCGCCATATTTCTTCAAAATCCGTTGCATATTAAGGAAAATATCAAATAATACATACTTTGAAGTGGGCGATGTTGTTGTTGTTGTAACCACGTGATAATGCACATTGAATAAGGATCAATGATGTTTCATAGACTAGGATAAAGAACGAATAGAGTAGAGCCTGATCAGTCTATGCGGATGCATAGACTGCTTTGAACATACATTGGACGAAAATACTATAAGCCCCATTTCTAATGTGTTGCGATGAGTGTAGATGTAGATCAGCCTGTGCATTAGCAGTCTAATCACAATCTGCACTATTCACCAATACGTTAATAGGAATAGGTTAATATATTGAATCTCATGTCATCTGTACATTCAACTGGTGATGCTGGTGTTGTTGTGGGTGTTGTTGTTTTTGTTGGTTTATTCACCCGGGTGCTCTACGATCCAGAAATATTCTGGGATGGGAACGCAGTTTGAGATTGTTAAGCAATCAGTACCAATCATCGACATAAGCATATTCCTATTACACGGAATTATGTTTTTTTCGTCAGGAATACAGGTGCAGCTGTAGACCACACTGGCACGTTATGACGAAATATAGCTTAGATATGGGAGGTAGCACCGTTCTACGGAGCCTCGCAGGGGACGTAGAGTTTTCTTTTTTTATTAGCTCGTTCCCACGAAATAACAATTCGTTCCCTCAATTTAACAATTCGTTCGAACGAATTGTTAACTTGAGGGAACGAATTGTTAAATTGAGGGAACGAATTGTTATTTCGTGGGAACGAATTAATAAAAAACAGAGATCTACGTCCCCTGCGGGGCTCCGCCATTGCCATGGAAACGAATTGTCATTTCGTGGAAACGAATTGTTAATTCGAGGAAATGAATTGTTATATCGTCTGAACGAATTGTTAATTCGAGGGAACGAATTGTTATATCGTGGGAACGAATTGATAATTCGAGGGAACGAATTGTTAAATCGAGGGAACGAATTGTTATTGCGTGGGAACGAATTAATAAACAAAAATCCATACCCCCTGCGGCATGAAATTACAATATGATATCTCACTCATACATCTTGATGGATTTACATTTATTGAGCATAGGATGCATATGCAGCCTATGCTCAATAAATGTAAATCCAATAATATGATATGGATTTACGATATTCGTGTATGTGACAATACAGTTCATATTAAGCTCAATAGCGAACAGTGTATGACTAGATCACACTGTGCGAATGCGCAGGTTGATCTAGTCATATACTGGTCGCAAACTCAAGAGCTACATTTCGTCTAGTTTGGATAATCTCAGCTTTACGGATGACTTTTTACTATTTCATCTGTCGTTTTATATTATCCGTATCTTTATAGCTCAGACCCGGCCAGTATAAAATATGGTCACAATAACAGCCCACTCTGCCCTGGCATTTTGTGACGGACGAGTAGTTTAATACTTCGAAGTAAACGTGTAAATATACGTCCTTTGACATGGATGATATAAAACGACAAATGAAATAGTAAAAGTCATACATGTAATACTATACCACATTTAGAAAGAAGATATACATGTATATGGGTGTGTATATGTGCGTATATGTGCGTATATGTATGTGCATGTATGCATGTGTGTGTACATGTGTATTTCTATGTATATGTATGTCTATTTCTAATTTATTGTTAAAATTAATACGAGCTATAATACTTAGCACACACTATGATCAGTAAGCGGAGACTGTGCGATGTACATGAGAGTATGATACAAGTACAGATATGTATTAGTGGTCGCGGCATGGTCTTAAATCTATTTGCCTATTTGCCACGATTGTGGTGTTTCTAAATTTATTATATTTAGTAGTTTACCCATGTACGCCATCTTGCATTGTACGTACATTGTATATTATACCATAGTCATGTATGTATGCTCATGAGGCAGTTGCCTCGATGCAATAAACTATTCTTCTTCTTCTTGTCTTCATAAATGTAATGTTTATTCAGCAATAGGCCTACTGGCCCTTGAGCATACAATATAATACAACAAAATATTTATCACAAGACGACAAACAGTGGTGAAGTATGTATTGATTCACTAGTAAATACATGCATATTCATCATGCGTGCCAAACTATAATGCATTTGTATTATTCTTTGGCCCACGATGTGAATACCATGCAGTTACCGTGATATCCAGCTCTCCGAGCACACGGTCCGTTCCCACGATCGACATCAGCCAGTTCGACCGTCCAAAGCTGAGCTATGCTCAGCTTCGTCCGCTCGAAATCGCCAACCCCGAGCATGCACCCGGAGCATGCACTCAGAAGGCTTTGGTTCTAGTAATTGCATGTAGTTATTCTCACTATCAGTTTGCCGTTTAGGACATACGCACAATCAATAAAAATAAAAAGCATAAATAATAATAAAGCCTAGGTTTAATTATACCGTGTAGGAGAGTAGACACAAAGTTATTTCGAGAATATGGTTATGTGACCATACATGGTACGGTACATAAACGTATTCGCTTATAGCAATATAATGGCATTATAATGGGGTTATATGTCAATTTTGTAGCCACATACAGTATTATAAAGAACAAATATTACTCTATGTGCTTGTGGTTCGAGATATCAAACCCTTCACATAGTGCTATGATTACATATACATGTATGAAGTAATTTTATTCTTTATCTTCATGTATTTCACAGCTGCAACAAGAATTCAGACCGTTTTTCAAACGACTTCGTAATCAATATTCCGAGATTTCTAATAATGCTCCTATTAGCAGAAAAAAACAACTCAACGACTTTATACATACTTGGTCTTCTTAGATAATAATTACGAATATATGTGCGACGTAACTCAGTATATAATGGGCATTCAATAAGGAAGTGAAATTCGTCCTCTAAAACGTTACATATTGAACATGTTCTCCTATCAACTGGAGTCCTTACAGGTTTATGCCATGTACCAGCCTCGATTTCTAACCTGTGTGAGGATACTCTCAACTTTGTAAGACCTACACGAAATTTCCTAATAGTAATGCTATCAAGATAAGGTTGATAGTCAAATCTAGCAATAACTCTATAAAACACAGCTCGTGTAGACTCGTTTAATCTAGACATCCAGTTTTGGACAAAAGTATCATGTAATCTCTGTTTGAAAATGTGCATAAAGTTGTTTATATTCCCTACCCCTTGCGCTATCCACACATTACCAAATCCTAACTGTGTAAGTAGATTTCTGACTAGTGATGCCCAGTTACTTTTAGTTGGCCTATCAGTCATGTCATTTAACGTCATCTTATATATACCTCTAACATATTTTCTTTCTGGCATGTACATCATTCTCAGCCAATACTTAACTATATTAAATAATCTGAATGTATGTAATGTTGTTCTTCCAAGTTCTCCATATATAAAATCATTTTGAGTTGATATTTTAACTCCAAGTAATATTTTACAGAATTGTAAATGAGTACGCTCGATCTGATTCGCTTGTGCAAATCCCCAAACCTCGCTTCCATAATTTAAAATCGGTAATATAAGTTTATCGAATAGCTGTAGCTGAGATTATCTAAGCTGGACGAAATGTAGCTCTTGGGTTTGTGACCAGTATATGATTAGAACAGCCTCCGCGTCTCTGCCCAGTCTGATCTAGGTATGCACCGTTCGCTATTGAGTTTAATATGAAATTGTCGCATCCACTTGTATGGCAATCTCATCTCGTAATCAAGCATTTTACTGACTGAGCCTGAGCTGTAGGGCAATTTCAGCTCGCAATCAAGCATTAGACTGACTGAGTCTCAGCTGTAGGGCAATCTCAACTCGCAATGAAGCAGGTTGACTTGTTGAATCTAAGCTGTAGCACAGCTCAAACTCAGCCTTTCAATCCCGTTCTTTTCAACGAAAACCTTGCTATATTTCACCATCAGCTAGACAAAACGTTACCTGATAAATAGAACACCAGGCTAGTGTATTTTGATATCAAGTGTATCAGACTCGGCTCGGAAACGGTAGGAATTCTTCGGTGAACCTCGGAATTCCTACGCGTTTCCTAGCTTTGCCTGATAATATTGATATCACAAGACACTAGTTAGCTAGCCTAGCCAATATGTAAGTGTGGGGATCCGCTGTACAACCTTAGATTCTCGGATCAAAAGGCACGTTTCATTTATTTAAAATTTAAGGATGGGAATAGGCTCAACGAACCGTCCATACCCGGCATCAAAATGCACTGAATAAGTTATCTTATATGTAAGGGTGATAATTGGCTCAAAGAACCTTCATTACCCGGTATCAAAATGCACGAGCATTGCATTCAATATATACATGTACGTTAACACTCCCAATGGGAAGCGTATGTGTTTGCCTCTAACCACAATCACTCTCTTGGAGCAGTAATTTCCTATTGGTTGCCATTAACCGACATGGCGGAACAATCATAACAAACCGTTCCAGTATGAATAATAGATTAGTTGGCTATCAATTAGTGATCCGTGAATCATTATCTTCAAATAAGCCACTTGGTAAATATAATTGTGATATGTAAACCGACGTTGTGCGACAGGTTTGACACGCGTGCCGGAAATTATAAACGTCTATCGGATATTCCGGGAATTACCGATACGGATACCAATTTAAAACGGAAATTGCCGACCGAATTCTACTTGAAAGAAATGGAATTTATTTGTTATTAATAAAAACATAGCGATTTCAAGATACGGAGGGCGTAAGTATATAACATGTAGGATGTAATCAAACAATCTGCCAATATTTACAACGTATTGCATTTGCCATTTCGCGCAGTTATATTATCAGTGTTTGGGATCACGTGACCAGAAAATATTTGCCAAGGTATTCCAATAAAAGTAGATAAATCGGTTTATTTTGCATGATATAGTTTATCAATATATAAGTAATACTTAGGGAACGGTCCATCCATCCGTCTGTATGAGGAGAACAGCGAGCGGATTCAAGTTATCGACAGTACAGGCGCCGTAATAAATGTATCCCACCGCCATACCCGTACCATGTCTGTAGCCGATTTCACCAACATTACAAAGTATACTTTCCTATCAAAGTATACTTTGAGGGAGAAATTTTCAATTTTAGGATAAATTTATTATTTTTTATTATACTGACTTTATTACATTATCACAGCCAATTTTGGCTGTGATAACGTAATAAATTCAGCATAATAATTCTGCATAGCTTTGATCATCAAATATATGCAATCGTTTTTTAGTTCTGTATGAAATAATGCATTTCGGAAAAATCAATGATTACTCCCTCAAAGTATACTTTGCTAGATAAGTATACTTTGAAATTTTGGATGACATCGGCTATTGGGAACAATATCTGGCGCGGCTCGGAAACGGGATGTGCTCGGCAGAGCCTCGTCCATCCCGTTTCCTAAGCCTTGCCATATATATTTCTCATTCACGGCACTAACCTACTATTCTCTATATACATGTACATGTAATGTTGTCAAACATATACTTCATACTGCTCAAAGCAATACATTACAATGGTGTCTCAATAAATATTGTGTTGTCCAAGTTATTGAACACCGTTAGAGTCCAACATAATCTATGTATAATATGTAGCTTAGTTTACTAAATTTTCACGATTTGCTGCCAAATACGTATAACAATGTTTCTTAGATACGGCCGTAATACTGCAGTATAAATCTTTATTAAAGTCTCATCAATGTACAAACACAAAATCATAAGTAAAACAGTCAAGTGCAACATTGCCATTCAAAATTAGAATTAAATTAGAATCATAAGTGACAATACATTTTTTATCACCTTGCTTGTGATGGTATTGGATAGTAATAAATAGTACATGTTCTTTGCAATCTTCTTTATGTTATATCGTCATATCTTGCCTTCTCTTGTATACTACAAAATTAAAACTAATGGCCAGAAACATTGTATTGCTTTATGCTTAATATAAATGATTGTATTGTTTCTTCCCAGTTTATCTGATCTAGAATTGAATTGCTTTTTCGTGGAATTAGAAGTAGGATCTATTTCAGCGAGCCCAATTAACTCTTTGCATGCTGGGAAATTTGTGGGCTATACATAGTTAAAAAATAGCAGATGACAATTCATCATATTTTCTTGTATTTCTAACCGTAAAGATCATGAATATGTCTTGGAATTTCATTAGAATTGAGTCCTGAGGACTCAATTATAATGAAATCTCAAGACATATTTACAGAGAGAAATAAAACATATACTCCTAATTCGTTTGGCAGATATTTTCGCCGCTAGCATGCAAAGAGTTAATATAAAAGTACTAACGATTTACACTGTTAAAGTTTGACTCGTGCCTCCGCTAAACATCCGGTAAATGTTGCCCCAACCATAAACATGAAACTATGAACTTCAATAAATTATCCAATTAATTAAAGTAGTTGTTGAGCTAATTACCGGCGTCGTGTGTCAGTCTTTAACGACCCATGGTCTCAATTAACGTAAACGGTATACACGCGCCAATTACTTTTACTTAAGTCATTAAATCAGGACAATTACTAGACTACGATGGAAACATATATAACCATAGACACAAGTGATAACTGCACAAATCCTGGAATTGACTCATCTGAAGAGCTGACGAATGAAATATTCTTCACCGTGATCATAATACGAAATACGACAGTTTTGAGATTCTACAATTGTATCACTACACCTATATTTTACCACATCAAAAGCGGACCGACGCTGTCGAACATTCTGAGGTAAGTACATTGTGCAACAAAAACTAACAATTTCACCACTAAATTAATTGGTCCATGATATGTCTTGGGTTATTAACCCATTTCATGTTGAAGATAAATTATTTTCTAGTAGAAAACTCTGATTATTTTTATTATTTTCTTATCAAAATTACATGTTATGACCACTCAATCACACTGTCTCATCATCGACACGGTTCATATAAGTAGTAACAACATGCACTTTTATTGAAAAAATAAGGTATATAGAAAATAAACAGTTGATAAATGTTGGTAAAGTGGAAACCCTCAAACCTGACACCAAGAAAACACATGGGTTCTTATTTCTGATGAGTTTCTTGGCCATTTATCTCAGGTGAGGTGACAATGTCTGTTCGTGATCACATAGCACAGAACTAGGTTTAGAGAGGTTTCATTGTACCTTTAAATCAGTATCCAGCATAACATGGGTTAACCAGGATGATATAAAGCTCATCATATTTCGACGAGACTGCATCTGGATCTACAGTGTTGGCCACTATTGGTCTATTTCACTAACCTCGGTTGACCATTATGACGTGTTAAAATGGTAGTTTTTACATCACGGATTGTATCATATGTGCTTTTCAAAAATGATCTCATACCGCTGGTCGTGGAGCGCATGTTTGTGCCGTGTTGAAGGCTCCCCGTCCACCGATGTGCACGTGTCATGTGTTTATCACGATGTTATCAATATGTTAGTTTCTTATTTGCATGCGTCCATTGGTCTCATATTTTATATACATTATTCTCTATATTTTATCTTCTGCGCATGAGTGAACATACACCTATCAAATATCAAGGGTGCCTTTAATGTTATATACGTGATTATTGCAGAAAATGAAGACTAAGCAACAACAAACGATACACGTTGTAATTGATGGAGAGCGAACGGCCGTACCAGGGGTGAAGAACCGCTCAACCTGCCATGACGTCATCAACATGGCGACTGGAAGTGACATACAATTTGGAATCAATCGGGACACTCTCGCGCTCTTCGAATCCTGCAACGGAGTTGAGCGTATGATATCGTCAAAGACGAATATTTGGAAGGTGGTGCGGTCCTGGGGTAACGACATGAGATATTCGCTGGTGTTGCGGCCGACCGACTGTATCAGGACCGAGCTAGCCACGATATCCCGTGCCAAGAAGACGCTCCACAAACTACGGTCGGCCATCTTGTCCAAGTCCACAATTACTATGGGCAAAGATGCCACCGGAGCTAAGAACGAGACAATCGCCAATAACCTAGACAATGGACATAAGGCGATGAAAACAAAAGATATACCCTCGCTGGGTGGCGAACTAGATTATACCAGTGATAGGAAAGGCAAACTAGCCTTGCTTCAGAGGTACATTAGTGACGTCATGTCTCACAAACCCAATACCACACTATGTCCAACTCCAAACCTGGAAACGAGGGTACCTGGTGATGGTTGTAGCTTCATTGATGATGCGAATGTCTCCATGGAAACGTTCGATTCAGAAGGTACAGGAAACGTTAATCGCACTGTTGCACAAGGAAACACTCATTACAACATCAGCGAAGACCCTGTGGTGTGCGACCTAAATGCCGCATTTCTAGACGAGTCGCTTGAAACATATTGGGCATGTGACAATGATGTTCTTAACCAATGTATATACAATAACAGTATCAGCGATGAAAGCGATGTTAGTGACATTAGCACGTGCAGTGTGAATGAAATGGAGAGAAACATGTTTGGTGATGAAACGTATCTCTCTAAACTTCCAAGGGTGATAAATCCATCTAAAGTACACAGTCCTTTTGACAATGGGTTTAAGAACGCCACGGTAATGAAGAATGAACTCATACGAAACCTGTTTGCGAATCTAGAACAGTGCTCTGAGGTAGATTCAGTCTCACTGGACGACTCTATGGACAGTTTCATGAACACAAGGGTGAATGAGCTGAACTACGACGATACATCTAGCTCTGACGTCAGTGACACTGGGTCTGTTTGATTGGCATGTGAACTTATTAGTGACGGGATAAATTCGGGAGAGAATACTGCTGTTTTTTATATTTGTTTTATTTCTTGATGGATTATATTCTCATGCGCAGACAATATACGTTTTTTATTGTGAAAATTGGAAATGCATATTGCCGTCTGCTGCTCTTTATATTCGTTTTGATTAGTTTTGTTAAAACATGTTTTTAGAGCCCATGATAATCGTTTCCAATAAAAACAGCAGGCAATACAATATATATAAGGGTGTTCAAATTGATTGTATGTATGTATTGTGTTCTAAATTTCTCCCTTTCCATTTATATTCACTTTCTATATCGCTTTCTCTGCTCGTCCGCTGAACACTTTTATACAGTGTACCTTCTCTAAACCGGACACCCTGGGAAGTCCCCAGGGTGTCCGGCTTAGAGACGTTTCACGGTATATCAGGCATTTGATCATTCTGAGCCATAATTGTGTGCTACGCGATCATGAACATACATTATCACCTGAGATAAATTACCAAGTAACTCATCGACAATAGGATCGCATGAGTTTTCTTGGTGTCCGGTTTCGAGGGGTTCCGCTGTGCTTGTATTGTATGTACCTCTGAGATACATCTCATTCCTTTGCTCGGTCTTTTCTGTCTTCACATTTCCTCCCTATAGTTTGTTTTTTTGCAAACTGCTAGATCTACACACATAGTGCTACATTTACGTGTATATATATAAGTAATTGAAATATGTTTGTCCGACGGATGTTCAATACAGATTCGACATCCGATACATGTTGATTTAGCAACACAAAATAATATATATTGAGCACCCGTCGTATTACACATGTATGTATAATTATCAAACATAATCAAACATTATTTGAAATAAATTTCTAGTGAAATCGAAGCTATTCATTGTCGTTATCCTTTATTGGGACTGAATGGGTTGGCCAGGTATTGAAGTCAACCATAGCACAATGATCCAGGGGCCCGTTTCACTAAACTTCTTACAACTAAAATGTTCGTAAGTTCAAATTTAAGATCGTCTGTAAATTTCAATTAATGGATTTACATTTATTGAGCATAGGCTGCATATGCAGCCTATGCTCAATAAATGTAAATCCAATATTTATTTACAAGAAAACAATGTTAATGTGAAATTTACAGACTATCATAATTTTTCACTTACGAACATTTTAGTCGTACGGAGTTTAGTGAAACGGCCCCAGAATATTAGCTGTTCCATGCTATTCTGACACTAATAGCATTAGTCATTTATAAAAAGTCTGAACATCACTGCACATCATTATTTGTGGCTGCGACTGACGAAATGGGGCTTATGTGTTATGCGACCAGTATGGCATCCACGTAGTCTGATCAGGGCATGAAATGTTCGCCATTCCGTCAATGAAACGTGTCATGATTCTAGCAATTAATTTGTATCGCTGTCAAGCTACACGAGTGTTCTATTTGTCAGGCGTAATACTGATCACGAATCATATAAGCCCCATTTCTCCAGTCAGAACCACATTTATTCTTACGAATTTATTCTTATTTTCATCATATTTTGCATATTTTGTTAATATCTACGAGCGTGCAGTGAAACTTCGCGAATCCGGACACCCTGGGAGGTCCCCATGGTGTCCGGTTTAGCGAGGTTTCACTGTAAATCAAGTATTTGAGTATTCAGAGTCATAGATCTGTGATATGCGATCACGAAAAGGCGTTATGCCAAATACGTATAACAATGTTTCTTAGATACGGCCGTAATACTGCAGTATAAATCTTTATTAAAGTCTCATCAATGTACAAACACAAAATCATAAGTAAAACAGTCAAGTGCAACATTGCCATTCTAAATTAGAATTATAAGAGACTATAAATGTGTTATCACCTTGCTTGTGATGGTATTGCATAATAATAATTAGTACATGTTCTTTCCAATCTTTTCTATTTTATATTGTCATATCTTGCCTTCTCTTGTATACTACAAAATTAAAACTAATGACCAGAAACATTGAATTGCTTTATACTTAATATAAATTATTGTATGGTTTCTTTCCAGTTTATCTGATCTCGAATTGGATTGTAGGATCTATTTCAGAGAACCAAATTAACTCTTTGCATGCTGGGAAATTTGTGGGCTATTAATAGTTCAAAAATAGCAGATGACAATTCATCACATTTTCTTGTATTTCTCACCGTAAATATCATGAATATGTCTTGGAATTTCATTAGAATTGAGTCCTGAGGACTCAATTCTAATGAAATTTCAAGACATATTTACAGAAAGAAATAAAACATATACTCCTAATTCGTTTGGCATATAGTTTCGTCGCTAGCATGCAAACAGTTAATATAAATGTACTAACGATTTACACATTTAAAGTTTGACTCGTGTCTCCGGTAAACATCCGGTAAATGTTGCCCCCGCCATAAACACGAAACTATGAACTTCAATAAATTATACAATTAATTAAAGTAGTTGTTGAGCTAATTACCGGCGTCGTGTGTCAGTCTGTAACGACCCATGGTCTCAATTAACGTAAACGGTATACACGCGCCAATTACTTTTAATTAAGTCATTAAATCAGGACAATTACTAGACTACGATGGAAACATATATAACCATAGACACAAGTCATAACTGCACAAATCCTGGAATTGACTCATCTGAAGAGCTGACGAATAACAAGTTATTCACCGTGAAATAATACGAAATAAGACACTTTTGATATTCTACACGCATATCACTACACCTATATTTTGCCACATCAAAAGCGGACCGACGCTGTCGAAACAGTTTGAGGTAAGTACATTGTGCAACGAAAACTAACGATGTCACCACTAAATCAATAGGTACATGATAGTAATTGGTTATTAACACATTTCATGTCAAAGAAAAATTGTTTTTATTGTAGAAAACTTTGATCATTTTTATTATTTTCTTATCAAAAGTACAAGTTATTACCACTCAGTTGCACCATCTCATCAACGAGACGATTCCTATAAGTGAAAAAATAAGGTATATAAAAAATAAACTGTTCATAAATGTTGATATCTTTAAAGCAGTATCCAGCATGACATGGGTTAACGAGGATGATTTTTTTAACATCTGATATAGCTCTGCATGTTTCGACGATACTGCATCTGGATATACAGTGTTGGCCACTATTGGTCTATTTCACTAACCCCGTCAAATGGTTGACCATTATGACATGTTAAGATGTTAATCTTTACATCACGGATCGTATCCAATTTGCTTTTCTATAATGATCGCACACCGTTGGTAGTGGTGTGCATGTTTGTGCCGTGTTGAAGGCTCCCCGTCCACCGAGGTGCGCGTGTCATGTGTTTATCACCACGTTTTGTGTTAGTTTCTTATTTACATGCGTCCATTGGTCTCATATGTATGTATATTATTCTCTATATTGTGTCTTCTGTGCAGGAAGTGAACATACAACTATCAAATATCACAGTGCCTTTAATGTTATATACGTGATTCTTGCAGAAAATGAAGACTAAGCAAGAACGACAAGCAATACACGTTGTAATTGATGGCGAGCGAACGTCCGTATCAGGGGTGAAGAAACGCTCTACCTGCCATGATGTCATCAGCATCGTGACTAGAAGTGACATAACATTTGGAATCAATCCGGACACTCTCGCGCTGTTCGAATCCTGCAACGGAGTTGAGCGTATGATATCGTCAAAGACGAATATTTGGAAGGTGGTGCGGTCCTGGGGTAACGACATGAGATATTCGTTGGTGCTGCGGCCGACCGACTGTATCAGGACCGAGCTAGCCACGGTATCCCGCGTCAAGAAGACGCTCCACAAACTACGGTCGGCCATCTTGTCCAAGTCCACAACTACTATGGGCAAACCTGCCAGTGGTGCTAAGAACGAGACAATCGTCAATAACCTAGACAATGGACATAAGGCGATGAAATCAAAAGTCATATCCGTACTGGGCGGCGAACTAGATTATACCTGTGACAATAACGGCAAACTAGCCTTGCTTCAGAGGTACATTAGTGACGTCATGTCTCACAAATCCAATACCACACTATGTCCAACACCAAACCTAGAACCGAGCGTATCCGGTGACGGCTGTAGTTTCATTGATAACGCGAATGTTTGCATGGAAATGTCCGATTCAAAAGGTACACGATACGATAATCGCAATGTTACACAAGGAAACACTTTTGATAACGACACAGAAGACTCTGACGCGTGCGACCTGAATGCAGCATTCCTAGACGATTCGCTGGAAACATATTGGGCATGTGATAATGATGTTCTTAACCAATGTATATACGATAACAGTATCAGCGATGAAAGCGATGTTAGTGACACTAGCACGTGCAGTGTGAATGCAATGGAGAGAAACATTTTTGGTGATGAAACGTATCTCTCTACATTTCCAAGGGGGATAAATCCATCTGAAGTTCACAGTCCTTTTGACAATGGGTTTAAGAACGCCACGGTAATGAAGAATGAATTCATACGAAACCTGTTTGCGAATCTAGAACAGTGCTCTGAGGTAGATCCAGTCTCACTGGACGACTCTATGGACAGTTTTATGAACACTAGGGTGAATGAGCTGAACTACGACGATACATCTAGCTCTGACGTCAGTGACACTGGATCAGTTTGATTGCCATTTGAACTTAGTGACGTGATAAATTCGGGAAAGAATATTGCCGTCTGCTGTTTTTTATATTTGTTTTATTTCTTGATGGATTCTATTCTCAGGCGCTGACAAAATACGTTTTTTATTGTGAAAATTGGAAATGCATATTGCCGTCTGCTGCTCTTTATATTCGTTTTGATTAGTTTACTAAAACATGTTTTGACAGTGCATGAACATCGTATATAATAGAGACGATTCTCAGGCACTGCCAACAGTTGTTTTTAATTGAGAAAATTGGAAACTAATCACAAAAACAGCAGGCGATACAATATATATAAGCGTTATTTAAAAGTGTTAAAATTGATTGTATGCATGTATTGTATTCTAAGGTTCTCCCTTTACATTTCTATTTACTTTTGTTTGTGTTTCTCTTCTCGTCCGCTGAACACTTTTATACAGTGAAGCTTCTCTAAACCGGACACCCTGGGAATTCCCCAGGGTGTCCGGCTTAGAGACGTTTCACTGAAAATCAGGCATTTGATCATTCTGAGCCATTGCTGTGTGCTATGCGATCACGAACAGACATTATCACCTGAGATGAATAACCAAGAAACTCATCAAAAATAGGATCGCATGAGTGTTCGTGGTGTCCGGTTTAGAGGGGTTCCGATGTACTTGTATTGTATGTAGCTCTGAGATATATCTCATTCCTTTGTTCGGTCTTTTCTGTCTTCACATTTCCTCCCTATACTTTGTTTTTGCAAACTGCTAGATCTACACACATAGTGCTACATTTACGTGTATATATATATAAGTAATTGAAATATGTTTGTCCGACGGATGTTCAATACAGATTCGACATCTGATAAATGTTCATTTAGCAACACAAAATAATATATATTGAGCACCCGTCGTATTACACATGTATGTATAATTATAACATAATCAAAAATTATTTTAAATACATTTCTAGTGATATCGAAGCTATTCATTGTCGTTATCCTTTATTAGGGCTGAATGGGTTCGCCAGGTATTGAAGTCAACCATAGCACAATGATCCAGGGGCCCGTTTCACTAAACTTCTTACAACTAAAATGTTCGTAAGTCCAAATTTAAGATCGTCTGTAAATTTCAATTAATGGATTTACATTTATTGAGCATAGGCTGCATATGCAGCCTATGCTCAATAAATGTAAATCCAATATTTATTTACAAGAAAACAATGTTAATGTGAAATTTACAGACTATCATAATTTGTCACTTACGAACATTTTAGTCGTACGGAGTTTAGTGAAACGGCCTCAAAATATTAGCCGTTCCATGCTATTCTGACACTATAGCATTAGTGTTTTATAAAAAGTCTGAACATCACTTCACATCATTATTTGTGGCTGCGACTAACGAAATGGGGCTTATGTGTTATGCGACCAGTGTAGCATCCACGCAGTCTGATCAGTGCATGCAATGTTCGCCATTCCATCAATGAAACACATGTCATGATTCTAGCAAACAATTTGTATCGCTGTCAAGCTACACGAGTGTGCTATTTGTCAGGCGTAATACTGATCACGAATCATATAAGCCCCATTTCTCCATTCAGAACCACATTTATTCTTACGAGTTTATTCTTATTCTCATCATGTTCTGCATATTTTGTTAATATCTACGAGCGTAAAGTGAAACTTCGCGAATCCGGACACCCTGGGAGGTCCCCATGGTGTCCGGTTTAGCGAGGTTTCACTGTAAATCAAGTATTTGAGTATTCAGAGTCATAGATCTGTGATATGCGATCACGAAAAGGCGTTATGCCAAATACGTATAACAATGTTTCTTAGATACGGCCGTAATACTGCAGTATAAATCTTTATTAAAGTCTCATCAATGTACAAACACAAAATCATAAGTAAAACAGTCAAGTGCAACATTGCCATTCTAAATTAGAATTATTAGAGACTATGAATGTGTTATCACCTTGCTTGTGATGGTATTGCATAATAATAATTAGTACATTTTCTTTGCAATCTTTTCTATTTTATATTGTCATATCTTGCCTTCTCTTGTATACTACAAAATTAAAACTAATGGCTAGAAACATTGAATTGCTTTATACTTAATATAAATTATTGTATGTTTTCTTCCCAGTTTATCTGATCTAGAATTGGATTGTAGGATCTATTTCAGAGAACCAAATTAACTCTTTGCATGCTGGGAAATTTGTGGGCTATAAATAGTTCAAAAATAGCATATGACAATTCATCACATTTTCTTGTATTTCTCACCGTAAATATCATGAATATATCTTGGAATTTCATTAGAATTGAGTCCTGATGACTCAATTCTAATGAAATTTCAAGACATATTTACAGAAAGAAATAAAACATATACTCCTAATTCGTTTGGCATATAGTTTCGCCGCTAGCATGCAAACAGTTAATATAAAAGTACTAACGATTTACACATTTAAAGTTTGACTCGTGTCTCCGCTAAACATCCGGTAAATGTTGCCCCCGCCATAAACACGAAACTATGAACTTCAATAAATTATACAATTAATTAAAGTAGTTGTTGAGCTAATTACCGGCGTCGTGTGTCAGTCTGTAACGACCCATGGTCTCAATTAACGTAAACGGTATACACGCGCCAATTACTTTTAATTAAGTCATTAAATCAGGACAATTACTAGACTACGATGGAAACATATATAACCATAGACACAAGTCATAACTGCACAAATCCTGGAATTGACTCATCTGAAGAGCTGACGAATAACAAGTTATTCACCGTGAAATAATACGAAATACGACAGTTTTGATATTCTACAATCATACCACTGCACCTATATTTTGCCACATCAAAAGCGGACCAACGCTGTCGAAACAGTTTGAGGTAAGTACATTGTGCAACGAAAACTAACGATGTCACCACTAAATCAATAGGTACATGATAGTAATTGGTTATTAACACATTTCATGTCAAAGATAAATTATTTTTATAGTTGAAAACTTTGATCATTTTTATTAATTCCTTATCAAAGGTACATGTTATTACCACTCAGTTGCACCGTCTCATCATCGAGACGATTCATATAAGTGGTAACAACATACACTTTTATTGAAAAAATAAGGTACATTGTATATAGAAAATTAGCTGTTGATAACTTTAAAGCATTATCCAACATGGGTTAACGAGGATGATGTTTTTAACATCTGATATAGCTATGCATGTTTCGACGATACTGCATCTGGATATACAGTGTTGGCCACTATTGGTCTATTTCACTAACCCCGTCAAATGGTTGACAATTATGACATGTTACGATGTAAATGTTTACGTCACGGATCGTATCCAATTTGCTTTTCTATAATGATCGCACACCGTTGGTAGTGGAGTGCATGTTTGTGCCGTGTTGAAGGCTCCCCGTCCACCGAGGTGCGCGTGTCATGTGTTTATCACGACGTTATCAATATGTTAGTTTCTATTTGCATGCGTCCTTTGGTCTCATATGTATGTATGTTATTCTCTATATTGTATCTTCTGCGCAGGAAGTGAACATACACCTATCAAATATCACAGTGCCTTTAATGTTATATACGTGATTCTTGCAGAAAATGAAGACTAAGCAAGAACGACAAGCAATACACGTTGTAATTGATGGCGAGCGAACGTCCGTACCAGGGGTGAAGAAACGCTCTACCTGCCATGACGTCATCAACATGGTGACTAGAAGTGACATAACATTTGGAATCAATCGGGACACTCTCGCGCTCTTCGAATCCTGCAACGGAGTTGAGCGTATGATATCATCAAAGACGAATATTTGGAAGGTGATGCGGTCCTGGGGTAACGACATGAGATATTCGCTGGTGTTGCGGTCGACCGACTGTATCAGGACCGAGCTAGCCACGGTATCCCGCGCCAAGAAAACGCTCCACAAACTACGGTCGGCCATCTTGTCCAAGTCCACAACTACTATGGGCAAAGCTACCAGTGGTGCTAAGAACGAGACAATCGTCAATAACCGAGACAATGGACATAAGGCGATGAAAACAAAAGTCATATCCGTACTGGGCGGCGAACTAGATTATACCTGTGACAATAACGGCAAACTAGCCTTGCATCAGAGGTACATTAGTGACGTCATGTCTCACAAATCCAATACCACACTATGTCCAACACCAAACCTAGAACCGAGGGTATCCGGTGACGGCTGTAGTTTCATTGATGACGCGAATGTTTGCATGGAAATGTCCGATTCAAAAGGTACACGACGCGATAATCGCAATGTTACACAAGGAAACACATTTGATAACGACACAGAAGACTCTGACGCGTGCGACCTGAATGCTGCATTCCTAGACGATTCGCTGGAAACATATTGGGCATGTGATAATGATGTTCTTAACCAATGTATATACGATAACAGTATCAGCGATGAAAGCGATGTTAGTGACACTAGCACGTGCAGTGTGAATGCAATGGAGAGAAACATTTTTGGTGATGAAACGTATCTCTCTAAATTTCCAAGGGTGATAAATCCATCTGAAGTACACAGTCCTTTTGACAATGGGTTTAAGAACACCACGGTAATGAAGAATGAACTCATACGAAACCTGTTTGCGAATCTAGAACAGTGCTCTGAGGTAGATCCAGTCTCACTGGACGACTCTATGGACAGTTTTATGAACACTAGGGTGAATGAGCTGAACTACGACGATACATCTAGCTCTGACGTCAGTGACACTGGATCAGTTTGATTGCCATTTGAACTTATTTGTGACGTGATAAATTCGGGAAAGAATATTGCCGTCTGCTGTTTTTTATATTTGTTTTATTTCTTGATGGATTCTATTCTCATGCGCTGACAACATACGTTTTTTATTGTGAAAATTGGAAATGCATATTGCCGTCTGCTGCTCTTTATATTCGTTTTGATTAGTTTACTAAAACATGTTTTGACAGTGCATGAACATCGTCTATAATAGAGACGATTCTCAGGCGCTGCCAACAGTTGTTTTTAATTGAGAAAATTGGAAACTAATCACAAAAACAGCAGGCGATACAATATATATAAGCGTTATTTAAAAGTGTTAAAATTGATTGTATGCATGTATTGTATTCTAAAGTTCTCCCTATACATTTCTATTTACTTTCAGCTTGTGTTTCTCTTCTCGTCCGCTGAACACTTTTATACAGTGAAACTTCTCTAAACCGGACACCCTGGGAAGTCCCTAGGGTGTCCGGCTTAGAGAGGTTTCACTGTAAATCAGACATTTGATCATTCTGAGCCATTGCTGAGTGCTATGCGATCACGAACAGACATTATCACCTGAGATGAATAATCAAGAAACTCATCAAAAATAGGATCACATGAGTGTTCGTGGTGTCCAGTTTAGAGGGGTTCCGATGTACTTGTATTGCATGTAGCTCTGAGATATATCTCACTCCTTTGTTCGGTCTGTACTATCTTCACATTTCCTCCCTATAGTTTGTTTTTGCAAACTGCTAGATCTACACACATAGTGCTACATATACGTGTATATATATATAAGTAATTGAAATATGTTTGTCCGACGGATTTTCAATACAGATTCGACATCCGATACATGTTGATTTAGCAACACAAAATAATATATATTGAGCACCCGTCGTATTACACATGTATGTATAATTATCAAACATAATCAAAAATTATTTGAAATAAATTTCTAGTGATATCGAAGCTATTCATTGTCGTTATCCTTTATTAGGGCTGAATGGGTTCGCCAGCTATTGAAGTCAACCATAGCACAATGATCCAGGGGCCCGTTTCACTAAACTTCTTACAACTAAAATGTTCGTAAGTTCAAATTTAAGATCGTCTGTAAATTTCAATTAATGGATTTACATTTATTGAGCATAGTCTGCATATGCAGCCTATGCTCAATAAATGTAAATCCAATATTTATTTACAAGAAAACAATGTTAATGTGAAATTTACAGGCTATCATAATTTGGCACGTACGAACATTTTAGTAGTACGGAGTTTAATGAAAGGCCCCCAGAATATTAGCTGTTCCATGCTATTCTGACACTATAGCATTAGTCATTTATAAAAAGTCTGAACATCACTGCACATCATTATTTGTGGCTGCGACTAACGAAATGGGGCTTATGTGTTTTGCGACCAGTGTAGCATCCACGCAGTCTGATCAGTGCATGCAATGTTCGCCATTCCGTCAATGAAACACATGTCATGATTCTAGCAAACAATTTGTATCGCTGTCAAGCTACACGAGTGTGCTATTTGTCAGGCGTAATACTGTTCACGAATCATATAAGCCCCATTTCTCTAGTCAGAACCACATTTATTCTTACGAGTTTATTCTTATGCTCATCATGTTCTGCATATTTTGTTAATATCTACGAGCGTGCAGTCAAACTTCGATAATCCGGACACCCTGGGAGGTCCCCAGGGTGTCCGGTTTAGCGAGGTTTCACTGTAAATCAAGCATTTGATTATACAGAGTCATAGTTGTGTTATATGCGAAAAGGCGTTATCGCCTGAGATAATTGACCAAGAAACCCATAAAAATTATGATAATTTATGTTTATTAATGTCCGGAATGGAGAGGTTCCACTGTATTTCCCATTTTCAGAACAAATGACACTCTTCTGATTAATGTACAAGTGTAAAATAAAAACATAGAACGGAACTGTCCGTGACAGCTATTCCTTAATCAAAGGGTTAACTTCGTGTTCCTGAACAATTAACAAAGTTCAAACAATATCATTGTCCGGTTGCTCTATTAGCTTAACGGACTGTTAAATCCTTAACAATGTTAAGGATTTAACAGTCCGTTAAGCTAACAGAGGTTTTGAGCAACTGAGCCCTAGTTACCTTCGTAGAAACATGCTGAAGCATAGCAAGACTGCGTCACTACAAACCTTGCTACATACGGTGGTTTGTGTTACACCATCACCCATGTGTCGAGGCAATGGCGAATTAAGAGCATAGCATTTATTTAAGGAATAAACCCATGAGTTGTTGCGTTTACTATAGGAATGAATGGCCGGAAGGCCTCGTCCAGTATTCCCGCGACTTTTCCAAGTTTATATCCCCGATAAATTCCACAAAAAGGTAATTCATTCCTTATAATTCCAGCATTTGAAATAAATTCATCAAGAAAATGTGTTTATTTTCCGTTTTCTTAAGAATTATTTTAACTGCGCCTGACGGTTACGGAAAGTAGTTCGGCGTGGGAATTTACTGGGATATAAATTGTGGACAGAGACTTGCTACGGACCAATCAAATGTTAGGGAATTGTGTAAATATTTTTGTGCTGCAATTATTGGGGTGTAAAACACATTTGGTCTGTTTAAAGTTTAAACTCTAAACATACCAAATGTATTATTATATGACTAAGCATTTCAGTAATTCTCATTGGCCGAAACACGGCCACGTGATTATCTACAAATTGAATGTAGACATCTGAACCGTTTATGTACACGAATAAGCACTCTCGGACCGCGTTTATCTGTTTATTCATGTAAATACACATATTGTTCACCTCCTTAGAGCGCATACGTACATCTGACACATGTGAATATTCCTGATTGTATGAATATTCGTGGTATGGGTCATATACTAAAACAATTATAGTCTTTTGAGTCGGTGTACATGAGATTTACGGACTTCCGAAAAGTGATGGACATAACTTTAGGCGGAAGTGAACTTCACTTTTCGAAGGTCCGTAAATATCATGTACACCTCCTCAAAAGACAATACTTGTATATTGTCAACCCCAGTAAAAGCAACAGCCGACGGTTTTATTACTTATATTTACACAGCATTTTCTGATAGTTTCAAAAATGTAAATAACCAGATATGACATTAAAATAATAATACTATGGAACAGCGATGTTGCCGGTCAATAGCGTGCAGCTATTGACAACTTCGTGTAATTTATGGACGTCAAACGAACTTTAACCAACCAACAGCATGACGCGACGGTACGTGGGTCCAAAAAACTGTTGGTTTCCATAAATTGGCAAGGGCACGTGACATCACGGGGTCCGCGGACTATGTCAATTATAGCTTTCTAGGGATTTAGCCGTTTGCAGCCATTTTAGCTGGCCGTATCGACGCCTTATCTACAGCAATTTAGAGCTAGATAATGCATGCTCCCCGATAGGTTTGGAGATAATTTAAATTACCAACTGGTGAAACAGGCGATTGAAAACCACAACATATGCCATATTTGTAAACGTAAAACGTTTCGATAGTTGATTCATTTTGATTGCCCAGTCGTCCGCAAACGTAAGCATCAGTGTCCCCACAGCTCAGATGGTAGAGCACTCGGTAAATGCAAAGTGCGAGTTCGAGTTTTTTTTATTCATATAACATATTCAACGTTTTCTCACTTTTGCGAACATGTCTTAGATCTAGTTTGACAAAAGCGTCATTGTGACGTGTCTACTGGGTTTACAGCGTCACAGATCAGGATGCACATCAGATCAGGGCTTACGGTGTTCACAATTAATTTACTGAATACATATTTCACTATCAAACAACGTGAAACAAAATCGGGATGTAGACAAATTCTAAAATTGTCGCCGGTAAGTATTTCATAGAAACGCGTACAGTACGGGGGAAATCTTGGGGACGTCATATATACACATCCTCGGGGTTTTTGACCTCCTAATTCCCGGCCCCTGGAAATTTTTGACTGTAAGTACACCCCACACATTGTATTTCCGCCGCCCCAGAGCAGGGAAAACATTGGTTGCACTTGTACATTTGGTCCAAACAGACTTATGGATGTAGCTAAAACGATTCAAATGACATTATGCACTAAACGTCTTTATCAACTTTTGAACCAACACAAAACATTTATTTATGTAAGTTACATTAAGTATTGTTAACACAATAAACGTACATGTATTAACGACTGCAGATACCTGGGATTATGAAGTGAGGGACACAGTTCAATAAAACAAAAGATAGCACAGTGTTGGTTTCGAACCCACAGCCCTCAACGTTGATTAATTAAAGCAAATAAATAACTGTAACCACTATGCTATATGTATCCGATACGAAATGTATGTATTGGTAACAGGTTGATATAGGTGCACGTATGTATAACACTGCTTGTATGTTCTAAAATTAGTAACACACATGTTCATTGTTATCGATTAATATGGACTTGCGCATGCATGCATTTCCAATAAGCACTTGACGTATGTTGGTGTGATACATGTACATATACGATTCGAGTGCCTGTGTTCACTAATTTCATTTTTCAGCAAATACTTAACAACAAAGGTGACACTTCAGAAAATGCCTGAACATTGTTTGAATATATTTCGGGCCGACATTGGTAACATGCATGCTACATCGTCATGCTAATGCCAGTTTTGCATTTTTAACACACCTACTTTACATATTATGGTTCAATGTGGAATATCCTGCTACCTTTGCCACTTTATCGGAAATCAACAATATAATAATTCCAGCACAAAAATATTTACACAATTCCCTAACATTTGATTGGCCCGTAGCAAGTCTCTGTCCAAAATTTATATCCCAGTAAACTCCCATGCCGAACTACTTTATACAGGTGCGCTGTCAATGTAAACAAATGGCTGCCGTCTGTCAAAATAAACACATTTTCTTGATGAATTTATTTCAAATGCTGGAATTATAAGGAATGAATGGCCTTTTTGTGGAATTTATCGGGGATATAAACTTGGAAAAGTCGCGGGAATACTGGACGAGGCCTTCCGGCCTTCGTCCAGTATTCCCGCGACTTTTCCAAGTTTATACCCCGATAAATTCCACAAAAAGGCCATTCATTCCTATAATGTATCGTATTTGGGATGTAAACGCAGTACGTGGAATGGGCATTTGCATTGTGAATTTATAGCAGGTGTAAATGTAAACAGTTAGTAATTTCCAATGACATGTGCTTCCCTTCGGAGGTTATTGGAAATTACTATAATTATCGCTCCTTTGTGACGAATATGGAAGGTGAATGGGCAATTCTGCACCTGAGAAGACAAAAATAAAAGAGAGCAAGGTATGTGTCGCACAGTAGGGTTTTTGCAGAGATGACTAAACAATTCTCAGATTCCTCTAGGGTTTTCCTTGAACAATGTGTATAAACAGTTAACTTCGAGATGTTAAAAAGGCTCTACATATACACCGCCGGTCTATTAAATATGCCTTACGACATATGTGACCTTCATAGCCCCAGCGTTTGCGGATTCTGTCAAATAGTTACGGGGGAGCATGCCCCCCCCGGAACCCCTAGCAACTTTGGGCCCTCAAGACAGGACCCTGACAATGCAGGATATGGCGTTTCACGCCTCTTATATTTATAATCATTCAGTGGGAGCATGCCCCCGGACCCCCTAGCAAATCACGACTGGACTCTGAGAATGCAGGAATCTTAGAATGCAGGAATCTTAGAATGCAGGAATCGTAGATTTCAAAAAAATCAGGGGGGGCATGCCCCCGGACCTCCTAGCAATATCGGGCCCTTTGTGCTCTCATAACTGGGCCATGAGAATGCAGGAAATGGCGTTTCACGCCTTTTAGATTTAAAAAATCCCGGGACCCCCTAGCAACATCGGCGCTTTGGGCCCTCAAGACTGAACCCTGACAATGCAGGAAATGGCGTTTCATATATAGCTCTTACATTTCAACAATTTCAGGGGGAGCATGCCCCCGGACCCCCTAGCAACATCAATATTGGGCATCTCAATAATTTACCCGTTCAGCCGCCTAAGTCTGATCAATGTCTACGCTGTTCAGTCACACTGTTGTAACCTCCACACTATCGCCGGCAAATGTTTTTTTGTATTTTATCACATATCATGTAATAATAACCGTCATACACAACAACATAACAACATACATTTCCGTTTTTAATTAAGCGAATTAGTTTATGTTTCTAGCAAAACTTATATAGCCTCATATATATATTGAGTGCCTGTGCTCACTATTTCTGTTTCAGCAAATACGTACAGTGCAACCTCTCTACAACAGCCACCCATGGGAAGAGGCAAAATTGGCTGTTATAGAGAGGTGGCTGTTGTAGGGAGGTTAATGCTGAATACAATTTTATCGTCTGATGTTTATTTATTTTCTTCAATAATTCTCAATAAAAACATGTTTTGACAGCATTTTAGAATCATTTCCAATGGAAATGATTCTAAAATGCTGTCAAAACATGTTTTTATTGAGAAAGGATGCAAAATCAACATCAAACGACAATGTTCATGCTCAGCAGTGTAAGGGTTAGATATAGATGAACTCATCCATTTGGGATATAAAATAGCGGCTGTTACAGAGAGGTGGCTGTTGTAGAGAGGTGGCCGTTCGGGGAGGTTCGACTGTAACAACAAAAGTGACAACTCAGATAGCCTCATCGTGTAATGGGCTAACTTCAAATTTATTTTTATGGACAATGACATACTCAGGGTCGCTTGTCTCTGACCTAGATACTGCGATACATGTGCTATATTGTAACTAACTGTTAGCACATCGAATGTGTCAGAATTGCCGTTCACAAAGTTCAAGGTGTATGATCACATGGTACTAACAACAACAACAAGTACCGATTCAAAGTACGTATTTTTTATAATGTGCTTATTGCGTAACATATATTTATGAAATATGGCACATCAAACGCGTCTTGTTAAGCTGCATTTGGTGGTCTCTTTATTTTCGCCCAAACTTCTGTCGTTTTTGCGAAGAATCGATTTCCGTGTCTCCGACACGGAAATCGATTCTTCGCAAAAACGACATTAGTCTGTGCCAAACTCCATAGACCACCAAATGCAGCTACTCATGAAGACGCGTTTTGCTGCGCCATATGTCATCAAAATAAGTTGCATATTAAGGAACATATACAATAATACTTACTTTGTTGTTGTTGTTGTAACCACGTGATCATGCACCTTGAAGTTTGCGTACGGGAGATATTGTATGTAACTACTACATGGGAGATATTTTCTCACATGGGAGATGTATGTAACTCTATGGGAGATTATTGTATGTAACTACTACATGGGAGATATTGTATGTAACTACTACATGGGAGATATTGTATGTAACTACTACACGGGAGATATTGTATGTAACTACTACATGGGAGATATTGTATGTAACTACTACATGGGAGATATTGTATGTAACTACTACATGGGAGATATTGTATGTAACTACTACATGGGAGATATTGTAATGGGTACTATACGGGATGATATAGGGAGATATTGTATGTAACTACTACACGGAGATGGGATTGTATACTATAATGGGAAGATATGTACTACTATAATTGGGTAGAATATTGTATGTAACTACTACAGGTGGAGATATTGTATGTACTACATGGGAATATTGTATGAACTACTACATGTGAGATATTGTAATGTAACTATACTTGGGAGATATTGTTATGTAACTAATACATGGGGAGTATTGTATGTAACTACTACATGGGAGATATTGTATGTAACTACTACGACAGCGCATGGTTGAAAGTACGGAGCCCCATAGGGGACATGGATTGTTTATATTAATTTGTTTCCACGAAATAACAATTCGTTCCCTCAATTTAACAATTCGTTCCCTCGAATTAACATTTCGTTTCCACGATATAACAATTCGTACCCATGAATTAACAATTCGTTCCCAGAAAATGACAATTCGTTCCCTCAATTTAACAATTCTTTCCCTCGAATTAACAAGTCTTTCCCACGATATAACAATTCGTTCGACGAATTAACAATTCGTTCCTCGTTCCCGTGGGAACGAATTGTTATTTCGTGGGAACGAATTGTTAAATTGAGGGAACGAATTGTTATTTCGTGGGAACGAATTAATGCAACAAATAATTATACGCCTGTGTGGGGCTCCGTAACAAAGAATGTCATTGTAACTGGGGGAAAGGGTAATTCGATTGCACGTGAAAAAGTAGCAATTCTATACTGAGGGTAATCTGGTTTACTGTGTCATAATGGTTCAGACAGATCGGCCATGTATCTGGACATACGGGCATGGAACACGAGATTATGGGGTCTATAGATTGACCAACACTGACGGCCACACGCACGCGGGGAGGGGGGGGGGGCGCGTTTCACTAAACAGCATACGCCTAAAATGTTCGTAAATGCAAATGTAGGATCGTTTGGAAATTTAAATTGATGGATTTACATTTATTACATTTATTACATTTATTACATTTACATTCAATAAAGGTAAATCCAATAACTGTTTACAACAAAACAACTTTAATGTGAATAATATTGCACTTACGAACATTTTAATCGTACGAAGTTTAGTGAAACGGGCCCCTGACCACATGTCTGTGAAACGCGATCTCGTTTTACAGTGTTTGTAATTGATCGGGTCAGTGGAGTAAGCCTCCTTCTTCCACGGATACTTTGGTCAGAGGCATAGGGGGGCTAACTCCCTGGTGGAGTAAGCCCATCGCCCACACACCATCATGGAGGCAGCCCGCTTCTTCCTCTAGCGCCTTCGATTATTGTAAATTCTAGCTTAGATAGTATCAGCAATACGGATGACTTTTACTATTTCATCTGTCTTTTATATTGTCTGTATCCTTCTAGCTGAGAGCCGCCAATTTAAAAATTTAGTCACAATAACAGCACATTCTGTCCTGGCATTTTGTGACGAGCAAGTGGTTTAATACTTCGCAGTTCTTTAAAAATATCCTGCACAGAACAATACATACAAAACGCGAACCTTTATGTGACCATATTATAGGAATGAATGGCCTTTTTGTGGAATTTATCGTGGTATAAACTTGGAAAAGTCGCTGGAATACTGGACGAAGGCCGGAAGGCCTCGTCCAGTATTCCCGCGACTTTTCCAAGTTTACATCCCCGATAAATTCCACAAAAAGGCCATTCAGTCCTTATAATTCCAGCATTTGAAATAAATTCATCAAGAAAATGTGTTTATTTTGTTCCGTTTTCTTAAGAATTATTTTAACTGCGCCTCACGGTTACGGAAAGTAGTTCGGCGTGGGAGTTTACTGGGATATAAATTTTGGACAGAGACATGCTACGGGCCAATCAAATGTTAGGGAATGGTATAAATATTTTTGTGCTGGAATTATTTTACAATGGCCGGGTCTCAATTATAAGGATGATACTATGAAAGACAGATTAAATAGTAAAAGTCATCCGTTTAGCTGCGATTGTCTAAAGCTATGTAAATTCATGTTATAGGTTTAACCACACTAAATCATCAGATATTAATGCGCGTAAAGTAGTACGTTAAACATAATAAGCCAGATTTGTTATGCCATAGACACTACATATTTGCTTGCAGAAACCAGTCAATTGATGCACTAATCTATTTCACAGGCATGTTAAAGGTACATGCCCACTCAGTAGGCACACATTGGTCTTTATAGGATGTAGATAAGTGTATAAATGTGTCACTATTCTACCAGTTCTAAAACTTAAGATGCCCGCTATACAGACGCGCGGTTATATCAGGCTATTTTCATATGCAAATGAGGCACGATATTTATTTATACTAATTAAATGCGTCACCTAAAAAATAATATTTTCGACAGATTATAAAGTATGATTATTGAACAACAAAAAATAAATGCTGAGAATAACTAGTAATGTCCGTTAATAGTTAAGAAAACTCGGTTATCGCCCCTGATATCAGAGTGGAAATTTACCTAGATATAAAATGTATAATAATGCCAATCAGTACGTGGGGTAATGGTGAATGAATGTTTATTTTTCCAGAAAATGCCTCAGATGATTTCTCTGATATATGGACATTTTGGGCCTACTGAGTGGGCATGTACCTTTAATGTATCATTTACATCCGCTTCAAGCATATGCTTTGGGATTATTTTGTGAGTCGGATCATGTTTGTCATGTGAGGTGGTTTCAATTCCAGCCGCTGACGTTTTGCGCCACCACCAGGTTGGTCACAGGAGATTGAATTTATCTTCCTTAACAATAATTAAACCTATATTTTAATTAGTGAATATCCAGAGTGAAATAGATGCATGTTATGGGAAAATTGGTTCCACAACATCCATACGAAAAATGAAAGTAGCAGAGAACAGCAAAATGTGTGGTCATTGGTTCGTTTATATACGAAAAAACATTGGTGGTGTTGGACCTTATAGACAATTGATGGTCAGCGATGACCAGAATGACGGTGTAGTGCCTGTAATAAGAGGTTAGATCCGTATGACATATGACAGGGGCACACTTCCTGGGCTTATGGGCTTTGCGACCAGTGTAGATCCAGATCAGACTGTGCATCCGCACAGTCTGATCAGGATCTGCACTGTTCGCCATTTCATATATGAATCCCATTCGTCAGGAGAGTGCTATTCGATCAGGAGCTACGCTGCTCATAGATCACATAGCCACATTTCTCCAGTCAGAGCCACATTTGACATCGTTATTTCTAAAAGTTCAATACTGGACACTCGTTGTCAGCATGTATATATAACTACTGTCTGTTTCACGAAAGCTGCCCAAATTTGACGGCTATATAAACAATGCAAACACAATACTTTTTTCGATAATATTATATTAATACAAAATTTAAGAATGAGCCTTCTTTTTATTTCTTGAAATTTGGTCAAATATTTATTGTATCACGAAATATTGATTTGTCTATGGGAATTTAACATGGGCGAAAAGGAGGTAGAACGGTTGTGGGAGGAGTCAGAAACATTTTGGAAATTGACTCCGAAACATGGCTAGATGGCTTGGAAATGATATAACTAAGAAAACAAAAGTTAAAGTTTAAAAATCGGTCCAGTACTTCTGAAATTCTAAAAATGTCTCCATGTTAAAACCGCATATAGATCTTCACAGATTTAACATCTGGAAATTGATTTTTCGCTATAAAATCTATATTAGATAAAATTTCATGAAATAAAAAGTAGGCTCATTCTTAAATTTTCCTTTAATTTAATATTATCAAAAAAGATATCGTTTTTGAAATGTTTATATAGCCGTAAAATGTTGGCAACTTTCGTGAAACATGTAATTACAATTTAATACCTACATCCATATGACGTCAACATGACCGACACATAAAATGCGACATTCGCTCGTTCCAGGTGAACGCCTGAGACGGACTGCGGCGAGTTCGGTATGTAGCGGACGTGTGAGTGAGCCCACCACCCACCCCGTGCTACCCCCGCCACCGCCCTCCGCCCGCCCGCCTATATGGTGCTTCAATATTGCCAGAGACTACTGATGAACAAAAGACCCATGTTGGCTGCGTGCCATGGCCGTTTCCGGCGTCGGAAGGAAAGCGCTATAAGGGTGAGTGAATATTTGTTAACACTTTCAACCATCAGTATCTGGATTGGATTGTTCATTTTCCGATCAATCCAATCAAAAAATGATTTTCAGACTAGTCCATTTATGAAAAGTGGGCGTTTTTTTCGTAAAAATATGAAAATTACTTGCAACAAGTGCAGATCGTGATGAGACGGCTCGTTACGAGCCGGCTCATCTGGATCTGCGCTGTTTGCAATCCCCGCTATAACGGGCTTTCGGGTTCAAAGGGTTAATACAATGTATATATGAAACACACCATGCTATTTTGTACCTAAGAACATATGCGATTTTTTTTAGGAAATATATTTAGAGAAACCGTGTTATTTACCGTAAATGACGTCAAAGTTTGACGAACTTTTCATAACAAGTGCGGGAGACAATTCCGTATTAGCTACGCCAATTCCGCAAACTTTCGCAATCATTTACTGAAACTATAACCATTTTTCATAACATATGGCACACAATCCACATGTACAAATTCACATGTACACCATCACATGGCGTGTCTCAAATATGGCTGTGACTGGCGAAATGGGTCATATGGGATTTGTGACAAGTTTAGCCCCTGAACAAATAGCATATGTCTGTAGCCTGATAACGATCTATATTGCTTGTTAGAAACGGGTGCTTCATTGATGGAATGGCGAGCAGTGCAGATCCTTATCAGACTGTGTGCACGTGTGTCTACACGCGTTTCAAACCCGCAAGCCCTATTTCTCCAGTCACAGCCACAAATTAGTATTTTACATGTTCACTTTTCTCATAATTACGCGTCTTTTGATATGAAGTTTATCAGGCAATCCTCGGAATTCCTACGAGTTTCCTAGCCTTGCATGACAAACTTCATATCAAAAGACACTAATTAACCAGTAGCCTATTTCACCAAAATTGCAAAGTATACTTTTCATGCTCAGTACAATTTGAGAGAAATTTTCAATTTCAGGATAAATTGATTATGTTTTATTATACTGAATTTATTACATTATCACAGCCATTTTGGCTGTGATAATGTAATAAATTCAGTATAAGAATTCTGCATAAATTTAATCATCAAATATATGCAGTGATTAGTTCTATATGAAATAATATATTTCTGAAAAAATGAATGATTACTCCCTCAAAGTTGTATACTTTGCAATGTTAGTGAAATAGACAACTGGTAGTCTCTATATGTCGGCCAATGGAACCTCCTCAGCCACAGGGCTAGGTGCTTCACGTAATGGATACGTGTCGGCTAAAACACTCTGCATATAATATGAGACACGTCATGTGATGTTGTACCTAAGAACATATGCGATATCTCATGAAAAGTATTTACAGAATTTACGATATTTTCCGTAAATGACGTCGAAAGTTGCTGTAATTTACAGAGCTTTTGCGGAATTCCATTCATCATTTGCTATGAAAGTTTCGTCAACTTCCGACGTCATTTACAGAAAATATCAAAGTTTCAGAAAATATATTTCATGAGATATCGCACATGTTCTTACCTAGAAAATCACACGGCGTGTCTAGTATATGAATGGGTCAGTGGTAGAAGGGGGCTGACTCCCGCAATGACTTAGTCCCCTTTTCCACAGACCTATTCATATGAGTCATGAACTCGTAGAACTCTTTATAGTAGCCGGCGTCATGTTTGATATGGCTGTTTAAGCCGGTTGCTAAGGAGACACATTCGATGTTATCACAAAAATGGTTGCTTGTAATAAAATAAAAAGAAAACAACCAAACCTACCGTAGTACGAGAGCGATATGTAAATAATTGTTCCGCGCTACATGGAAAGTTGGCGAAATTATTTTATAATACGTATCTGTACGCTGCTCTCTTAAGCAACACTTGACGAAAACGCCGAAAACCCCCTTTTATCAGATTCGTCTAATTGGTTGCCAATTGATACAGATACAAATAGGCCAAATTGCCTCAAAAATGACCATAAACGATTTCACCGAACTGAGCATCAGCATCCCGCTCAATAAATATTACTGCTAAACTGTCTCGAATCGATTTTTGAAATCTGTGCAATGAGTCGTATTATATATGTACACTAACAACTGCGTTAATCATGACCAGTAGCCGATTTCATCAAACTTGCAAAGTATATTTATCTAGCAAAGTATACTTTGAGGGAGTAATCATTGATTTTTCCGAAATGCATTATTTCATATATAACTAACGATTGCATATATTTGATAATTAAAACTATGCAGAATTATTATACTGAATGTATTACATTATCACAGCCAAAATGGCTGTGATAATGGAATACATTCACTATAATACAAATTAATACATTTATCTTAAAATTGAAAATTTCTCCCTCCTCAAAGTATACTTTGCTAGGAAAGTATACTTTGTAATGTTGGTGAAATAGGCTACAGTATACTTGCAAAGTATACTTATGTAGCAAAGTATACTTTGAGGGAGAGATTTTTAATTTAACAATAAATTTATTAATTTTGATTATACTGAATTTATCACATTAACACAGCCATTTTGGCTGTGATAATGTAATAAATTCAGTATAATAATTCTGCATACTTTCAAAATATTTGCAATCGTTAGTTCTATATGAAATAATGCATTTCGGGAAAAATAAATGATTACTCCCTCAAAGTATACTTTGCTAGAAAATTATATACGTCACAATGTTAGTGAAATAGGCTACAGATACCAACGTTTCTGAACATATATTAGCAATCAACTCAGGCTCAGCCAATCAAGCTGCTTGATTTCAAGCACACCTATTCATGTATTTTGAAATATAAATGAATTCAAATATTGGCAAGATTAGCGCAGGCGGTGGTGTATAACTGGAGCTTCACCTTTAAAATGCTGTCACCGGGTAGCGTCGTCTGTCGATTTTCATTTGTAAAAATGTAACCAACGTCGATACCACATCAATTTCTGACCATACATGTGCCCTTTGTTTTTAAACGCAGAAATTTGTGTCATTAGCTATCTTAATTGGCAAGGACGGAAGTATGTAATACAGGTATTTATTGAACTAGTGTATTACATGTAAGAGTTTTACTACACTGTGTTATTACACTGCACAATACAGTCGAACCTCCCCGAACAGCCACCTCTCTACAACAACACCCTCTCTGTAACAGCCGCTATTTTATATCCCAAATGGATGATTCCTCTATATTAATCATTATAATGCTGAACACGGAAATTGCCATCTGCTGTTGCTTTTGCATTCTTTCTCAAAAAAAATCATGATTTGACAGCACTTTAGAATCATTTCCATTGGAAATGTTTCTAAAATGCTGTCAAAGCATGTATTTGATGAGAATTAATAAACAGCAGACGACCAAATTTAGTTAAGCATTAACCTCTCTACAACAGCCACCTGTCTACACCAGCCAGTGTTGCGTCTTCCCAAGGGTGGCTGTTGTAGAGAGGTTGCACTGTACCGTTTTATGCAGCAATACACAAACTTAACCCGTGCTATTCTGAATATCCAAGATTGTATTGCCTGTTCTATGTTTTTGCAATATTCCATTAATGAGACACTGCTGCGTTTTTCTAGAATTGAATAATACTGACAAATGCTTCAGATCGTTACAAGCCGGCTCATCTCGATCTATAGTATTTACAAACAGATCTCCAGATAAGGTGCGTATTTGCGTAAATACCCAATTAAAATTTCCAAAAACACAATTGAAATCAGAATTAGTGAGTATCAAAAAGCAATGAAAAATTTGAGGTATCTTTATCATGCTACAAAGAACAATAAGCAAACCACAAATATAGCATATTTTCTTATTTTTCCATGAAAACACATCTTGGTATTTCATTAGAATTGTCTCCAAGGAGACAATTATAATGAAATACCAAGATGTGTTTTCATTTAAAAGCAAATTATTCAATAAGTGCGGTCTGCTGATGTGTAAACATTAGTGTGATTCTATTTTACACAATTAAAATTTTGAAATACCCAATTGCTTCAGAAATGATGGAGTGACAATACTCAATTACCAATTCCTTATCTGGAGCCCTGTACAAATGTTGGCTTTGTAATATGTAGGTTTGAAAGGGTTAATAGTTTATCGCTGTAAAGAATTTCAAATTGCATCTCGGTATAGCTATTTATTAAACTGTTTGTTGTCTATGGGTTTCACGCACACGGGACCAATGAATCACACGGCGTTGTTGGATATTAACTCGAACGAGATTGGTTTGATGCGTGTTCTGGTTCTCGTTATAATTAAAGTTTTATCACACGTTTAAAATTGAAATCATATTAAAGTATTGAGCATGAGACTATGTACGGTGTGGCGATACACCAACACTCGCTTGTTAAAGGTACATGCCCGCTCAGCAGACACACACTGCTCTTTATAGGGATTAACCCTTTAAACCCTAAGGAACTGGAATGGACTGTGATATGCTAATGTTCCGACCAATCCAATGGTCACAAACTGATTTTCAGATTCGTCCATTTATGAAATTGAGGTGTTTTTGTTCTCAAAAATATTAAAATTACTTTCAAAAAGTGCAGATCCTGATGAGACGGCTCGTTACGAGCCGGCTCATCTGGATCTGCACTTTTTGCGGGATTTCGGGTTCAAAGGGTTAAATAAGTGTATAATTGTGTCACTATTCTACCAGTTCTACATATTACGAGTGCCCTTTACTGATAGTGACTCGCGGTGGTATACAGGCTATGTTCATATGCAAATGAGGCATGATATATTTTAATTATTTATTCTAATTAAATGCGTCACTTGAAAACAAAGTATGATCATTGCACATCAAACAATAAATACAGAAAATAAATAGTAATATCCGTTAACATTTTGTGCCTACTGAGTGGGCATGCACCTTTAAGACGACAGTAATAATGCAATTAAATCATTTTTTCTTTCGATGTTTAAAAGTATAGGCAGTAATTGAATCAAATAAAAATGTAAAACACCACAAAATTAAAAGAAAAACAATTATGTTAGCCTCTCATAAACCATAGCAGATACAGTGGAACCTCTGTAAACCGGACACCCTGGGCCCCTCCCAAGGTGTCCGGTTTAGAGATGCTCCACTGTAAATCAAGGATATGACCACTCACAAATTTTATTTAGTACTTTGTGATCACGAACAGACGATCGGCGATAAATAACAGCGAAACTCATACAAATTAACCACACATGGGTGCAAATGGTGTCCGGTATAGAGAGGTTCCACTGTATTGCCGATTGCATACTAAGAACTATTGGACGTCAGCCGTTGATCGAATATGCCTCAAACATACAAAATCCCAGTTAGTTCCACAAGGATCGCCCATGGTATGTGTTATAACACCAGTTGTCTCCTGAATGTTCTACCCAATCTAATAGCTTCGTTGTATTATGATGATATTCGGTTACTGATGAGGTTGATAAAACTCACCGCCAATAAATAAGTGAAAGGGAATATTCTGCAGCAATAAAACAAACATTTGCGAGATAATTGATGCAATCGACAAATGTTAAGTACACTCACTAACTCTGAAAGTCGGAGACGCGAGTGGAATGTGTTGAATGCAATTTCAGTTTGCATTCACTAATTTCATTTTCCCTGTGTTTTATTCTCGCGTGAATCACCAGCGACGTGTTCAGCCAAAAATACGCAAACTTCACAAACTTCGGTTTTGTTGTTCAGCATTATTGTATCAGTGACGTCGTTTCACTCGATTAGTGAAATGATTCAAATGAGGTACCGATTGTCAGACAGTACTCCGGGGTAAACGTAATTTAACTCTTTCGCCTCTAATTAACTGGAATGGATTTTGATGTTAATGTCCGGACCGATCCAGTCGTCACAAAATGATTTCAGACTAGTCCATTTATGAAAAGGGGGTGTTTTTGTTGTAAAAATATGATAATTACTTGCAAAAAGTGCAGATTCAGATGAAACGGCTCGTCACGAGCCGGCTCTTCTGGATATGCACTGTTTGCAAATACCGCTATAGCGGGTTGTCGGTTTGAACGGGTTAAACGCTCTGAATACAATGTTTTGTTTACTTGCCCAATTATGTAACGTTTATATTGCATCGTTTTGAAATAATATATAAACTACGATGCCATATTTAACCCGCATTACATATATATATATATGCGGTAGACGGTCAATTATAATTGAAATGATGTCTGAGCAGTCCGATCAAGGTCTACACCGGTAACCTCATACTACAGAAATCGAATGGATAGAAAACGATCACGAACTGAATGCAAATTGCCATGTCTTCATCATTTTACAATATATATAAATATATATAGTGACACCTCTCTAAACCGGACACCCTGGGAGGTCCCCAGGGTGTCCGGTTTAGCGAGGTTCCACTGTCATTAAGCACTCGAGGGCCAATGTTTGTCATATTTTGTTATGCACAGACTGGACAATGACATAAATTACATTGACACGCATCTAAATTAGACACATAAGGGTCCTGGGTGTGTCCGGTTTAGAGGGGTTACACTGTACTTTAAATATAATTTCTCTTAATATTAATTAATTATACTGTCTCTGGCATGTACATGTACACATTTACAGTATTAACCATATGACGATAAAATAAAATTATTACCCAAACAACGCAATGCCGAAATAATTAAATGAATACAGGTTTTTAAAATCGTATGGTATGGAAGCGTCCTGGTGCCAATACTAAAATAGTTTAACTCCTAATTAGGAGATACTAATTCCTAATTAGGAGATACTAAGTCATACTTATGAGATACTAATTCCTAATTAGGAGATACAATTTCCTAATTAAGACTTAATATCTCCTAATTAGGAATTTTAATCTCCCAATTAGGATATACTAAGTCAGCAATAGGAGATAGTATCTCCTAATTAGGAGTTAGTATCTCCTAATTAGGAGATCAATACATTTTAGCTTAGGCACCAGGGGGCCGTTTCACTAAACTTCGTACAACTAAAATGTTCGTAATTTGCAAACTTATGATAGTCTGTAAATTTCACATTAACAATGTTTCCTAGTAAACGATTATTGAATTTACAGTTATTGAGCATAGCCGAATATGCAGCCAATGCTCAATACATGTAAATCCATCAATTGAAATTTCCAGACAATCCTAAGTTTGCACTTAGTGAAACTGGCCCCAGGACGCTTCCATAGTATACAGTCTCCTTTGATGAATGTGGTCATGATCAGTTTCTGTTTAGGATCAAGGGGCCGTTTCACTAAACTTCGTACAACTAAAATGTTCGTAATTTGCAAACTTATGATAGTCTGTAAATTTCACATTAACAATGTTTTCTTGTAAACAATTATTGGATTTACATTTATTGAGCATATGCTGCATATGCAGCCTATGCTCAATACATGTAAATCCATCACGTGAAATTTCCAGAGGATCCTAAATTTGCACTTACGATAATTTTAGTCGTAAGAAGTTTAGTGAAACGCCCCACTGGGTTGGCAACTACAGTTATTGAGATGGATACTCAATTACCTTGCAAACTTATTCCTTCAGTAATGTTTGAGAAAATGGAGATTAGATTATCATAGAGGTCGAAGCCGCATATTCGCCAATAATGTGTAAACGGAACTCCGATGTGTGGCTGCGAAAGGGACGTGTGTAGATCTTTGTCAATTAGCACACACATGTAACCTGATTACGATCTATAGTTGCTTGTCATAGATATGACGGGATTTTCATTAATGGAATCGGCGCCATTCTCTATACTAGGGGAAATACACCGTTCGATCGCCCCTCGCAGGGCAATGCGTGTTTCGTCAATGGTTGTTGTTTGTCTGGCCACGGTGTTTTATATACGACATTCAGTTGAAACTCTCACATGCCGGAGTCAATATTATGAAGTGAATTATGAAACTTTAGATAATGAAATTTCGCAAGTTTTCCTTACTGGTACAAGCACATGTTTAGCGAAAATGCCAAATTATGACATTTTTTTTATAAATTGTTTATTAACGTCTCACCAACCGTACACCATAAAATACATAGCAATAACAAGATAATAGTAATTGCTTATCAGTTTGTGATAGCATGTAATTGAATATAATATATGTATGTGATCACATATAAATGGTGCAATTCCTTAATGTATTTAATTTACTGTGAATGAAGCGAAAACCAACATATTGGTTGTCTGCGACACCAAGTGAGACACGATCACTTTAAGACGGTGCTTTGAGACGCTTGTGGCTGTGACGATCCTGGGGCCCGTTTCACTAAACTTCGTACGACAAAAATGTTCGTAAGTGCAAACTTATGATAGTCTGTAAATTTCACATTAACAATGTTTTCTTGTAAACAATTATTGGATTTACATTTATTGAGCATAGGCTGCATCCGCAGCATATGCTCAATAAATGTAAATCCATCAATTGAGATTTCCAGACGATCATAAATTTGCACTTACGAACATTTTAGTTGTACGAAGTTTAGTGAAACGGGCGCCAGGTACTGTCCGTGACACAAATGAATAAATGCAACAAAACATCAGTGTACATGCTATTGTATGACCGTCATATTTGACGATTGTCTTGCATCTCTTGAATGTATCTTGTCATATGTAATGTCAGGTCAATTTATCACCAGCCTAATACTGCGCCGTGAATACTGGTGTGTTCAGTGGGTGGTTGGTCGGGCGAACGCGACGGCGTAAATTAACTGTATGGGTTCCCCTTCCATGAATCACGATTTGCCTTGTTTGGCCCTCAGGTACGTTTTTATCTTTGGCTCTTTGGTTACCTGGGAGTTGAATTGGTTTATTGCCCATTATTAAAGCTACTGGGAGGGGATCAAGTTATTCTGGTGTGGCGAGGACCTGGCATCAGAGCAGGATCATTCTGATTTCAGGGCTGAATATATAGTTTATTTTTATTGCAAATATTCAGTTCTGATTTTGGGATTCCCCCCCCCCCCCCCATTTGTACATATACTTGTACAGGTAATATATGGGATTTAGTACTAAACCTATTGACCCGGCCGTAAATGACATTAGCTGTTGATAGGCCGTTAAGCCTCAAACAACAAACAACAACTGTAGAGCCGGTTTTTGTAAACCACCGGTTTTTGTAAACCCCGTTAACAAAAACCGGGGGTAACAAAAACCGTAGACGTACGCGCCGGTTTTTGTAAACCCCCGGTTTTTTTAACCCAAATATTAATATTGCGATACATGAAATAAGATTGCTTCAAACTTTAAATAAGGTATGTTTGGGCCCGGTCCGAAGTTCCCAGTTCGATACTGAAGCCGTTGGGCGGTGGCAGAGTGCAAATTTAACTCCGTCGTTTTTTCCAATTGTTTATACATTATTGCCGAGTGACAGAAAATGTAATAGACTTTTCACAGCATAGGGTTAACAAAAACCGGGGGTAACAAAAACCGTTGACGTACGCGCCGGTTTTTGTAAACCCCCGGTTTTTGTAACCCCAAATATTAATATTGCGATACATGAAATATGATTGCTTCAAACCTTAAATAAAGTATGTTTGTGCCTGACTCGACGTTCCGAGTTCGATACTCAAGCCGTTGGGCGGTGGCCGAGCACAAATTTAACTCAGTCGTTTTTTCAACCTTTTCTACACTATAGCCGAGTGACAGAAAATGTAATAGACTTTTCACAGCATAGGGTTAACGAAAACCGGGGGTAACAAAAACCGTTGACGTACGCGCCGGTTTTTGTAAACCCCCGGTTTATTAATATTGTGATACATGAAACACGATTGCTTCAAACCTTAAATAAAGTATGTTTGTGCCTGACTCGACGTTCCGAGTTCGATACTCAAGCCGTTGGGCGGTGGCCGAGCACAAATTTAACTCAGTCGTTGTTTCAACCTTTTCTACACTATAGCCGAGTGACAGAAAATGTAATAGACTTTTCACGGCATAGGGTTAACAAAAACCGGGGGTAACAAAAACCGTTGACGTACGCGCCGGTTTTAGTAAACCCCCGGTTTTTGTAACCCCAAATATTAATATTGCGATACATGAAACATGATTGCTTCAAACCTTAAATAAAGTATGTTTGTACCTGACTCGACGTTCCGAGTTCGATACTCAAGTCTTTGGGCGGTGGCCGAGCACAAATTTAACTTGTTTTTACCAAAAATGTCTACACTATAGCCGCGTGACTGAAAATGTAATAGACTTTCAAGTGTTGAACTCAAGCTTTTCCACCTCCGAGTAAGATAACATATGATGTTAATATTGCGATACACGAGATATGCTTGGTAACTGCATACCTGAAAATAAGGTATGTATAGGCTGATCCTACCTTCTAAGTTCGAGACTCAAGCTTATCTCAAGGAAAATTTAACTCAATATGTTTTCAACTTTTCCTATACTATATTGCTCGACTGACAGACTCGAATGTCATTTTTTTAATTGTTCTATATTGTAGCAGAGTGACAGAAAACGTAAGATATTTCTCATGGCATATGGATGATAAACACCAGGTGTTACAAACACCCTGAACGTACGCGACGGTTGTGCTAAAAACCCGTTTGTGTAGCCCCAAATAGTATTATTACGATATAGCAATACTTAAACCTTAATGTTTCGAGCTCGATACTTAAGGTTTTTGGCCGTTGCCAAGTGACAGGTTTACTGCATTCATTTTGTTTTCAAATTCTTTCTATGCTACAGCAGAATGACAGAAAATGTAAATGAATTGGTTCGTTATTTCTTTCTTATTCTGTACTTTAACTTTCTACAGAGTGTATGTTCATTTGTACACCTTCAACCGTATGATGTGTGCGGGTATTATGCACAGCAAACTGACGTCATCTGTGGAGATGTCACTTCGTCTACTGACATCCGAAACGTTTTGGTTTTACGCTTTTTTCACCGACAAATCTTCATATATCAGCTCGTGAGTTCCTGCCTCAAGTATCAAGATGATGGTTCAAGAGCAGTACCTACAGACAGAATGTATGTATAAATGTATTATACCTTGTGCCAACATTTCCAAATGTTCATGCACAATTGAAAAAACAGTACCATGTGAAAGCCCTGCTTTCATAGTAATCTCATCAATATCCATTCGTCTGTCTGACGTAACGATCTATCTAATATTTGCAAAGTTTTACTAGTGATTGTGTTCTTTGGCCTACCAGGCCGTGACTCATCTTCTAGGTCCGTTCGACCCCGTTTAAATTCGGTAACCCAACATTTGACCGGTGTCTACGAAGGATCAGAATCTCCATATACACTAACAAGCCGTACATGAATCTCCATGCCCGTTTTCCCTTTCTTTCAGATACAAATATCTAATCACAGCTATGTACTTAATTCGACTTGAAACTTCTACAGTCCCTACTTGCCATGTTTGACATTCAATACCTCAGATATGACTGATCAAAATTTGACAAGCACATGCCTACTGACTCATATATAGTCAATGTACAAACCATGAATCCCGTGCAAATTATTCGCATCAGTAAGTTATCGAGGTCTGTTATATAGACGTGTGCAATGCTGATAATGTTTTGCAATAAAGGTGTTGTAGAGTTTCAATCCGGTATGTATTTGTGTCTGATCTACAGCAAAACGATAGTCAGTGGTAACTGAATCGGTGAAAGGAATTACGTCTCTACTAGTGCTTTTGTTCTCCAGATACAGATAAGTTAAATTTAGCATACTATTTCCTCGATTTGCTGTTTAGGACATCCAAACCAGAGATGCAATTGTGATAATTATCCGACAAACGTCTGTTTATGACCAAGTTACGCGTCTGTCCATATAATAGTCAATGATGTATCTGACAATGTTTTTCTTTTGGCAAATGTTTTTTAAACATAATGAGGATTTCTTTATTTCCAAAACATATGCTATGTTGACTCTATGTAAATTGATAAAAAATGGCTTAATACTAAATATTTTCCCCAAAACGTGCATTAACTAATGATGAAATCCATCGAAATATATATTTTACAGATTGATATATTATTTCAATGTGAAAAGATTGTTTTTCTTTTTCTCAAAAGGTGATATAGTTCCTTTAACTATAGCGAAGTCAGGTCACATATTACAGATTTTTTATTGTGTTCTCATGTAATGTAACAAACTTTTACAGACGTCTAAATGGCGCCAGTTATTTGCTGTTGACTATCCCATAATATATTAGCAGGCCTACATGTTGATAGCATACGTGCAGCACAACGAACGTTTGATTTTATGGACTGAATGGTCAGTGGTATTGTGATTTACAATAAAGTTACATGTTTCCCCCAATTACTGTTTTGTAGACCGTGCGCCAGAACTGGTCCAGGCTCTAGCCTATACAATGTACCCCTGCTTACAATCAGAGAGCGAGTATTTTTGACAATCGAGATCGGTTACATACCTACGGAGCCCAGCATTGGATGTATTAATTATTTTTTATTAATTCGTTCCCACGAAATAACAAATCGTTCTCACGAAATAACAATTCGTTCCCTCAATTTAACAATCGTTCCCACGCCATAGCAATTCGTACTCACGATATAACAATCCATTCCCTCGAATTAACAATTCGTTCCCACGATATATGTCGTTTAAGCGTTTAATAGACAATATGCTAATGTTTCGCAGAATTGTACTCACCAAAAGTTCCACTTGGTGGGGTAGCGTGGTTCTTGTTGGCACAAGGTATAATACATTTATACATACATTCTGTCTGTAGGTACTGCTCTTGAACCATCATCTTGATACTTGAGGCAGGAACTCACGAGCTGATATATGAAGATTTGTCGGTGAAAAAAGCGTAAAACCAAAACGTTTCGGATGTCAGTAGACGAAGTGACATCTCCACAGATGACGTCAGTTTGCTGTGCATAATACCCGCACACATCATACGGTTGAAGGTGTACAAATGAACATACACTCTGTAGAAAGTTAAAGTACAGAATAAGAAAGAAATAACGAACCAATTCATTTACATTTTCTGTCATTCTGCTGTAGCATAGAAAGAATTTGAAAACAAAATGAATGCAGTAAACCTGTCACTTGGCAACGGCCAAAAACCTTAAGTATCGAGCTCGAAACATTAAGGTTTAAGTATACAGCCACCCGCACGAACGATACTTTGCTATATCGTAATAATACTATTTGGGGCTACACAAACGGGTTTTTAGCACAACCGTCGCGTACGTTCAGGGTGTTTGTAACACCTGGTGTTTATCATCCATATGCCATGAGAAATATCTTACGTTTTCTGTCACTCTGCTACGATATAGAACAATTAAAAAAATGACATTCGAGTCTGCCAGTCGAGCAATATAGTGTAGGAAAAGTTGAAAACATATTGAGTTAAATTTTCCTTGAGATAAGCTTGAGTCTCGAACTTAGAAGGTAGGATCAGCCTATACATACCTTATTTTCAGGTATGCAGTTACCAAGCATATCTCGTGTATCGCAATATTAACATCATATGTTATCTTACTCGGAGGTGGAAAAGCTTGAGTTCAACACTTGAAAGTCTATTACATTTTCAGTCACGCGGCTATAGTGTAGACATTTTTGGTAAAAACAAGTTAAATTTGTGCTCGGCCACCGCCCAAAGACTTGAGTATCGAACTCGGAACGTCGAGTCAGGCACAAACATACTTTATTTAACGTTTCAAGCAATCATAGTTCATGTATCGCAATATTAATATTTGAGGTTACAAAAACCGGGGGTTTACAAAAACCGGCGCGTACGTCAACGGTTTTTGTTACCCCCGGTTTTTGTTAACCCTATGCCGTGAAAAGTCTATTATATTTTCTGTCACTCGGCTATAGTGTAGAAAAGGTTGAAAACACGACTGAGTTAAATTTGTGCTCGGCCACCGCCCAACGGCTTGAGTATCGAACTCGGAACTTCGAGTCAAAACATACTTTATTTAAGGTTTGAAGCAATCATGTTTTATGTATCGCAATATTAATATTTGGGGTTACAAAAACCGGGGGTTTACAAAAACCGGCGCGTACGTCAACGGTTTTTGTTACCCCCGGTTTTTGTTAACCCTATGCCGTGAAAAGTCTATTATATTTTCTGTCACTCGGCTATAGTGTAGAAAAGGTTGAAAACACGACTGAGTTAAATTTGTGCTCGGCCACCGCCCAACGGCTTGAGTATCGAACTCGGAACTTCGAGTCAAAACATACTTTATTTAATGTTTGAAACAATCATATTTCATGTATCGCAATATTAATATTTGGGGTTACAAAAACCGGGGGTTTACAAAAACCGGCGCGTACGTCAACGGTTTTTGTTACCCCCGGTTTTTGTTAACCCTATGCTGTGAAAAGTCTATTACATTTTCTGTCACTCGGCAATAATGTATAAACAATTGGAAAAAGTTAAATTTGCACTCTGCCATCGCCCAACGGCTTGAGTATCGAACTCGGAACTTCGGACCGGGCCCAAACATACCTTATTTAAAGTTTGAAGCAATCTTATTTCATGTATCGCAATATTAATATTTGGGGTTACAAAAACCGGGGATTTACAAAAACCGGCGCGTACGTCAACGGTTTTTGTTACCCCCGGTTTTTGTTAACGGGGTTTACAAAAACCGGGGGTTTACAAAAACCGGCTCTACAAACAACAACTAGTGCGTTCATGTAAAGAACATGTTTATTCTATGATCAATAATTTGGCGACGATTCGCGATGTCTTGCTGCTTTGATTTAGTGCATAGTCACTTTACAAACCAATCGTAGGACGCGTTTTTGTACCATGACCTGTGACAACAGTGACAACGTCTAGTTTAAACATAGTGTATTGCCATATATTTACCATGGGCTTAGGCAACACGTTCTTTCAACATTAGTTACAGCCCTTATCTACGAAAGCATGGAGGGGACACGTGTTTTTTTATTTATCTCGTGGCCACGACATAAGTTGTGGCCACGGGTTCAATAAAAAAAAAACACCTAATTATATCGTGGCCACGAGATATTTAGGTTCGTTTTTTATTTATCTCGTGGCCACGACATAATAAGTCGTGGCCACGAGATAAATAAAAACCAACACATGTCCCCTCCATGCTTCTTACTTACCCTAATTACATGTAGAATGACACAGTATATAAACAGCAATCACGATACATTTCAATACATTTACAAATATAAATCTAGTATTGAAATGTATCGCCATTGATTTTTATATAATGTGACATAGTAATTGAATGACAGGAGAAACACACCTTACATTGTATATTTTGTAGTCCCCGTCAGTTGGGTTCGGCGACGATATTGGATCGCCAGGCTGCATGCATGTCTCTAACCTCCGATCTATCTACATCGCCACCTGCGCTAATCTTGCCAATGTTTGTATTTTTTTATATCAAAATACTTGAATAGTGTGCGCCAAGTCAAGCTGCTTGATTGACTGAGCCTGAGCTGTGCTACAGCTCATGTACAGCCAATAAAACTGTTTGATTACGAGCCGAGATTGCCAATTGATTTTCAGAAACGTTGACATCTGGGCAAGACTAACGCAGGCGTTTGTGTAGGTCAAAGCTGGTTTAATCGTCGAATTTGTGTGCTTCGCCATGAACGTGTTTTCAATTGATTTTATCTCCTTCTAATTTCCATTTTACTCCGCTCCGGAACCCCCTGCACGGTCGGGATTGCTCGTGCTACGGTTGACAATTCGCGCCATTAGAGCGTTAGATTACCCGTCATTAAATTGTGATATGATGCTCTGGATCTGGTACTGTCTTAATGGGATGTTTATTAATTTAACCTGGGACGTGATACATTAAAATCCTTCTAAACCGGACAGCAAGACCACGTACGTTTGTTCAACTTTGGTAGCTTTAACCGTACTGTACTTATATTGGTAATGCCTGTTTATGATCGCAATGCATACAAGTATGTATTGCAGCCCTAATATACCCGAATTACAGTGGAACCTTCTCAAACCGGACACCCTGGGGTTCTCCCAGGGTGCCCGGTTTGAGGAGGTTCCACTGTATACGCATTTAGTGTCAGCTTAGGCCAGTTGGAACAGACAATGGTGTTGATACTGCGAGACATAAGTAGTACACATGTTGACTAGTATACGGCACTGTGATACAATTCCTATGTCCCACTATTGTACGTAAATGTCAATCAATTCCTGTGTCTCACTAGTTTACGTAATTGTGATCTATTCCTATGCTCAACTGTTGTACGAAAGGTGATGCAATTCCTGTGTTCAACTAGTGTACGACAATGTGATTCAATTCCCCTTTCCCACTAGTATACGATAATGCGATGCAATTTCTGCGTTCCACTATTGTACGTAAAGGTGTTGCAGTTCCCCTTCCCATTATTATACGACATTGTGATAGTTTTCCCCTTCTCACTATTATACGGCATTGTGATATATTTCCCCTTCTCACTAGTATACGGCATTGTGATATAATTTCCCTTCTCACTAGTTTACGGCATTATGATACAATTCCTGTGTTCCACTCTTGTACGGAAAGGTGATGTAATCCTATATCCCATTATATTGTACTATATTGTACGTGCAAAGGTGATACATTAATGTCCCCACTATTGTACGGAAAGGCGATACAGTTCCTGTATGTCACTATTGTACGACAATGTGATACACTTACCGTTGTCCTGTTGGAAACTGTGCATGCATGGCCATGTATACCTTTTAACGTGTGTTGTAAACGTATGTTTAGATATCACCTTTGTTCCCTTCATACTTCGATGATCTAAAATTGAAAATGAGACAAGCCTTGTGAGTTTGTATAAAATCATGAGCGATATGTCATGAGAACAGCCAATCAGTGTCTTCTCCGCTCTCCAGAATAACAGATTCCCAGGGCCACGGATTACATACTAGGGGTGGGGATATTATGAGTCCGTAAATATGCACGTACTATCATTTTGTGCGTTGCCACATCCTTGTGAAACAGAAACAGATTTAATTTCGAAAGGGAGAGCTTATATTAGACTCAATTTGCCCATTTCAGAATGTGTCTAATAACCAGGGGTTTGTACACCACTCTCTATTATCATGTAACGTCACATGACGTCAACTAGACTAATGAAACGTCAGCGAAAATAACATAGGCGTCGGAGAAATTACTTACAACACATCGGTCCGTTCGTCCGCCTGTACGGTACAGTTGAAGCTCGCGGATTATCTCCTCGTACAGGCGCACGAACAGTATAAGAGGAGAGTTAGTGGGTTCCAACGCTAGTATTGCGCCGGAACGAAGCGCAAGTGAATCTATTCACAATTGTGTCAATAAACTTGTTCACTGCTGATTGCTACACCAGTCTTAGTTAGAAATGATGTCAGAAACAGAGCATGGCCCGTACTGTCGGTGCATGGGGGACTACGGAATCCTGCAGGAGACGTAGAATTATTTTTGTTTATAATTCGTTCCCACGAAATAACAATTCGTTCCCTCAATTCAACAATTCTTTCCCACGAATTAACAATTTTTCCCCTCAATTTAACAATTCGTTCCCACGAAATGACAATCGTTCCCACAGGAACGAATTGTTAATTCGTAGGAACGAATTGTTATATCGTGGGAACGAATTGTTAGTTCCAACTAAATCCGATATTTCAAAATTGTAGTGGAATAAATTTACTAATATTACTTGCTCTTCGAAAAATGTGAAATTTGCTGTTAGACCTTATAACGCTCTTATAACGACAATTTTTACGTTAGCGCATGAATTGTTTCTTCGCCGGAAATGACTTCAAACGTGAATTACGACTCACGAACGTCCAGGAGGAAATATTGCCTTCAAGGAAATAAATCCCTCCAGAATCACGGTAAATGACTGGGTAGCATGTAATATTGTTTGATTATGCCGTTATGCAATAAACACAGTATACCATTCATATTGAATAATATATAGTAAACTCGTTTACTCATTTCATAGAAATAGATAAACTCGTTTGATAAATGTAATTTTAAAACATCACTGTGTCAAACCAACTGCATTGTATATACAATGAAAACTAATTTTTGTCAATTTGTAATTTGTTCCAACCGTTTCTGGAATAGTTGCATTGGCACCGAGGATCCCTACCAGGTATCTCTTACATGAATCGAGTGGGAGGTTCTGGAATTAACGGACGTCGCCGAAATCTTGTATGTATTATTATAGGAATGAATGGTCTTTTTGTGGAATTTATCGGGGTATAAACTTGGAAAAGTCGCGAGAATACTGGACGAAGCGATAAAAAATTACAAATTTCGAAAAAAAAACAAAAAAACAAAAAAAAAATTTTTTTTTTATTTTTTTTCGAAAATCGTAATTTTTTAAGGCCTCGTCCAGTATTCCCGCGACTTTTCCAAGTTTATATCCCCGATAAATTCAACAAAAAGGCCATTCATTCCTTATAATTCCAGCATTTGAAAAAAATTCATCAAGAAAATGTGTTTATTTTCCGTTTTCTTTAGAATATTTTAACTGCGCCTCACGGTTACGGAAAGTAGTTCGGCATGGGAGTTTACTGGGATATAAATTTTGGACAGAGACTTGCTACGGGCCAATCAAACGTTAGGGAATTGTGTAAACATTTTTGTGCTGGAATTATACATACTTAAAGGTACATGCCCACCCATTTCTGAGGCACAAAATGTTCTTTATATCAGATACATCATCTGAGACATTTTCTAAACATTCTGTCACCGTTACCCAACGTATTGATTGGTATTATTATACATTTTATATCAGACGTAAATTTCCACACTGATATCAGGGGCGATAACCGTGTTTCCTTAAACAGTTAACGGACATTACTATTTATTATCTGTATATATTTATATTTTTGGTACGCAATGATGATACTTTATGATCTGTCGAAAATATTATTTTGTTCAGGTGACGCATTTAATTAGTGTAAATATTTAAAAAATGCCATGCCTCATTTGCATATTAAAATAGCCTGAAACCACCGCGCGTAACTATCATTCAAATAAATATTACTACATTGTAAATGATTATATCTGTATAGCGGGCACTTGTACTTTTTAGAACTGGTGGAATAGTGACGCAATTATACACTTGTTTAATTCCTATGAAGAACATTGTGTGCCTACTGAGTGGGCATGTACCTTTAAACCATACGTGGGCTGCAGGCTGGGAAAATGGCCCTTACAAAGGTACCTTACAATGGTAGCTGTTAGTCGTCTTGACTATTCCCATTGTCGAATGATAAACACGTTCTATTCATGATACAATGCACTTCATTGGCGGAGTGGCGAACAGTGTAGGCCCAGATCAGACTGCGCGGATGCGCAGTCTGATCTGGGGCTACACTGATCGCACATATCATAAGGTGGTTTTTCTCAAATCACGACCCACTTTTACTCCACTATCTGATACTGACTTCATTTTAACGGTCTTTTGTCTTATCGACTAATCACAAAGCAACTGTTGTTGCGTCAAACTTGTTGTTGCAATATGTGGCTGGGGAAATGTGGCCTATTGGTGTTGCGACCAGTGTAGATCCAGATCAGCCTGTGCATCCGCACAGTGTGATCAGGATCTGCACTGTTAGCCATTCCCTCAGTGAGACACCCATCATGCTTCTAACAAACAATATGTATATTTATCAGGCTACGTGAGTGTGATATTTGATCAGCAGCTACCCTGGTCACAAATCCCATAAGCCACATTTCTCTAGACACATCCACATATCAGACCGGCCAGTCCCAGTTCCAAAAATTGACAGAACAGAATCTTCAAAGCATAAAATCGTTCGATAACGACGAAGCCTGTCAAACAAGACGTGCCATGAGAAAATGACTATTTTGTCTTGCCTTGACCTGCGTAGCTTTCAATCAGCCAACGCATACGCTGGCTAGTACATGTATTTGCATTTCACGATCTGCGTAAAACGTCAATAAGCCTACACATAAACGTATTCTGACCTAGGTTTTTAGTCCACATTGGCTAGTTTTCATCGACATGAGAAAATAGTTACATTTTGCTTTTCGCGATTTGCGTAGACCTACGCATTCTGACCTAGGTTTTCGATCTTCTCTGGCTAGTATTCATACGCGAGAAAGAGTTCTGTTTGGTTTGCATTTCACGACCGATGTTGAACTAGATCGGCATTCGCATTCGCACATTCGCACTTCACTAGCTGGTTTTCATTGGATATCTATTTCATTTATAGAAAGGGTACCCCGTCCGTTTAACTTGACTATAGTGTGGCTATCAACATTCTCAATGGACAACCACATATAGCCAAGACAACAAAATAATACGCCTCGTTTTGATATAACCGGTGAAACGTTACATGAATTGTTTTCATTCCTTCACGAGCTCCGAGATGAACGATGGAACGAAACATGAATTATTGTCTGATTGCTTGCCAGAATTTTTTGTAGATCTGTGTATTGTGGGCGCTTAATTATTGGTGCGTCTCAGTGAAACTCTGACAACTCTGAATTAGATGTTGTCGTCTGCTGTTTTTGTTTTATTTTCGGTTTGTTCTCATCAACAATTTGCTTTGACAGCACTTTAGAATCATTTCCAATGGAAATGATTATAAAGTGCTATCAAACCAAATTAAAATTACATTACATTACATGTTCATACATGTAGATCTGCATACTCGCACTGTCTCCGGATTTCACGAAACATGTTCGAATATTGACGGTGATTGACGGTGATTGACAGGTGATTGATGTTTTATCTTGTATTGTACCAGGAACCAACTTTTCCGACGTTTCGGCACAAGGCCTTTCTCAAGGAATTAGTTTCTACTAAACGCTAAGGGGCATCCATTTTAGATTTCAGAATATTTATGTTTATTGATAACATCATGACGTCGTGACGTCATTGCATGAGCATCACGACGCCATAACGTTATAATTCCAGCACAAAAATATTTACACAATTCCCTAACATTTGATTGGCTCGTAGCAAGTCTCTGTCCAAAATTTATATCCCAGTAAACTCCCACGCCGAACTACTTTCCGTAACCGTGAGGCTCAGTTAAAATGATTCTTAAGACGCATTTAAACACATTTTCTTGATGAATTATTTCAAATACTGGAATTGTAAGGAATGAATGGCCTTTTTGTGAATTTATCGGGGATATAAACTTGGAAAAGCCGCGGGAATACTGGACGAGGCCTTCCGGCCTTCGTCCAGTATTCCCGCGACTTTTCCAAGTTTATACCACGATAAATTCCACAAAAAGGCCATTCATTCCTATAATATGGTCACAATAAAGGTTCGCGTTTTGTATGTATTATTGTTCTGTGCAGGATATTTTTAAAGAACATTCCTATAATAAAAGATGGCGTACTGCATAAATAATACGGGAAACAAAACTAAAGTTAAAACAAGAGGGTTGCGACATGTTGGAAATCATGCAGACCCTGATCAGACTGCGCATGCGCATGCTGATCTAGGCCTACACCGCATACCAACCGCGTCATCCACAGCGAAAAGCCACATATTATATGAAAATATCCAATAGCATACTACTGTCTGTTTCACGAAACCTGTCCAAATTTTACGGCTATATAAACATTTTATTTTCCATAATATTAAATTTTACAAAATGTTAAGAATGAGCCTTCATTTTATTTCGTGAAAGTTGGTCAAATATATTTATTTGATCGCGAAAAAACAATTTCCCCATGTTAAAAGAGTGAAGATGTCTATGGGAATTTAACATGGGGAAATTTTCAGATTTTCAGAGATACATGTACTCGACCGATATTTAACTTTTGTTTTCTTAGTTAGATCATTTCCAAGCTATCTAGCTAGGCTTCTGAGTCAATTTCGAAAATGTGTCGTTTTTTTACTCCTCCCACAGCTCCTCTGCCTTCTTTTCCTCCATGTTAAATTCCCATAGACAAATCAATTTTCCGTGATAAAATCAATATTTGACCAAATTTCACAAAATAAAAAGAAGGTTCATTCTTAATTTTTATAAAATTTAATATTATCGAAAAAAATATTGTTCTTGTATTGTTTATATGGCTGTAAAATTTGAGTAGCTTTCGTGAAACAGACATTAAGTTTAAGCACATGCACAACTGCCGCAGTTGTTCTTTATAGGGGCGTCTGTATATACTTTATCTGAGTAGATGTACAGTGGGGTCAGCGTGTAAGTGCACACACGAACTAACACGACAGGTTGGTTCCAACCTGTCGTGTTCGTTCGTGTGTGCACTTACACGCTGACCCCACTGTACTCACAACATACATAAACAGGCGTACTTATAAAGAGGACATCAAAACTACCACCGTCACGACGTTCAGAACCAGTTTCGTGGAATCCGAGATGTGTTTATGTATGTAATGTAAAAGATTTACGACATAGGTCAGTCCCGTTTCTGGAAATTCTTTACGGTCCCCGCGTCATCAATTTAAACGTATTATTATGACTCTGGTTTGCCGCAGACCAGAAATTTGAGTATTGAGGAAGGCATCTGGATGTGGTGTCGTCAATTACGTCGCACGTCCGGGAATTTACTCATTCATTAGACGAGTGGCTCGTATATACACAGCCGCCTGCACTAATCTTGCCACTATCTGAATGTACAGTCGAACCTGTGCTAAAGACCACCTCCGAATAGCAATCACCTGGCGAATAAAGACCACCTGTGAACAAAGGCCAGGTTTGTTTTTCACTTCCCATGGCTGGCCTTTATTCACATGATTGACTCAGGCTCAGCCAATCAATATGCTTGATTGCGAGTTGAGATTCGCAATAGTCTGAAATAGATTGACATCCTGGAAAGATTAACGCAGGCGGTTGTGTAAATCTCACGCAACTCGATAAATTGAATGTCGCATAGAACATCACCGGTCACGTGTCTAGATGGGCATTGCCCACATGCACGCTTGCCGATAAGAAACTGATGGATCAGATACTGACTTGTATTACGGTCAGTGTGAATTTTAAAACAACCCCCGTCGACGTTTCATTGACTAAAGGACGTCACATGGCGTTACCACCGAATAACATCAGTGTCATTGCGCAAAGTAAACAAGTTCGTGATATTTTAAATACAAAACATTACACTTGCTTATTTCCAGGCAAGAACATGTTACAGATAAATGGTATTGCAGGTTAGTGTCTTCTAACATGTGGCTGTGACTGGAGAAATGGAGCTCATAGACTGTGTGACCAGTGTAGCTGCTGATAAAATAGCACACTCCTTTAGCCTGATAGCGATCTATATTATTTGTTAGAAGTATGACAGGTGACTGCCTGATGGAATGGCGAACAGTGCAGATCCTCTTATCTTCATCATCCTTGGTGCAGACTATTTTCACCACAAGAAACAAGTCACGTTATGTTATATCTAAGAATATGACAGTGTTCGATTTGTCTTGAACACATATTTACGAAATTTACATTTTCTGTAATGACGTCAGAAGTTGACGATATTTTCAGAGCAAATGCGGAATTCCTTTGTACATATCTTTCATGACAAATGCACATCTTCTTACAGGTAAGTACAAATTCGCATGGTTTGTCCTTGTCACTATGATGTTTTAACCTCAATCAATTCTAGCTAATAGTTTTCGTAGTTTTCGTGGCAGCAAACTGTACCCATGTGTATAAAGTCTATCAATGGATAGTTGATTTGAAGGCGCGTGTCATTTTTACACAACTGACCTTGACCTCTGGCGTTGTTGTAAGTCGCCTGTAATATGGTATTTATTATCTGACCTCTTAGTACTGGCAACACGAGAGTACAGATTACTTGCAGCGCGGAGTGATATTTCCGAAGCAGATGCCATTTCCAGAGCAATTGGACAAGGGTTAAAATCGGATACAATTATATTGTCCCATAGCGTGTCTCATTTAGTTTTAACCCTTGCACTACTCTATTAAATGTTGTCGTCTGCTGTTTAGCTTTTATTTTCCAAATGTTTCTCCAATGAAAATTATTCTAAATTGCAGTCAAATCATGTTGTTGTTTTTTAGAAAGAAGTCTAAATATAAAACACCAGCAGAAGACAATTTTCGTTCCGGCATGCTAAGGGTTAATATGTAAAACATATTCCATCTCTATCTCTCTAAGTATTACCGGACCATCCAAGCTGTTTGATTGAGAGGTCATATTTCGAGGAGGTCATTGCTTTCAATATTTTAGATACTGGCAATGTTTGCAAACAGTGTATATCCAATATGAGACATCTCGTAATGGCAATATTTACAAACAGTGTAGATCCAGGTGCAGTCTGCTTTCACCAGCGCCCGCCTCACATTGTTGTGAAGGCTGTGGTACAGAGTAACGACGGGTTGTACATTTTATATAAGTGGCTGTCACTGGAGAAATGGGGCTGTTCGGATTTGCGACCAGTACAGATACAGATCAGCATGTGCATTCGCACAGTCCGATCAGGATATGTATGCACTATGTGTGTTCGTCATTCTATCAATGAAACACCCGTCAAGTTTCTAATATAGGAATGAATGGCCTTTTTGTGAAATTTATCGGGGTATAAACTTGGAAAAGTCGCGGGAATACTGGACGAAGGCCGGAAGGCCTCCATCCAGTATTCCCGCGACATTTCCAAGTTTATATCCCCGATAAATTCAACAAAAAAGCCATTCATTCCTTGTAATTCCAGCATTTGAAATAAATTCATCAAGAAAATGTGTTTATTTTCCGTTTTCTTAATAATTATTTTAACTGCGCGTCACGGTTACGGAAAGTAGTTCGGCGTGTGAGTTTGCTGGGACTTGCTACGGGCCAATCAAATGTTAGGTAATTGTGTAAATATTTTTGTGCTGGAATTATCAAGCAATATATATCGAAATAAGGCTCCAGGAGTGTGCTATTCGATCAGAAGTGAACTAATCACAAAACCCATAATTTCTCCAATCACAGCCACATATGGGCCGCGCTCTGTGAAAACCGGCCTTAATGACAAAATTTTCGATTTGCATTATTTTACAATGTTTGATGCGGACGCCTTTCAAAAAAAATATGCTGAAAAGCAAATGCAAATATGTTTCATAGTTTTTGTTTTATCTCACTTTTTGTAGCACCATGTGAATCACGCAAGGAAAAACAGTAACGTCATCCAGAAAATGACGTTATGGAAACGCCGACGTTTGTACAATGCAACACAAGCCTACATTAGAAATGCCTGTTCATAGACTCATGGACTGTGCATGCTGTAAACTGTATTTGCTGATAAGTTACACTAAATGTATCTACAAGTGTTAGTATATATACAATCAAACATTGAACAGAATAAAAATATGATATGCACATGTAGTGAACAAACCAAACGAACCACTATCGTGTTTAAATCATAATTAGCCGACCTCTGACTTCGTAATTTGCTACCATCACATACTAGATGATGCATATACATGTACCGTCAGGAAGATTCATTGTAATTAATTCAGAATTTAGTTCAACATCTAATTGACGTCATTTACGTAACAGTTAATTGTGATGTAATTTATTGATGTCGACATTACGTCACTCACCATAGGCCAACAAAATAGCCGACATTCCTGGTGTTTGAAATTGTAAATTATATGCACATCGCATCGGTGATTGAAACAAATGCATTTTCTTCTGTAGAAATGAATAACAAGAATTTGGATATAATTTGGATAGGAAAATGGCTGCACATATCAATGGCTTCAGTGCCCGATGGGGTCTAGAGGGTAGTCGGACACCCCTGGGGATTTTTAAATAAATTAAAAATCGTTAGTCCATTCCTTACTCTCGGAATTAAATTTACATCTCAGAAAGGTTTTCCTGTGTAACCAATATGACTGACGGACGGGCTTATGTACATGTACATGTATCCCGTACTAGTAGGTAGCAGGTCTATGGGGAGAATACTGCGCTGACCCCACTCTCTCGGCTGCCCACCGCCGCCACTGACACCACCCCCCCCCCCCCCCCACCACTACACACCGAGGAGAGATATTGTTAGGTGTGTCCGCGCTTAAAAACGTTATTATGCGGGCTATCCGTCTCGATCCTGTCCATGTATTTATTGCCGGTACTGATTTTTTATATAAGTATTTTAAATGTTATAAATGTTCGCATTTATTAACCGTATTTAGATTCCTTCATACGTTTATTATTTTCGTGACTGTTGCCCGCGCGACAGCATGCGTATTTATTTAGAAAATGGAATGTATAGTTGTTAAAATCAAAAGTGGCCAACAGAACATTCACAGCAAAATTATTCATTAAGTACTGTGTATTTTTATATTTATGTGGGTTTGAAATTTTCATAATGGGTTTCCAATTTGAAAACAAATATACATGTATATGCATGTACATAATCATGTAATACGTATATGTTAATGTCGGGAAAATGTGGCGATGTGACTTACATGATTGTATAATTGTAACAACATGTCCCGATACAAATACCGGCAGTAAGTATAGTAGTACTGGTGTAGAGCGGGGTCGGGTGTCTTCGGCCGTGTAAGACGTAAACATACACGTTGTACAAACCCAGTTCCGATTTTGGGATTTTCCCGTATTTATAAATAGATTAGACTGTGTTACACATTTTGACAAGTCAATTGCCATATTCTGCATAAATTATACATTCAATATTACCGGGCATAGGTAGAGTCGTGTCAATTCGGCCGTTGTCGACTGTTTTTAACAATTAATGAAACATTGTTTGTGTAAATCACATTTACCTACATTAGATCACAAGATCTATGTCCGTACACTAATCTTACAAAGCAGTTATGTATTTTTTGCCAGTGAAGACCTATAATGGCCAGATCAGTCTGCGCATCCGCAATCTGACCAGTATTCGGTACGCCTCCGGTCTGTAAACCTCTAGTAACGCTAGAGCCGACTAGGTATTTTGCATTTCGGCTCTACTCGGCCGTGTCTACGTCACGCTTACCTTCATTTAGTATCTGGTAAACGTTGACGCAAAATATTTATTTTCCGAATCTATATCCTCTCCGGAATAATTAATTTGAAAACTAAATTTGCAATTTAGTTTTGTTGTGTTTCAGAAAAATTACATTCAACGCCTTTGTAAACAAAGAAATGAGAGGCCAACCAAGCCATGCTAAAAAGCACCGTGGCGTACGCACATGTAGTTTGAATTCATATCTGTACACTATAATCCAGTCAGTGATTTACACACTAAATTTGTCCCGATCACAAAATTGATTTCGTTGGAATTACACTGCACGATCTTAACCCTGCGACATTTGTTTGACACGGCTCGTTTGAATTTAGTCCCGTTCAATCTGCAAATCTGGAATGTGTGTATTTGCTTTATATTATTTACACGCCTCCGACTAGAACCACAGGTTGAAGTAACGGACCGAGGTCTATAAATACATTAAATATGCCTGAAAGCATAAATAAATGATTTTTTTTTTTTTTTTTACCCCCCTCTCCATCTAATCATATAGGGAAGGTGTCCAACTTTGTAATAGGCCGAGCCCATACGGGCTCGAGACAACGGACTCTCACGAATCGTCAACGAGTTGTATCATTGTCGCCTATTGCAGAAGTTGGGACAATGTTAGTATTCCTCAACGATATATTCCCCATTGCGCTATGTCAACGCGTTTTCGAGCTATCGATTGTTTTGTTGTAAACAAATTATCATTATTGCTAGGTCGGGAAAGAACGGACACATTTCCGAGGCCGATATTGCTATATAAAGGAGTAAACATCGGGTTGAAAATACACTTTTAAATCGTCCCGGCCCGTAAAGAAACATTTCGCATAGAGAAAACATTGTTTCCAATCGAAAATTTTATCAAACCTACATTTATACCCGTCCTGTGCGTCACGACAGACAATTTAATCGCACAGACATTTCTATAATTTCTCGGGAAGCCATTTTGTATAAACATCGTCGGACAGGTTTATTCGCCGGAACTCGTGCACTTACTATGTGGTAAAAAAACGGAACTTTTATAAACGGTTATCGTAATTCATATTTTATAATACCTATGTTGATGGTAAAAGTATCAAGTTAAAGGTATGTCTCTCTACTCCGATTTCAAGTTTTGTCAAAATATATTTTTTTCTAATAAACATGTTTTGGCAGCATATGAGAATTGTCCGTGGGGTCAAATTTTATTTTTGACCGAATATGGTCATGTTATATATCAAATCGAAGGTATCAACGAGGCGATCACTCTGGTGCATTTTTTTTGTCGAAATCGGATGGCTATGTCATCCAAGATGGCCGCCGAAAGGTCAAAACGTCGTTCTTTTATTAGAGATTTCAAAATTCTTCTTCACATGAACCGCGTGGCCCATGGTGGCAAAACTTCAAAATTATGGTCCGTGGGTGAAGCCTTTTCAGATTTGTTAAAACGGAGGTTTTCGCTAATCCAAGATGGCCGCCGTCTAAAAATAGCATAAATTCTTAAAAAATCTTCTTCTCATGAACCGCTAGCCGGATTTCGACGAAACTTGGTAAAAATGATCAATGTACAATGCTCTTTCAAAGTTGTTAAAATGGTGACTCCGGGGTCAAAAATGGACGTGGTCCGTTGGGTAAAATTGGGGTAAAATTTTATTTTTGACCGAATATGGTCATGTTATATATCAAATCGAAGGTATCAACGATGTGATCACTCTGGTGCATTTGTTTGTCGAAATCGGATGGCTATGTCATCTAAGATGGCCGCCGAAAGGTCAAAAGGTCGTTCTTTTATTAGAGATTTCAAAATTCTTCTTCACATGAACCGCGTGGCCCATGGTGGCCAAACTTCAAAGTTATGGTCCATGAGTGAATCCTTTTCAGATTTGTGAAAAGGGAGGTTATCGCTAATCCAAGATGGCCGCCGTCTAAAAATAGCATAAATTCTTAAAAAATCTTCTTCTCATGAACCGCTAGCCGGATTTCGGCGAAACTTGGTAAGAATGATCGATGTACAATGCTCTTTCAAAGTTGTTCAAATGGTGACTCCGGGGTCAAAAATGGACGTGATCCGTTGGGTAAAATTGGGGTAAAATTTTATTTTTGACCGAATATGGTCATGTCTATATCAAATCGAAGGTACCAAAGAGGCGATCGCTCTGATACATTTTTTGTCGAAATTGGATGGTCATGTCGTCCACGATGGCCGCCGAAAGGTCAAACGGTCGTTCTTTTATTAGAGATTTAAACATTCTTCTTCACACGCACCGCGTGGCCCAAGGTGGCCAAACTTCACAGTTATGGTCCATGGGTGAAGCCTTTTCAGATTTGTTAAAACGGAGGTCGTCGCTAATCAAAAATCTTCGTTCTCATGAACCGCCACCTACGCCCATTTTTTACCCCTGGGTCACCATTTCAACAACTTTGAAAGAGCATTGTCCATCGATCATTCCTACCAAGTTTCGCCGAAATCCGGCTGGCGGTTCATGAGAAGAATTAAGAAATTATGCTATTTTTAGACGGCGGCCATCTCCCCTTCCGCTTTTGGAAATATATTTTGCTGTAATCCGAATTATAAAATGCAGGTAACGCAGGGCGACTTTCCCCGTGTTACAGACAGAAAATTCGGGTTAGTTTTGCTCATGCGTGTTGATGAGATCATGAAGCAAAAATGCGCGATGTTCCATCTCTGGGAGAGAGGTTGCGAAAAAGCAAGATTGGATAGGATATAATCTCGTATTTTCGTCCCGCAATCTCGTGATCATACTTCACATTTTCGCGATCAATATATGCTCGATATCGCGAGAGCGCGAGATTGTAAAATGTTTGACCCCGGGTCACCATTTTAACAATTTTTACATCGATCATTCTCCCCCAGAGATGGAAGATCGCGCATTTTTGAAAACTTGAAATCGGAGTAGAGAGACATACCTTTAACTTGATACTTTTACCATCAACATAGGTATTATAAAATATGAATTATAACCGTTTATAAAAGTTCCATTTTTTTACCACATAGTAAGTGCACGAGTTCCGGCGAATAAACCTGTCCGACGATGTTTATACAAAATGGCTTCCCGAGAAATTATAGAAATGTCTGTGCGATTAAATTGTCTGTCGTGACGCACAGGACGGGTATAAATGTAGGTTTGATCAAATGTTCGATTGGAAACAATGTTTTCTCTATGCGAAATGTTTCTTTACGGGCCGGGACGACGTAAAAGTGTATTTTCAACCCGATGTTTACTCCTTTATATAGCAATATCGGCCTCGGAAATGTGTCCGTTCTTTCCCTACCTAGCAATAATGATAATTTGTTTACAACAAAACAATCGATAGCTCGAAAACGCGTTGACATAGCGCAATGGGGAATATATCGTTGCGGAATACTAACATTGTCCCAACTTCTGCAATAGGCGACAATGATATAACTCGGTTGACGATTCGTGAGAGTCCGTTGTCTCGAGCCCGTATGGGCTCGGCCTATTAAAAAGTTGGACACCTTCCCTATATGATTAGATGGAGGGGGTGGGGTAATTTTTTTATTTTATTTTTCTTCATGTATTGATGCTTTCATGCATATTTAATGTATTTATAGACCTCGGTCCGTTACTTCAACCTGTGACTAGAACGGTCCTTTGATAAAAAGAAAAACATTAATACACGCAGACGTCCAGTGTTTTACTAGTAGTAAGTAAATTAACAACGATCTAAAGTCGGACTTTTTAAATTTGTAAATGTTGGAGACCTGTGCATCTGCGCAACCTACCAGGGTCTACAGTGATTGCAAATATACCGTATTTGCAAGTGGTCATTTTAACGAACATTTAGCTTTGTTATCAAACGGCAATCGTACGGCTGGTGCAACATGCAGAATTCTTGAAAATTCAAGAAAATATCTCGAAAATTCAAGAAAATATTTCGAAAATTCGAGAAAAGATCTTGATTAAATGTAAACAAAAAAAAAAGGGAAGTGGCCCTAATGGGCTTCCGTATTAAAATATGTGTGAGCCACAATTAGTAAAGCGTACGGCTATAAATAGGACAACTTATTGCAATGACGCAACGATTTCAAGCGTCAAAATCCGACGTGACTTTGATAAATTTAAGCGTAACTTTGTGACGTCATTTTCAGGCTTTCATGACGTTGTCATTAATGCCGGTTTCACAGAGCGCGGCCCATATATATAATTTACCAGGCTAATGTCTTTTAAAATAAGTGTATCAGGCAAGGCAAGGCTATGACACTCATAGGAATTCCGAAACACAGTAAGCTCATTTTGTCACAGCCAGCAACAATTGGATAACTGATCTGATGTGTTTGACAGACACTTGGCAGAGTGTAGCTCGCTGGTCGAGTACAGTTGCTTACTAATGGCAGAACCATCGCTGTATTATATAACATAATTGCATATATTCGTAATTACGCTTGCAACAGGAATGCGTGCAATAGCATAGTTTACATGGAATATGTTATTTTGTTTCGAAGAAATAATTACTAATTGCTTTTAACTGTCTTCTCTCCATAACAGATATAGATAGTACACACCGGGATGAAAATACAGCATGTCTGGTGCATAATTTCTAAACTGTGGTTTCGAGACAATGCACAGAATATTACATGTAATTTACAACTGGGAATTCGGACCACAGCCTTGCAACGTACAATAGTGTAGGATGTTTCGACCCTGATTCCAACCTGTGCCCAGACAGTTGTACGTGTATACCTGGTATTTCTGAAAAATTGGACACACCACAAATATGATAATATATACCTGTGGTCCGTTTTACTAAACTTCGTACGACTAAAATGTTCGTTAGTGCAAAATTATCCGTAATGTGTGTTACTGTGCAAAATCGCTGAGCGGAGGAACGAGTGGCATATACTTAAACACTTTTATAATCGGTCAGATACGGTGGCACAGAGGGGACATGGAAATATTTGTTACTATTGCGTGCACACAATAGTAAAACTATTTCCATGTCCCCTCTGTACCACCGTAGTCAGGCGACATATTTTTATTTCTCAGTGTAAATAAATCATGCAGATGAAATGTATGGTCGTCACATGTATGCATAACCAGTTTACAATGCACGGCCGAAATTGCACGTGTATGGAACGTGGGGTTACCTTAGGATTAAGAGTTAAAGTAGGTCACCCGTGATTCGAAAAATCACACAATTCATGTAATGACCCCCACGTGCTGCAATGACTGCTTGACATCTGCTCCTCATCGAATTTATATAATTGTGGAGCCCGCACGGAGTTAGATTTGCCCTATTCCGAAGCAGGGCGCCAATGAGGGCTTGCATATTTACAGGTTCTGGGCCCAGACATGTTCTATCGGGTTCAAATCTGGTGATTTAGTTTCATTCAACTCTCTATAAGGAATCCTTCCTACCTTCTGCTATCAGTGAATGGAATCTCACACTTGAGGCTCGTAATATCACTTCTCTTGAAGCCTTCAAGACGTACATAGACACCGATCTTGTCAAACCAATGCCATACTTCTACTTTGGCAACAGACTTGGGCAAATTTATCACACACGGCTACGCACGATTTCTAGCGGTTTGCACCAGCACTTATTCACGAAACACATTGTAGTTAGTGCACTCTGTGCATGTGGCGAAGTCGAACACAATGAGCATTTTCTCCTCAAATGTCCGAGATTTGATTTGATCAGACAACAAATGGTCGACGTAGTTAGCAGATGCTTTGGTAACATCACTACATCTCTCTTGTTCAATGGTAATCCCTTGCTTCCTGTAGGTGTTAATGAAGAAGTATTTGCGGTTCAGACATACATATTGGTGTCAAAACGTTTTCTCTTTCACATATCAGATAACTAACTGGTGACAGTGGATCGGATGTCGCATTGGATCGGTCGGGGCAGTGCGAGCATGTGTAACGGGACAACCCTACTCATATAGTTATACCCCACCCCCACCATCCCCCCACCACTCCCTCTCTTCATATATATTGTTAAATACTGATGCTTGTATATGTTGTTTTCATAAATCGCATACAAAATTGGTTGATAATAGTAATATAATGTATCTCAATAATATGCCATGCCATGTACGCAACATTCATGCTGGGAGATGAATTCATATAAGTCATATGGCTTGTTTTCGAATCACACGTTTCTTGTATTGTAATGTATATTTTTATTTGTAATTCATAACTAAATATTGTTTAAACCAAATCTGGTGATTTTGCGCTCTTTGTTAGCAGTCGAATTCGATTGTCGTTGAACATGTTGATGGTTTCTCGGGTGACGTGACACAGGGCGTTATTTTGTAAAACACTCATACCCTGGTCAGCGGCGACATGTGGCACAATCTTCTGATATACAATGTTCTGACGATAGCGGGCACCGTTTATATTTCCTTGAACCAAACTCTTTGCGTGAAAAGAAATGGGGTGGATATGAGAGTTGCACGGTTGAATTTAAAGAGTTTAAACCTGATTGTCAGTGATCTGTTGCTCAATTGACGACTTTTCTACATACCTGTCTGAACGTAGCCCCGCAGGTCAGCATGCCCACAGCACGCGCAGTTTTCTCTACAGTCATCCATGCCATGTATCTTTGATATTTTATGTTTGTATGTCTTGTCAAATGTATGGCTTCATATACACATACAATTTGAGACAATAAGTAAAACACGTCGTGTACACGTGCAAATACATTGATTTCGTGTTACTCGTAACGTACGAGTGGTTTTGGTTAATGGATAGTTGAATTTCTGGATCGGGCAAGACGATGCAGTCATAAAACGATACTGTGCGAAGGTTCGTACTGATACTTGCCACAACACCGAAATTACGGCACTTTGTAGTCTGACCTATTATAAAAGTGGTTAAGTGTATATCCACATACAAATAAAATAACAGTTTTATTATATACGTACATCGCTTGCAATTTATATACGCCTCACAAATTATACAAAATATATATTGAATAAACACGTTAGTGGCGATTTATAAGGAACTATTTTGCGTGGTGAAAGGTTGTTCCGGCACTGATCAATATGAACTCATGAGACGTCAATATGAAAACATATGGACGACTTGCCTTCCATTGTGTTTCAATGAGAAATCACGTACATACTTAGAAAAGCTATTAACCCATACGTATATCTGACTGAACTAGTATTGCGAATGTCGTAAGATGCCTTTTCTGAGCCCGGTTCTCTATTGTCCGTGATAAATGCCGGTCTCATAAACCAATTTCACGCCTCGGACGAAACCAGACAGAGCCTCAGTCGTAATACGATCTCCGGGACACGGTAGTTGTCGTAAATGGCTTCTGTCATTGCGTAGATGATGGAGGAGATACGGGTGGATCTATCTCATGGAAGGTCACTTTGGCCGTTGTATTGTTCATTTGTATCTGTGATGGGAGAAATTGGGTTTATGGGGTTTACGACCAGTGTAGAACCAGATCAGCCTGTGCATCCGCACAGGCTGATCAGGATCTGCACTGTTCGCCATTTCATCATTGAAACACTCTTCACACTTCTTAAAATCGTTATCAGGCTACAGTAATGTGCTATTTGATCTGGAGCTACACTGGTCACAAATCACATAAGCCCCATTTCTCTAGTCACAGCCACATATATTACGTCCTTAGCTCACACAATAGACGCCCGTTTCACTAAACTTCGTACGACTAAGAAGTTTGTAAGCGCAACATTTAAATCCACAAGCACATTAATTTTGTTCTGACAGTCGATTTTGGAAAATATTTCATGAATGTGATACATTTAATGACATGGACCGGTAGTTACAGAATGGTAGCATTAGAGAAACACGTTAATGTGAAAAGCAAATTCATATAAATCGTCGTACGAACAGTTTTATCGTACGAAGTTTAATAAAACGGGCCCCAGTAACACACTTCGGTACAAATTGCTATATTATCATATGGATCTACACGGCTCCCAAACACTGAGACTATAGCTTGCATTGTTGCAAGTGTTCAGAAACTATGTCGATATACACCTGGGGTCCGTTTCACTAAACTTCGTACGACTAAAATGTTCGTAAGTGCAAACTTATGATAGTCTGTAAATTTCACATTAGCAAAGTGTTCTTGTAAACAATTATTGGATTTACATTTATTAAGCATAGGCTGCATATGTAGCCTATGCTAAATAAATGTAAATCCATCAATTGAAATGTCTAGACGATCCTAAATTTGCACTTATGAACATTTTAGTTTTACGAAGTTTAGTGAAACGGGGCCCTGAACATTCTGCAGAGAAATATAGGCGGCCGGATTCGCTCAGTAGAACTGCGGATCGGGAGACCCCAGTTTCGATTCCCACCTCGACCGCTGCAACTGGTCGATTAGGCGAGAGACAACTTCGTGCTAGCCTAGCTCTAGGATGGGGATTTAAATAGTCGGTTCCGACATGTAAGGTCATCTAGTCAACGCCGTCGTTAAGTCAAAGCATTTGCATTTGCAGAGAAATTGGAATCGGACTGAATCGAACGTTGTTTCAACTTGGTCTGATTGAAATTTCTCTGCATAATGTTCAGACTAACTACGCAAATAAAGCCATAGGCACTTTGTGGTATGAACGAGAAAAGCGTCTTTAAATCATGCCTGCCCTGCCGGTCCCGGCCTTCGTGTGCGTTACAATTACTGTATTAGAGAGCCGGGCCACAGGTACACTAGTACCAGTTTCGTTGGTTGAAAAGATGGCGAGTATCCTTCCTTCTAGATGTATAATATCGGAATAACAGTGGGTATGATTTAAAGAGGTTTTTATCGTTCATACTACAAAGTGCCTATGCCTATGAGTAATGCTGCTAAATTTAGTATTGGAGGACTCGTAGTCTTAACGGCTGGAACATAGAACATCATCATTAAAAGGAAGAAACCGCAGTCATATTGAGACCTCATGGGGGCCGCCATTACTGCAGTGTAAACAATAGACCACGTGAGTCCATATCCTATACTACTGTGCGAGGAAAATTGTCAACATTATATGCCACTATCCGGAATTGAAATTTCCAGACGAACCTAAATTTGCATTTACGAACCTTTTAGTCGTACGAAGTTTAGTGAAACGAGCCTCTGTGCACTACGCAATGGTTGTTCCTGAAATAGAGTAGTGTTCCGTAGACTTTTGTTATAACTCACAACTACGTAGTAATACCTCAATATAAAGTACACCATGAGAAAGAAATATATTTTGGCATGTATTCTGCCAAAAATTGTAATAATCCGAGGTAGAATATTAAGTCTATGGCAATGAGAATGACATATGAGACACGCCATCTGCGTAATTTCATGAAATACGTTTACAAACAGTTCAGTAAATGGCGTCAAAAGTTGACAGAATGTTCAGAGTACATGCGGAATTGAATTCCGCATGTACTCTGAACATTAAGTCCACTTTGATTTGATTTATTGATGTGTAATGGCCTATCAACAGCTAAGGTAATTTAAGGCCGGGTTTGTACGTTTCGTACCCAATGTTTATGTCGGTACCACTCAGTTGAACCGTCTCGTCGAGACGGGTCAACTGAGTGGTAACAACATATACTGGTGATGAGTAAATATGCAGTAACATAGATAGAAATTGTAGATATCATAGATAGTATTGCAGGTAGTCCGCATGGAATGGGTCAAGGACACACAGCATGCACCTTTCAGCGTTGGTATTCATGCGTTTTGGCCCCTATGTTATTAGGCGTACAAGACATACATGTAGTTCGTGTATAGGGTGGAATAAATAACATAGAACACGAGTGCCAGGCTGTATGATGTATAGTTCTCTCATAATGGTGGACGAACCATGCTCTACATATTGAATTTCAATATTTACGCTGTCTATAAATCCATAATGAAAACGACCATTCGACGTATGTTGTTTATATCCCAGTACGTCACATTAGCCCCACGTATGTAACGTCGCGCGACATTGTTGATTCGTTAAAGCATGTTTGACGTTTGACCGGCAACTTCGCTGTTTCGTGAATTTCGATAAAATGACATAAAACAATATGTTTCGAAATGTTAACGGCATATTTGGTTATTTTTGTTTTTGAAGCTACAGTATATGAAGATTAAATGTATATATAAGTAATAAAACCATGAGCTATTGCGTTTACTGTAGCACGCCAAACATTTGATATGCTTAAAGTTTGCGAGGAGTCCTTCGGACCTACAGTTAACAAAACACCTCATCGTTTTAATCCTTAAACATACATGGCATACATTTATGACGTCAACTTAGGGGAAATACCAACCCGTAGTATAACGTGTAAGGGGAAATACCAGCCCGTAGTATAACGTTACACACTATAAATGTGACACATTAGAAGATGCGAGCTGCTACTACGAATATCGTTACACCGAGAGCACTCGACTCTATCTTACAATCAAACCGCATACCACTTTCCTTCCTCAATTACTACAGACGCGTATACGTCTTACCGATGTCTTGGACATGTAAGATAATGGCGTACTGCGTCATAACATTGTGCTGAGTCAGCAAATATTCATATCGACAATCGATCGGGAGCCTATACTTGTACGCCACTGCATTTCATGCCGTCAGCTTATTCACGCCAATCACGCCAATCACGCGTAAATAAAATCAGAAATGTGCAATTCTGATTCTTACAAATGAGACACACCGTGCGTTTTGTACCTTCGAACATCTGCGTAATTGCAAAACCTGACAATATTTTCCGTAAATGACGTCAAAACTTGACAAAATTATCAGCGTACACTTATATTTCGCATGTACTCTGAACAACTTTTGACTTTATTTATGAAAACTATCGTAAATTTGGTAAACGTATTTAATGAACCTTTGTTCGAAGGTACAAAATCACATGCCGTGTCTCAAATTAAAGTTGCCGGAGTACCAGTAGCCGATGTCATCAAAATTGCAAAGTATACTTATCTAGCAAAGTATACTTTGAGGGAGTAATCATTTATTTTTCCCGAAATGCATTATGTCATATAGAACTAACGACTGCATATAGTTGATGATTAAAAGTATGCAGAATTATTATACTGAATTTATTGCATTATCACAGCCAAAATGGCTGTGATAATGTAATAAATTCAGTATAATAAAAATTAATAAATTTATCCTAAAATTGAAAAGTTCTCCCTCAAATATACTTTGCTAGATAAGTATACTTTGCAATGTTGGTGACATAGGCTACTGATAGCCATTATATAACAAGAAAACACCGCTTGTACTATATATCAATAGGTTTTAAAAATAATGGTCTGTCCGCTGTCGTAAAATGCGACTGTTATATGGGTAATTGTCAAAAGGAACAAGTAAACAGTATACGTCATTTAGCGAAATGCGTTAGTATGATGTTCCCATAAACTGGCATGTTAAGTGCAACATGTTTGCTGATAATTTCAGCCTCGGTCTGATAAGCCTGTCGTCTCGCAGCGCTCTGCAAATACACTTGAAATCAAGCCACGCTTAGCCACAGTTAAGCCATATAATTGAGACACGTCTTGCGATTTTGTACCTTCGAACATCTGCGTAATTTCATGAAATACGTTTACAAAGTTTACAATATTTTACATAAATAGAGTCAAAAGTTGACAAAATCTTCAGAGTACATGTGGAATATATTTCCGCGTGTACTCTGAAAATTTAAACAACTTTAGACGCCATTTACGGAAAATATTGCAAATTTTATAAACGTATTCCTGAAATTACGCAGATGTACGAAGATACAAAATCACATGGCGTGTCTCATATGAGACCAATTTTTCAAGAAAATATTTACAGAAACTGTGATATGTTCTGTGAATGACGTTCAAATTTAACGAATGTTTTATAGTAATGGATTTCTATTCCGCATTTTTGTCAACCTTCGGAAATTTCGTAAATTTTGCAAATATTGTTCATGAGATATCTCACATCTTCTTAAATACAAACTAACAAGGCGTTTGTCATATCTGGCTGAGAAATGAGGATTATGGGATGTGGGACCAGTGTAGCTCCTGATTATAGCAGAGGCGCCGGAAGCATCATACGATTGGTCCAGCGAATCTACTGGGTGCTCGGTATCTACCCAAAGTGTATGTTGTTACCACTCAGTTGAACCGTCTCGCCGAGACGGTTCAACTTAGTGGTACATGTAACAACATACACTTTTGATGAGAAATGAGAAAAAAATGAGAAAAATATTTACATTCCGTTTTTTGTCGATGTCGCTTGCGGAAAGCGAAACATAGTGATCACAATGACGTCCGTGCGTCCGTGCGTGCGTGCGTCCGTCCGAAATCTGCGTTAAAGTTTTTAAATACCTTATATCTCTGCAGTCCTAAGTCACATTGATTTGAAACTTCATATGATTATTAGTCATGATCGATATATTCATGCTGGATCCAACTCATGCTGCCCCTGTACCCAAGGTCAAAATCAAATGACTTAGAAGTTTGCGTTCCGAAATCTGCGTTAAAGTTTTTAAATACCTTATATCTCTGCAGTCCTAAATCACATTGACTTGAACCTTCATATACTTATTATTCATCATCCATATATTCATGCTGTATCACACTCATGCGGCCCCTATGCCCAAGGTCAAGGTCAAATGACTTAGAATTTTGCGTTCCGAAATCTGCGTTAATTTTTTTAAAAACATAATGCTTATTAGTCATCATCCATATATTCATTCTGTGTCCCACTCATGCAGCCCCTGTGTCCCTATGTCAAGGTCAAATGACTTAGAAGTTTGCGTTAAAGTTTCTGTCAAAATTTGCGTTAAAGTTTTCACATACCTACTATCTCTGTAACCGTAAGTCAGATTTACTTGAAACTTTGTATGCTTACTGGGCATCAAACTTCAAATAAATACACTCTGAGACCATCAAATTCCTCGGCGGGCTCGACATGCGGGCCGCGGCAATCTGATTTATACAGTAATTACAAATATGTTAAAATTATTGATCCAGGTATGGAAGGAGTTCGTGCCATTCCCACCCTGAAAGATACATGCCCACTCAGTAGGCACAAAATATTCTTTATAGGAATTAAATAAGTGTATAATTGTGTCACTACTAGTATTCCACCAGTTCTAAACATTACGAGTGCCCGCTATACAGATATATATGTAGATATATATGTAGATATATATGTAGATATACTCATTTGGTAATATATATCTTACTGATAGTGCAAATGAGGCATGATATTTTTTAATTGTTTATACTGATTAAATGCGTGACCTGAACAAAAATAATGTTTTCGACAGATTATAAAGTATGGTGATAGCGCATCAAAAAATAATTACTGAACAATAAATAGTAATGTCCGTTAACATTTTAAGGAAACACAGTTGTCGCCCCTGATATTAGTGTGGATATTTACGTCTCATGTAAAATGTATAATAATGCCAATCAATACGTGGGGTAATGGCGAATGAATGTTTAATTTGCCAGAAAATGTCTCAGATGATGTCTCTGATATAAAGAACAATCTGTGCCTACTGAGTGGGCATGTACCTTTAACTTCTCTACACGTTTCGCGATTATGTTACACAGACATATTTACGGTTGCCAGCAAAAGGATGTGACCATTATACCATTGTGGAAGTGTTCAGAATGACCAAGACATATATTTGTTGATAATGTTTGTTCGGCATCTTAGCTTGGCGACCTCTGTGATCTTATTTTTGATGTGTTGCTTGATCATTTAGTTCAGATGTTAATGTATGTTCATGATTGCAAACGCGAATCCAATTCCGAATGGTGATATACTTGATTTACAGTGGAACATCTTTAAACAGGACACACTGGGAGGTCGTTTAGAGAGGTTCCACTGTACATTCAAATTGGTAGTAAATGCGGTCGATTGACCAATGACCAAGACATATATTTGTTGATAATGTTCGTTCGGCACCTTAACTTGGCGGCACATAATATGAGACACGCCATGTGATTTTGTACCCAAGAACATGTGCGATTGTTTATAACATTTATTTTCAGAAACTGCGCTATTTTTTTGTCAATAAAGTCGAAAATGCAGAATTGCTATGCAATTTTCGTCAACTTTCGACATACGGAAAATATCGGCAATTTTTGTAAATATATTTCAGGAGATGATCGCACATGTTCTTAGGTACAAAATCACATGGCGTGTCTTATATTATAGGAATGAATGACTTTTTTGTGTGGAATTTATCGGGGTATAAACTTGGAAAAGTCGCAGGAATACTGGACGAGGCCTTAAACAATTACAATTTTCGAAAAAAAAAGAAAAAAAAAAAGATGAAAAACCTCGAAAATTGTAATTTTTATCGCTTCGTCCAGTATAAGTTTATACTTGCTACGGGCCAATCAAATGTTAGAGAATTGTGTAAATATTTGTGTGCTGGAATTATGACAACGTACATCACGGTTTGCCAATTACATGTACATATACATTCAAATTGGTAGTAAATGCGGTCGAGTTGAAATATCGCGCTATATTTCATTGATGCAACATTCCCCGTAAATATCGATATAATTGTGGAAAACAATTTTCATACTTTCCACTCACATTTCCATATTTGTGGCCGTGACTGAAGAAATGAGGCTTATGGGATTTGCGACCAGTGTAGCTCCTCGTCAAACTGCACGCTCCTGTAGCCTGATAACGATCCGTATTGCTTATTAGAAACATTACAGGTGATTTATTGATGAAATGGCGAACAGTGCATATCCTGATCAGACTGTGCGGATGCACAGGCTGATTTGGATCTACACTGGTCGTAAAACTCATAATCCCCATTTCGCCAGTCGCAGCCACATTTAGGAATGCGGTATGTTGTAAGAATGTTTTTCTGGGGCTGGGTGGGAATGAATACAAATACGAGTTCTTCGACTCACGCATAGCTGATGAAGATTACGGGATATGTCCGGAATGATGCGCTCAGTGTCATCGGAAGTTTCCGTATAATGCTCGGATACACTCGGTAAATGTCGCCGTCATCGTTTAATATAGCATACACAACCGCTTGCGTTAATCTTGCCAATGTTATCAACGTTTCTGCACATGTATCTGCAATGCCAACTCGCAATCGAGCAATTGAATGTCTGAGCCTGAACTGTAGCACGCTCTGCCATTTTCAAACAATGAAAAATGTTGGCAAGATTAGCGCAGGCGGTAGTATATATGTGGCTATATTGCATGCTACCCAGTGATTACCGTGATTCTGGGGGGATTTATTTCCTTGAAGGAAATATTTCCTCCTAGACGTTCGCGAGACGTAATTGACGTCACGTTTTGACGTCATTTCCGACAAAGAAACAAAGCATACGCTAACGTCATATGCACAGCTCAGACTCAGCCTATCAAGTTGCTTGATTTCAAGGACAATATTCAAGTATTCTGAAATAGAAATAAATTCCAGTATCGGCAAGATTAGTGCAGACGGTGGTGTAGACGCATAACGGGTGTGTCATTTATTGAATGGCGAACGGTGCAGATTTTGATCACACTGTGCAGATGTACATGCTGATCTGGATCTACACTGGTCGCAAAATCCATAAGCCCCATTTCTACAGTCACAGCCATATATAACATAATGTACTATTTCGTATGGGATGGATATCCAGACAAAATATCTAGAAATACTATTACTCAATATTATAATTATTACAAAACGATTTGAAAATGATTGCTATCCATCCATTCATTCACTGAAGGTGTCTTGGATAAAACTTACTTATAAACTTTACTTTAATGAATAATCAGAAGAAACCGGCGCATACTGTTAAATGTATCACAACTCAGGCCCAGCCAATCAAGCTGTTAGATTGTAAGCGCAATATTCAATTGTTTTGAAATGAAACATGGTACATGTATGATTAGCACTGGCGGTGGCGCATTAATGCACCTGTCCATTCCAGGACATTATACAGTGGAATCTCTCTAAACCGGAGACCCTGGGGAAGTCCCCAGGGTGTCCGGTTTAGAGGGGTTTCACTGTAATTAAGCACTCCATGAACTGTTTTTGTAATTTTCAATCATGAACAGACAAGACGGTGACATAAATAAATAAATAACAATGAAACCCATCTACATTAAACACAGTGGGGTCTCCAGCGTGTCCGGTTGTGTGAGGTTCTGCTGTATGTGGCTGTGACTGGAGAAATGGGGCTGATGGGATTTGGAGCAATCCGCGCACGACCAACACACAAACCAACAACTGACGTGTGGTTGTGATAGGAGAAATGGGGCTTATATGATTTGGAGTAGTCCGCGCACGACCAACACACAAACCAACAACTGACGTGTGGTTGTGATAGGAGAAATGGGGCTTAATATATTTGGAAGTAGTCGCGCACGACCAACACACAAACCAACAATGACGGTGGTTGTGATAGGATGGGGCTTATGATTTTGGAGTAGTCCCCGCGCAAACCCAACAAACAAACCAAACCAACTGACGTGTTTGTGAGGAGAAATGGGGCTTATATATGGAGTGTCCGCGCAACAAACAAACAAACCAACAACGAGTGTGGTTGATAGGAGAAATGGGGCGGGGGTTATATGTTTGGAGTAGTCCGCGCACGACCAACACACAAACCAACAACTGACGTGTGGTTGTGATAGGAGAAATGGGGCTTATATGATTTGGAGTAGTCCGCGCACGACCAACAAACAACACCAACAACTGAGTTTGTGGGTTGTATAGGAGAAATGGGGCTTATATGATTTGGAGTAGTCCGCGCACGACCAACAAACAAACCAACAACTGACGTGTGGTTGTGATAGGAGAAATGGGGCTTATATGATTTGGAGTAGTCCGCGCACGACCAACACACAAACCAACAACTGACGTGTGGTTGTGATGAGAAATGGGTTATATGATTTGGAGTAGTCCGCGCACGACCAACAAACAAACCAACAACTGACGTGTGGTTGTGATAGGAGAAATGGGGCTTATATGATTTGGAGTAGTCCGCGCACGACCAACAAACAAACCAACAACTGACGTGTGGTTGTGATAGGAGAAATGGGGCTTATGGGATTTGGAGTAGTCCGCGCACGACCAACAAACAAACCAACAACTGAAATGGGGCTTATGCGATATGATATCTGTGTCGCTCCTGATCAAATAGCCCACTCCTGTACAGCCTCATAACGATCGATATTGCCTGTTGGAAGCATGACGGGTGTTTGGCTGATGGAATGGCGAAATGTACATATCCAGTAGCCGATGTCATCAAAATTGCAAAGTATACTTATCTAGCAAAGTATACTTTCAGGGAGTAATCATTTATTTTTCCCGAAATGCATTATTTCATATAGAACTAACAACTGCATATATTTGATGATTAAAAGTATGCAGAATTATTATACTGAATGTATTACATTATCACAGCCAAATTGGCTGTGATAATGTAATACATTCAGTATAATAAAAATTAATAACTTTATCCTAAAATTGGAAATTTATCCCTCAACGTATACTTTGCTAGAAAAGTATACTTTGCAATGTTGGTGAAATAGGCTACTGACCATGCTGACCTGGATCTAGACTAGTCGCTAAACCCATAAGCACCATTTCTCCAGTCACAGCCACATGCGTAGGTGACAAAAGTGTAAACTTGCTTAATTTTCAGATTGGGCTCATTGCCAATTATCTCCGATGGACTGTTCGTGATCGCAAAGCACACATGCGTGTCTTCTAGTAGTCATATGTCCGTTTTAGACAGGTTCCACTGTATTAATATTTAATATATCTGACCTGCTTCTGGAAACGTTTGATTGTCACATAGTTCTGCGTTATTATTTTCTTCTATAATTAGTATAACGTTTGATCATGTCCAGCCGTGTGCAAACGTTCGCTGTCGCCCGAGGGAACTGTTTGAACCCCAAGGCCGCAGGCCGCGGGTTCAAACAGTTCCCGAGGGCCACAGCAAACGTTTGCACATGGCTGGACATGATCAAACGTTATTGTTACATTTCCAACACAAAACTGATGTAATTTGTGCATTATATTCAGTATTTTCAGTACTTCTATAAAATCGTCCCATTCACGTAGATAATTTTCGGTATGCATATTCCGCGTAGTGACGTCATGAAGGCACTTCCATTACGCGCGGCCCCGGAATGAGCATTGCCTAAAGCCATGCGCAAACAGCATGCGCTATTTGTTTGCACATATGTGCAAACAACGGAAACCATGTAACAATACCAGATTTGTCGGTTAATTTCTAACACAACATATTTATCAAGTACAAGGCGCGACCTCAATTCCGTTTGTCGATGTTTGTTGCTTGATAGTTATTCACATGGGACGCATAACACATAACGTATTCATTGGCATTGAAACATCGTTTACTGATTATGTCAAACAGTTAGAACGTTCCTTTGACAAAACTGTGCTTATTTGAGACGCCATGTGAACTTTTACCTAAGATGTGCGATATCTCATGAAAAATATGTACAGAATCTAAGATATTTTCCGTAAATGATGTCGAAAGTTGACGAAATTGTCTGTGTATGGACTTTGCGACCAGTGTAGATCCATATCAGCATGTGCATATGGGGGCCGTTTCACTAAACTTCGTACGACTTAAATGTTCGTAAGTGCACATTTAGGATAGTCTGGAAATTTCAATAGATGAATTTACATTTATTGAGCATAGGCTACATATGCAGCCTATGGTCAATAAATGTAAATCCGATAATTGTTTAGAAGAAAACATTATTAAACTATCATAATGTTGCACTTACGAGCATTTTAGTCGTACGAAGTTTAGTGAAACGGCCCCCAACACAATCAATGAAACACCGCCATGCTTCTAATGTATAGTGTAGCCCCTTATGAGAGTAGGTGGCAGGTGGGAGCATGTGATGGTAATTTAACGATCGGGGTTTATCCGTATCGGAATTCCGAATGGAGACCTGGTTTGGCCCTCTTTGGCATTTTGTATCTGACAGTTGAATCTGGTTACATCCCTTATGTGAGTATTACGATTATCCGTAATCCTATTTTAGGGGAAGGGGCCAAATGACTTTGGTGTGGTATGGCCCTGGCACCAGGTCAGGTTATTCTAATTTCAGGGCGGAACATATGTTGTCTCGATGTAAACATTCCGTCCTGACAAACAAACAAACAAACAAACAAACAAACAAACAAATCCCTTATGGGAATGCATGTGTGTACTAGTAGATCATGAGCTAGACTGGTCGCAATCGTCATGAGTCTCATTTCTCCAGTCGCAGCCACATTTCATTTCTGGCTCATTTCTGGCGTGACAGCCAGAAAGTTCGCGTTATGTTGCTTGAAGGTGGAGCGCAGTGGCCTGGTGGTTAGAGCGTCAGACTGCTGATCTAAAGGTCGTGGGTTCGAACCTCACCGGAGGCGCTGCGTTGTGTCCTTGAGCAAGACACTTTATCCACACTGCTCCAGTTCACCCAGCTGTGAATGGGTACCGATAATTCGTAGTTGCTCTGTAAATACGAATTACCGGCTTCTCTCAAAATATCTCTACCTCCGTTCTTTCTCCCATTCTTGGGAGACGGCATGCAAGGTCCTAGAGCCAGTGCCGCCGTTAAATATAAGCAAAAAAAAAAAGGTTGCTTGTATCGGTTGTCACACATGTAGCCAAGGTCCAGTCTCCCGATGAGACCTGGCTTGGTGATAGGATGAACTGTGTAGACATGTATAAAATAAACCCAACATTCGGCCAATTAGAATGGCATAATATCCATTTGGTCCACGGAGGATCAATTCGAGTTACCTCTCTAAATATCAGAGACATAAATACAGTGGAACCTCTGTAAACCGGACACACTGGGAGGTTCCCAGGGTGTCCGGCTTAGAGAGGTTCCACTGTAAAACAGACATACGACTACTTCAAGACACGCGTTTGTGCTTTGCGATCATAAACAGTCACTATCATCGGAGATAAATGGCAATGCATCCAATATTATATCATTAGAGGCTATGAGCATAGGATCGCATTAATATTTCATAAGTATATTAAGGAATTAGATCATAGATAGATAGATACACTTGACTTCAATGATAATTGCTTCATAAGAGTGATGTGATATATGAATATAACATATGTGAATATTGTCTTGTTACTGTATATTATATGGAGCATAGATTTGCCATCTCCACCATCTTTGTATGTACAAGCCATCGTACAGTTTCAGCACTTCGTGCGTTTGACACATACAGGAAATAATATGACAGTAAACCAAATACAATTTGCTGCAATACATAATAGATAGATATGACAACGGCAAGCCATAAATATTATGCAAACAAACTATACAAAAAACGAGATATCTGAGCATTTCTCCCATCAATCTGAAAAAATATTTTGATGTGTAAACTTTTCAATCTGATGCACAGCTTATTGTCAGTGTACACGTTACCCATAGGTAAAGCCATATATACTCGCATGGTAGGTGAGTGGTGGGTATATATGGTATGTGTTGTGTGGTTGGCCATGTAAAAGTGATATACTGTGCGATTTTCTGTGTATGAGGGTGTTTATAATGGTGATTCATGTTTTTAAAAACACAGGCACGTTGTCCGTTCTCCTGGCTTTTCTACATATGATTAGCTACATTATATCATGTGTATCTGAGTGCTTTGTCAAACGGCAGAACAGGTGAAACTGGCTGATGGTTGGAACACACAAAGATGGCCGACTTGGCCAGTCCATGCGCAGTGTAGGATGCAGTAACGCGGCAGTTTTCGCATATATGTTACATGTATACATATATCGATGGTCTAGTAACATAAGGACGTAACTGCTATGCTAAAGCATAGCAGTTACGACCTTATGTTACTAGACCATCGATATTCTATCACATTTACGAAGCAATTATCGTTGGAAGCAAACGATTATCAGGTATAGAACGGGTCCTTAATATAACCTAGACACGTGTATACATGGATGTGAATGTTCTGAATCTTTATTCGTGCCAAGTATATACATGTACGTATTTTAGGGCTTATATTTCTGCAATTGTAGCAGTATCTCTATATGTGGCTGTGGCTGGAGAAACATGGATTATGGGTTGTGTGATCAGTTTAGAACCTGATCAGATACAAGGTGTATGATCACGTGGTACTAACAACACGTACTAAAACTTCCAGAATCCATCTGATTGAAAGCATGTATTCAATTATAGTGTCCTTATTACGTAACGGATTTTGATGAAATATGGCGCATCAAACGCGTCTTGTTAAGCTACATTTGGTGGTCTCTGTATTTTCGCCTAAACTTCTGTCGTTTTTGCGATGAATCTCCGACACTGTCTTCGACACGGAAATCGATTCTTTGCAAAACGACATAAGTACATATATGTGCCAAACTCCCTGGACCATCAAATGCATCTCGTGAAGACGCGTTTGCTGTGCCATATTTCATCAAAATCCGTTGAATATTAAGGAAAATATCAAATAATACTTACTTTGGAGTGGGCGACGTTGTTGTTGTTGTAACCACGTGATCATGCACCTTGAGATAGCATACTATTGTATCCTGATAACGAAATATATTGACTGTTAGAAGCATAACGTGTGTTTCGTTGATGGACAGATGTTTAGCTCAGAAGCATACCAGGTGTTTCAGTGATGAAATGGCGATCAGTGCAGATCCTGAACAGACTGTGCGGATGCACAGTCTGATCTGGATCTACACTGTTCGCAAAACCCCATAAGCCCTATTTCTCCAGTGACAGCCACCTTATGCGAATACTGGATAAATGTATTTTGCATATTCGCCATAATTGGAAGTTCCCATGGGGCTCGCCGTCTTATTAATAGTTTATGCTTTCTGATTCGGCTCATTGCATATGCAAATAATTGTAAAGCGCGACGACGAAGTGGGATTGTATACGACTGTGGAAATGGGCTTTACGGAGTGTAGGACTACTGTCTGTTTCACGAAACCTGTCCAAGTTTTCCTGCTATGTAAATAATGTAAAAACAATATTATTTTCGATAATTTTAAATTTGATCACCATTTAAAAATGAGCCTTCTTTTTATTTCGTGAAATTTTCTCCAATATTGATTTTATTGCGAAAAAGAAATCTCCCCATGTCAAATGCTCATAGACATTTTCACACAGTGACAAATTGCAATGTATAATTTATGTTTAAACACGTAAAACCATCAGATATTCATGCGCGGGGTTATAAGGTGGTACAATAAAGAAAATAATCAATGGTTTATGCCATAGACACGATGTGCTTGCAGAAACCGGTCAATTGATGTACTAATCTACTTCACAGGCATGTTAATGTATCATGTACATCAGTTTCAATCATATGTTTGGGGATTATTTTGTAACATGTTTGTCATGTGAGGCGGTTTCAATTCCAGCCGCTGACTTTTTGGGCTACCACCAGGGTGGTCACAGGACATTGAATTTATCTTTCTTAACAATAATTAAACCTATACTAATTATTGTGAAGTGAATATTCAGAGAAGACTGGGTGCAAGTTATGGGAAAATAGGTCCCACGACATCCATACGAAATATGAAAGTAGCAGAGAATAGCAAAAGGTGTGATAATTGTGTATTGTATATAGGAACAATCAATAATGGTGGCCTACCAATAGTACATGTACAAGGTGCATGATCACGTGGTTACTACAACAACAATAACGTCGCCCACTCCAAGGTAAGTATTATTTGATATTTTCCTTAATATTCAACGGATTTTGATGAGATATGGCACAGCAAGCAGCGCGTCTTCATGAGCAGCTACATTTCGTGGTACATGGAGTTTGGCACAGACTTATGTCATTTTTTAAAAAAACAAGACGCGTTTGGTGCGCCATATTTCATCAAAATCCGTTACGTAATAAGGGCAATATAAAAGAATACGTACTTTCAATCGGATGGATTCTGAAAGTTTCAGTACTTGTTGTTGTTGTTAGTACCACGTGATCATACACCTTGATGTAGGATATGTTGACATTCGCGACTCGAGTGGTCGGTCGGTTTGGCCCAATGTCTGGGTCAAAGGCATCGCCACATCAAGTCGTCCATTCGATATAGCAGCATATGATTACTTACGATAGTATGAAACTTATTTGTGGCTGTGACTGGAGAAATGGGGCTTATTGGTTGTCCGCACAGTCTGATCAGGATATGCACTGTTAGCCATTCCGTCAATGAAACACCGGGAATGCTGAAAACAATATATATCGTTATTAGACCACAACAGTGTGAAATTTGATCAGAATCTACAATTGGGTGTATTGTTTTACACACTGTTTTACGTCCAGCCGCCACGTTTCTTTTTGTAAGAAGAAAAACTTTAACCGCAATAGGTGAAAATTTGATATTTAGTTGGTATGTGGCTTCCTTATGGTGCTTAGATGCGCAAATTTCTATTTCGATTCGACTCCAGGGGTAATATATTATATCCACTTTTTGGACTTTGAATTTCGCCTTGTAAGAAGTAAAACTGTCAAACCTTACTATTTAGTATGTGGCTTTCTTGTGGCGTATATATGTGCAAAGTTGGTTTAGATTTTTGATTCGGCCATCGGGTCATGGATTATCTCCCCCTTGCCGACATTTGGAAATGTGAGTATCTCGACAGCTCGGTTCAGGCTCAGTCAATCAATCTACTTGACTTCAAGCACAATATCGAAGTACAGTGAAACCTCTATAAACCGGACACCCTGGGTGGTACCCAGGGTGTCCGGTTTAGAGGGGTTCCACTGTAATTAATCACTCGATGGTCAATTGTTGTCAATTTTAATCATGAACAAACAGGGCAAAGAAATAAAGTACATTGAAACCCATCTAAAGTAAAGGTACATGCCCACTTCAGTAGGCACGAAATGTTCTTTATTGGAATTAAATAAGTGTATAATTGTGTCTCTATTCCACCAGTTCTAAAACTTACGATTGCCTGCTAAACAAATATAATCATAATAGTCATATACTAGTCCCACTTTTTGAACCGATATATCTCTGGATATGTTTATGTTACACATTCTGTGAATGTACATGCGAGACACTGGCCATTTTGTGATTACACCCGTGTTAAGTTTCCACCAAATACACGAGGTTCGAAACGGCCACCAACCGGAACGTTTATTTCCACATATTGCACGTACTCGATAAATTAATTCAGTCAACGTCGTACGATACTTGCGACACAGGCTAATCCGAAAATTTAACCATCGTTTTACTTTTTCATTGTTTTCATCATGCCACGCTTGTCTAAAGTTGAAACAAATCAGGCAATTGGAATGCAGCACGCGGGAATGACGGCCAGTGCCGTGGCCCGCAGGTTCGGCTGCTGTCGAAAGACCATACAGAGGCTTATGACCCGGTATCAACAGACTGGGACTGTTGACGATCGTCCCCGCCCCGGTCACCCCCGTACCACCACCGCCAGGACTGACCGCTACATCACGTTAACCCACTTACGTCAGCGTCGTTTGCCAGCCACCGTAACGGCTTGGAGATACGGTGTGTCAGCGTAAACCATTCGTAGGCGCTTGCGATGCAACGCGCTGCCAATCAAATATGTCAAATAATGACGCGACGTCACCGTGGTGCTAGGTTAGTGTGGTCGCGACGTCATTTGAATTGGCGGCGGGTTGAGTGGAACCGAGTTCTCTTTACTGACAACCGTAAGACTGAGCTCGTGGTCATACAGGGCACAGCGCTACATTGATGAGGTGCTAACTCCTCATGCAATGTCTTTCATTCGCCACCACGGCCCTGGTATAACATTGTAGCAAGACAATGCCCGCCCGCACACAGCCAGAATCACAACTCAATACCTGGCTCGTAATAACGTCGACGTCCTTCCATGGCCTGCGGTTTCCCCTGATCTCAACCCAATCGAGCACGTCTGGGATGAGGTGGGTCGAAAGGCGAGGGATAATCACCAAATTGACAACATTCGAGATCTGACACGGGCTTTACAACAAGAATGGAGGAATCTGCCTTACCCACTAATTCTGCGTTACGTCACGTCCATGTGCCGTAGAATTATGGCGTGTATTCATGCAAATGGTGGCCACACACGATATTAATCATACAGAATACAGTGGAAGTTTTTTAGAGAGAAATCATCAAGCCCTAAACATTTTTAAAAAAAATATAAAAAAATCAGATTTTGACCCCTCCCGAATTCGTCGTGATGTCACTCGAAATATTTTCATGGCAACAAAAAATTGTCAACTGATATGGATTCACAAGTGATTAAACTTCATTCTCTGTACAGGTTTTAGTACCACCATCCTTATAGATTTCCAGCAATCTTTCCCTGAATATGGTGGGACGTTTCTACTGTTGCTCAGTATATTTAGTTGCCTGATAGAGACGCGCGGTGTTATCAGGCTATTTTCATATGCAAATGTGGCATGCTATTATTTAAATAGTCATACTAATTAAATTCGTCACCTGAAAAAACAATATTTTCGACAGATTATAAAGTATGATCATTTCACTATCGAACAAGAAATGCGTCTGTCGAACGCCACCTGCAGCATATTTGAGAAACTGTGACAAAGTGGTTAACCGAAAAGTGTGACGGACGGACGGACGGACGGACGTGGTTAACCGAAAAGTGTGACGGACGGACGGACGGACGGTCCAAACACTATATGCCACCCGTTTCTTCGAAACCCGGTGGCATAAAAATATTTACAGACGGATGGACAGACGGACGGTCCAAATACTATATGCCACCCGTTTCTTCGAAACCCGGTGGCATAAAAATAAAGAGAGAGAATATATAGTAATGTCCGTTAACATTTTAAAGAAACACGGTTATCGCCCATGATATCAGTGTAGAAATTTATGTCTGATATAAAATGTATAATAATGCCAATCAATATGTGGGGTAATGGTGAATGAATGTTTATTTTGCCAGAAAATGTCTCAGATGATGTCTCTGAGATATGAAAAGTGTGTGCCTACTGAGTGGGCATGTACTTTTAAGCACTCGATGACAACTTGTTGTCATGTTCAGTCATGAACAGATATGACAATGAATGGATGAATGGTTTATTTATTAAAGTGTCACCAATATAAATACATATTGCCAGCCTTTGAGGGCTTACGAGACAATATTGACAACCATGAATATATTTAGTACAGGTGTGTAAGCGGGAAAAGAATACAAAAAGATGAGATATTCGCTGTTTCCATCTCTGGGCTTTCTATATAAATATATGCCGGTTGTCGCTCATGAGATGGAAGTACATGAGATGGAAGTAAATAAAGTACATTGAAACCTATATGAATTAAGCACAATTCGGTTCCCAGGTTCCACTGTACTTTGAAATGAAGAAATTCACAAATATTGGCAGGATTATCGCTGGTGGTGGTGTAACATGTGCCATAGACGACCATACATCATTGTCGCATCAACATCAATATGAATGAGCGAGAGCCCAGGCCGCGTTACAATACATATACAGGTCGGCGCCGAATGTTATCCAAATATGTAGCTGTGACTGGAGAAATGGGGCTTATGGGGATGTGATCAGTGTAGCTCCAGATCAAATAGCATACTCATGTAGCCTGATAACGATTAATACTGCTTGTTAGAAGCATGCCGGGTGTTTCAGTGATGGAATGGCGAACAGTGCAGATCCTGATCAGACTGTGCGGATGAACAGGCTAATCTGGATCTACACTGGTCGCAAAACCCATAAGCCCCATTTATCCACCACACCCACATAGTATGATAACTGAGTCAGTTGTCAAATAAATACCGGAAGCTACAATTATGAAAGTCTGTAAACTTGGTACATGTACATCGATCGCAACGTACGTGGGTTTCAAGGGCACCGGGTTGTGATATAAATACTGGCTCCGTAGGTAGAGCGTCGGACTGTGGATCGGGAAACCCCGGGTTCAATTCCCACCTCGATCCGATGCAAATGGCCGATTCGGTGTGTCCTTGGGCAAGACAACTTCGTGCTAGCCTAGTCCTATCGGATGGATACTTAAATAGTCGGTCCAGACATGCAAGGTCACCTACCGAGCCAGTGCCGTCGTTAAATCTAAGCATTTACATTTACATGTATGATTTTTTATATTGCGGTGAAGAGTTAATTCATTGTGACATGTCGATATAATTCCACCGTAAAGCATGCAATGGACAGTATGCTGGAAGCTCTAAAGACCGAATACCCCGGTGCGTTCAACCCAACATATCATTCTCCACAATTCTAACATTCTAACGCCAAGACAGTTTAGAAATATGAAAATTGACAAATTATAACAAATAAACAATAAGTATTTTCATCCATTGCTAAAACAGAACAGAAACCTTATTTATATGTCTACGGTATGCTAATAATGTATTCATTTTCTGTCCTAATTGATAAATAACCCACAAATCGTCATCGTGCATTAGAATCAATTTTCTTTCCCCCAGATTCGGTGGAGCAATACATTGTTTGGACCGTCTGTGTATGTCCATGAGTCCGGTTAAAAAGTGCATCCAATCTAGTCCAGGCCCTGCTTAAAACCCCGTATACAACTCATTCGCAAGAGATTTTGAAACTTGATTTGAGTTCTTTGACCATTCACCTTTAGAAATGACACAGGTGCTTTTTCGAAACCGGCTGCGAATGGCCACCAGGGGTGTAAAACCAAGATGGCCGCCGATAGACATATTGAAAAAGGTCAAGGTCAAGGTCGAAAATCACAAAAAAAGCAAAAAATTGCAGTTTCACGCACATTCTCCACCTCCCCAGCCCACACACAACACTCTGTCACCTCGAACCCCCTGTCCATCCCCTCATACATCGCTGAGGACGGCTCTTTAATTTATAGACACAATATATACACATGTCATTTACATTGTAATATAAATTATAGCGCTGTATTGATCTTTCGCGCCACTTTCCATATACAGCGTGTATCGTATCCCGATTACTTTTAAGGACAGTGTTGTTAAAATGTAATACGCCAATGCATAGGATATATAGGCTATGAAAAATCGGCATTTAAAACTTAACTGTTATTTCCAGATGACATATAACCATATTTACCAAGGCCGAAGAAAAAAACTCAATATATGTATAGGAAGACACGCAGCAGGGTGATACTCACAACACTAAACATCATAGGGACATCTGCCAGCTACAATGAAGTGAAGCGATCACGGTGTCTCATTTGTGCTTACACAATACATCAGAGGTGACTGGGGTGCCCATTCCAAGCCATTTTTCTGATGATGGCTGGGCATTTGGTGCCTTTGACAATGAAGATTTCGAAGATAATCCCTCCATTTCCGGTATCCAAGGCAAACATTATACAGCGCAGGCGCTCTACCAGGAAACCACTTCGCCAGCTAAGTCAAAATATTCCATATGAAGCACGAATCTCTCAAAATTCGCGCGTCCGTCAAAATAAAAACTTCCTTGCCAAACCCATGGTGAAACCTACATTACCACCCAACTTTAGGCTTGTAGAAAACATCGACATGAACATTTTATCTGATGCTGAGGAAGTTGTAGAGCAGTCAGCCAATACTGAATTTCTCATATCACTTATTCGCTGTGGACTCCCATACTCAGCTGTTGCTCCTGGCGAGCTACCTCCTTGGGGTGGCATTCATGCACTGGTCACGACAACAAACGTGCCACTGATGAGAGTTAATTTCTTTCCTGTTATCCCTTCTCCTGTGACAGAATATGCCACTGTCCGCAAGGCACTGACCAATTTCCAGGCATCCCGGCGCCAGTTGAATCAAGATACTATGGCCATAGTTTCTGATGAGGGTGTGTATCACATTGTTGTTGATATAGTCATTAGTGAACCGGACACTCGATTACCTTTTTCCAATGTTGGGAATGTTTCACTTTGCTAACTTAAAGGTACTCCTGCCATGGCAGTGGTATGTGCGATGCACTCATTGAAAGTGAGGTTTTTGGACCATAAACAGTGTCAAGTGTGTTCTCTGGTGGCCACTACGTCAGGTCATTGACAGGAATGCTTATCGTATCAGAGGTTCTTGATTCTCTCATGTGGAATGTATTCTGGCAGTCCAATGATCACACGTCTGTACCCTTTGTCCAGTCGGCCATTTAGCTCAAGGATATATTGCAAACGGGAATAAGCGGGAGGGCTGTGTCCCCAAGTTTGAGCAGGTATCCGCTGATGCTGCTGATCTCCGTCAACAATGTAACACATTTGTTCAAGGGTGCCAGGAGAAATGGGAATTGTGTCATTACTTCATGAACTTTCGGAAGATCGTTGCAATCATCAAACAGCTGATAGTTGCAGACCGTGATGGTAACTGGCCATTGCATGTCGGAACAGTGAAGGCTTCGATGGGGATCCTACGTGAGTTTGATGCTATCAATTATCTGCGGTACTCATCATGGTACTTGGAGAGGATTCAGGTTCTGGAGGTCACCTATCCCACACTCTACCACCGGTTCAGTATGGGCCAGTTTGTTGTAAAGGACCGACCGGGTGCGGTATTTGCTGCTGTGGCAGGGGATATGAAGCTCTAGCAGTCACAGAAAAGATTCTCACAGGGTCCAGTTGGACACGTGATTGTTGGGAGCGCTGGAGATGCTGCTGTTGTGGCCGAGTTTGGACTTCTATTTCATGAGATCCTTGCGATCAACAATTTTCTCCAGTTACTCACCAATGCTCGACGCATGGGTCACATGGAAACGACAATACAGCTCGAGCTCGGTGGCTGAAAGGGTTTGATATTCGACCGAAATGTGGCACGATTGCTAGACTTTTTGAAGGCACGGGAAAACCCCTTCATTGTTATGGCACCAAATGTGCCACTGTACAAAGCACATTGTCAATGACATCGTAAGGGCGATACTTCTAAAGGCGCTGGAGATGTGGCGTAACTGGATATCCATGACGTGGTTCTGAGTGGAATGGTGATCAATTAAGAGTTAATATCTGCGAGACTGAAGCTGGCTGGATCACCTGCGAGTGATGTGTCACACTGTCGCATAATATCTCACGTGCAATGGGCAGTCAGAAGGAGCTGCGAGAGAGCTATTGTAGTGTCTATTGACACAGATACTGTAATGTTTCTCCTGTGTACGGGATTGGAGAGAAGCAACGGATGATTCCGCTTCATGTCATGCACCTTACACTAGGAGACGAATTATGCCTTGTACTCATCAAGGCACATGTCACGACTGGGAACGATGCACTCAGCAAAGTGGGCACAAAACATGCGCCACTCGTTCGTATGCAGACCAGCAATGCTTCTCTCTAGCTTCGGCGATTATCCTGTGCTCTCTGAAGCTGAGCTACATCAGGCGGAACAATGTCTTGTCCGTGTATGGGCGGGTGCAACAAGCAAAACCACTGTAACTGAATTTGACCAATTGCGACTTGACGTCCACAGGCATTCTGTGGTAGGGTTAGAGGGACTACCACCCACAACCAGCGTCATCCGAGGACATTTTATGTGATCAGCAATGCTCTTACATTACTAGCTGATGCCAGTCAGTTTGACCTCATTGATTATGGTTGGATCAACCAAAACGGAACCCTACTGCCACTTATGTCGCTTAAACCGATCCCCGTCAAAATCCTCACCATGTGTGGCTGTAGTGGAAAATGTAATTCAAAGCGCTGTTCCTGCAAAGCAGCAGATGTTATGTGTGTGATATACTGCCACAAGAAGGTAGTTGAGCCGATATGTGCAAATAAATAAACATATTTCCAGATACCCTATTTGCACTTTCGTCAGGACGGATATCTGACTCGTATAACGTTCATGTTTCGTCATAATTATAGGGAATATGGCATATACATGTATGCAGGTATTACTTGGCACTACTATGTAGCTAAAGTTAAACATGTCTAAAGCATCCACAACATGCAACACAATTGGCATTTTAAATTAGATGGCTGCTGAACTGGAGACACTTATATACAAATAGTAAATATACTGCCGCAGACCTAGAAATTACAGTGGCTACTTAAGTCATATGCTCATATCGGCGCAAAATAATAAAGGCCGGTGGCTTTTACCACAGGTTTGACTGAAGTCTTTCCTAGTTTTCGGATTGTGTGTTCAATTTCATAAGTGAACAATTCGTCAGTCTATAATATAGTGAGCCGAATGAGAAGTTGTACAATTACATAATTTGAAATCATCCGTTTTTGGTGATTTTCGACCTTGACCCTTACCTTAGCACGTGACCTTGACCTCCAATCACGAAGAAGATGCCACAAATGGATTTCCCACGCCCAAAAACCTATACAACGAGGCATTCCACTTACTTCTACTGTAACATTGTATGGTTCAAAAGTTAGATTTTCAATAGGTTACCGGCAGCCATCTTGGATTTACAGCCCTGACAGCCATTCGCAGCCGGTTTTGAAAAAGCACCTGTGTGATTTTTAAAGGTAAATGGTCCAATAGCTCAAATCAATTTTCAAAATCTTTTGCGGATGAAAAGTATACTGGGTTGTGAGCAGGGCCAGGAGTAATCTGTCTCCGGGAGAATGTGTGTTGCAACGATATGGCCTGTTCTTCCAGGTTCATGTCGGTATTTGGTAAATACATGTAATACTAGTTGTGGCTGGCTGAAACCAGACAAGCTGGGTAAATGTCATCCAGGGAATAAATAAGGCAGTTGTTGGGCTGTCTAATCGCTGTAGGAGTGTACAAATTGCTAGCTATTCGATATCCGCTCACTGTGGCTGGTTGTAAGGTTGGACCCGCACAGGGTCGCCTTGTGGCACCGTTTGGTTGTCTGGGAACGGCGGCCAAGCCGGGACTATGAGATGTAGGCTAATTCCACTATACGATCGATTGCGTGCCAGTACAGTATGATTACAAAACTACTACGTCGTTCGTCTTAGAGAGGTTCCAGATGGTGATCACAAGAACGTTATAGTGTGTCGACAGGCCATACACCCTGTTTGTAAATGTGTATGTTCATATTTATCAGGTAACCTGCCCTGTATTAACCGAATACGTACTGACTGATAACATATTGTTGTATCAGGCATTGACCTGATATTAACATCCGGGTTACAACAAAGTGAAAACTGACGTTCCATTGGTCGGATTACGTCACGTGACATTACACCGAATGACGTCAGTATAATGACGCAACGTAAACTAGTCCGCGTTCTGTCCATATAATACGACGTCATCTAATGTAATTTTCGAGCATAAAACGTTACCTGATAAATAGAATACCAGGCTAGTGTATTTTGATATCAAGTTTATCAGGCTCGGCTCGCAAACGGTAGGAATTCCTTCGCAAGCCTCGGAATTCCTACGCGTTTCCTAGCCTTGTCTGATAAACTTCATATCAAAAGACACTAGCCTGGTATTCTCTATAACTATGCATCGCTTATATTTAAGAGTTAAAGCGGAACCTCTCTAAACCGGACACCCTGGGATTTCCCAGGGTGTCCGGTTTAGAGAGGTTTTAAGGTAGATCCAAAATGCTCTACTACCGTGTTGGATCCCCGTTAACCACCAGTTTCATAATCCATAAGTAACAAAACATAAAACCAATTTAGACGATAACACAATAACCAATTATGAACTCATTAACTGGTATAAACGGCGCGGGATGCAAGAATTGCAGAGCTTGAAGGCAAAACATCTGATTGAATATCTCACTGCTCCTGCTTCTGTTACCAATTATGATGTATAGTCACAACATTTATCCCGTCAACACAGTGCGTATGTGTCGTGAAACACGGTGTCGTGAAACATTTTTGATATCCAGTCAATACAATATTTGCATTTTACAGCCATTTTTAGGCGCGGCACGGAAACGGGATGTGCTCGGCAGAGCCTCGCCCATCCCGTTTCCTGAGCCTTGCCAGATATGTTTTCCCATTCACGGCACTAACCTACTATTCTCTATCTATTTGCTTTATTTCTGAACCAAAATATATGTTGTGACGTCTCGACGAGACGGTTCAAATGAGTGGTCACAACATATACTTCTGATGAGAAATAAAGAAATTATTGAGCCTTGCCAGATATGTTTTCCCATTCACGGCACTAACCTACTATTCTATTTATCCCGTCAACACCTACAAATGGCTGTAAAATGCAAAAATAATATTGACTGGATATCAAAAATGTTTCACGGCACCGTGTTTCACGGCACATACGCACTGTGTTGACGGGATAAAATAGGCTCTCGACAGGAGTAAAGGTAGAGTAACAAACCATGTATCTATATCATTGTTTACCTTTAATTTTATTAATCTGATTTGTTTCTTCTTCTGTTATCGTGCTAGCGGGCGGGTAACGGGAGTGATTGTGGCATCGTGCTATTATAGAGTAAAGCCGGTTGTGCGTCATTACAAATTAACATTAAATGTGAACCAAATGATTCCCTCGTATACCGCAAAACAAACACGGTTCGCTACGCTCACTTGTTTGTTTAGAGTAAGGACCCACTCATTTCAGTTATAAAATAATATGATACGATATAATACGATAATCACCTCACGTGGTTAAAAAACAGGAGTTGTATGAAACATGATTTATTTTACTTTTTCACATCAATATTCGACCTTGACATATTGGTACTTCAAATATCGAAATCATTTCCAAGTTACTGAGAATCATCGATGTATACCCTTAGTAACTACCCTTGACATATGTTTCAGCACAATAGAACACGCAAATGTGCCTTTGTATTAGGAAAATATACCTAAGAAGATACAAAATTATACGATATTTTCCATTTTGACGAAATTTACATAGCATTTGCTACGAAAATTTCGTGAACTTTCGACGTCATTATAGAAAATGTCACAGTTTCAGTAAATGATTTCTTGACATATCGCATAATTATGTTCTTAGGTACAAAGTCACGTGGCGTGTCTCATGTGGCTGTGACTGACGAAATGTGGCTTATGGGATCAAATAGCACACTCCTGTAGCCTGATGACGATCTAACCACAGAAGTGACCAAAGCGAGCGAAAGATTAGCAAAAGGATCAACAACAACAACAACATGACGATCTATATTGCTTCCTAGAAACATTACAGTCGGTTCATTGATAGAATGGTGACCAGTGCAGATCCTGATCAGACTGTGCGGATGCACAGCCTGATGTGGATCTACACTGGTCGCAAAACCCGTAAGCCCCATTTCTCCAACCACAGCCACATATTTTCCCCAGGAGACGAGAGAGCTAACAAAACCAAAGTCCCTACACATTTATTAATTAAAAAGCATACAACGGTTGAGTATTCAACTAGCCACAACGCAACAACTACTCACAAACGTGCTCATCACAACCAGCAACATAACATACGGTAGAAACAAAATTGTTACCCAGCTCCATACCTCTCGCGATCGTAGCAATGTAACCCCATCTCGTTAATGTAACACATGGAAAAGTGACTTTTTGCAATCGGTTATCCAGCATGTTTGATATGTTAGCGAGATAAAAGAAAACTGTCAAAGCTGTTTCAATAAATTATTAATAAACATTCACATGCAGAAATTGGTTATGTTACCGTGTCAATGTAAATGTTAAAGCTTAATTTCGTTATTTTGAATGTTGAACAACAAGAGAAAAGATGGCTTCCATGGGAAATTTACTTCCCTGTTCTATTATATTTGGCAATTTACTAGTTCTACATCAAAGATTATTTGCTTATATAATACACAGTTTACTAAATTTTGACATACATACAACAGGTTAGGGTTTGCACTTCGGTTGCTCACATTTTTTAATGGGTCAAATTGTAGCCGTAGATACTATCGGAGGCGAATTATTGTAGCTAGAAGTACGGGTGCAACGGAAAAGCAACACGACACAAACATAAATAGTACAAAAGCAACACAAGCGTCACAAAACACCACCACCCACAAGAAAAACAAAATAATGACGGTAGTAGAAGAAGGCTATCATTATAGGAATGAATGGCCTTTTTGTGGAATTTATCAAAGCTTATATCCCCGATAAATTCCACAAAAAGGCCATTCATTCCTTATAATTCCAGCATTTGAAATAAATTAATCAAGAAAATATGTTTATTTTCCGTTTTCTTAAGAATTATTTTAACTGCGCCTCACGGTTACGGAAAGTAGTTCGGCGTGGGAGTTTACTGGGATATAAACTTTGGACAGAGTCTTGCTACGGGCCAATCAAATGTTAGGAAATCGTGTAAATATTTTTGTTCTGGAATTATAACACCGTAATACGCTACTAAGAAACTTGTTAACAAGAATCTCGCATTGGAACTTTCAGTAAACCGATGTGTCCACTGAGCTGGCGGCGCTTAGTTACACATCATATTCGTTTTTTTAAAACAGGAAGGAGATACATAATGGCTACTTATATTTATCAGGTAACGAGCTTTGTATTGACCAAATATGTACTCACTGATAACATAATGTCGTATCAGGCATGTCCCTGATTGGACTATCCGGGTTACAATGAATTGAACATGACGATACATAATGACGTCAGTGGAATTACGTCACGGAAACAAGACCACGTCATAATTGTTCATTATGTAGCGTACGACGCTGGCTGATACATAGAATACCACGCTAGTGTGTTTTAATATCAAGTTCATCAGGTTCGGCTCGGCGAGCCTCGGAATTCCTACACGTTTCCTAGCCGTGCCTGATATACTTAACATGAAAAGACACCAGCCTGATACAATATTTGCATCATGACTACCGATATAATGTGCCCATCACTGAAGAGAATTCAATGAACTTTCTGTACCGCTGATGAAACTTCATACCACATGTAATCAAATTCGATCCATCAAATAAATGCCATGTAATGCATAAAATGTGTTGGAAATGTTAGCTAAAGGGTCAAAGAGATATGCCAACATGGTCTGTAAGATAGCTGTAACTGCAAGGCAAGTAATTTGCGTTCTACACTCCTATAACAAGTGTGGCCGATCAATAGCGTGCCGCTATTAGTGTATATTACATGCTACCCAGTGATTTACCGTGATTCTGGAGGGATTTATTTCCTTGAAGGAAATATTTTCTCTTAGACGTTCGCGAGACGTAATGGACGTCACGTTTGACGTCATTGCCGGCGAAGAAACAATTCATACGCTAACTTCAAAATTGTCAATTTTGACAACGTTATAAGCTGGTCTAGCAAATTTCACATTTTTCGAAGAGTGTGTAATATATAATGTATTACACTACCATTTTGAAATACCGGATTTATTTTCCTTGACATCTGTAAATCCGATTTCCAGATGTCTCGGGAAAGAAATCCGGGATTTCAAAATGGTAGTTGAATAAACTTTTGCATTGTTTTTGCTACATTTTTGTAACCAATGTTTTTTTTATTATGTTTAGACCACATAGAACAAAATTGGGGTAGGTTCCATTTTTTTCGACAATTCCTATTGCCGCGAGCTTTAATTTCAAAATGGCGCCCTGAAATGCTATATTCATTCTATATACACTTCTAATATAGGTAAAATGTTGATTTCTTTGTGGGGCTATATTCATCTTTTGAACATACACAACACACCCGGTGTCATTTGAATTTTTAACAACCACCATGGCGGCCATCTTTGATTTCCAAATCGCCGCTCGGAAATCCTATGCACAATATTGTATTAATCATATCCACATTGCTAATGCAGGTAGAATGTTGTTGTTTTTATATTACGGCTACCATCGGCATACTTCAAATAAATAACATGGGGTTTGTTCAATTTTTTCAGGTAACTGGTATGACGGACATTTGGTTTTCAAAATGGACGCTTTTATCCTTGTGTGTTCACTACATTGTCGTTGAAAACGTTAGGTTATATTGATTGTTATGCTATTCTTTTGGAACCAATGTTGTTTCTATCATCTAAAGACGTCAAGTACATAAATCATGGGTTGGTTCCATATTTTTCTAAATTTCAAAATGTCTGCCTTGAGAATCGTACAGTTATTATATAATCATGGATAACATATTTATACTGCTGTTATTCCTGACTGTAATCATATTGGACATCTGCGGAATTTCATTAAATACGTTTACAAAATTTACAATAGTTTTCATAAATAAAGTCAAAAGTTGACAAAATTTTCAGAGCACAGAATGTTGTCAACTTTTGACGCCATATACGGAAAATGTTATAAATTTTGTAAACGTATTTCATGAAATTACGCAGATGTCCGAAGGTAAAAATCACATGTGTGTCTCATTTATGAGGTGGTGAACGAAATACGAAACTATGCACTGACATGGCATGAACAAAGGGCACCGAATACACTTTTTCTATACATTAAAGGAAAAATGACCCCATCTGTTGTAGCCTACGATATAGAGAATACTAGGTTAGTGTATTTTGATATCAAGTTTATCAGGCAAGGCTATGAAACGCGTAGGAATTCCGAGGCTTGCCGAGGAATTCCTACCGTTTCCCAGCCGAGCCTGATAAACTTGATATCCAAAGACATTAGCCTGGTATTCTATTTATCAGGTAACGTTTTATGCTCGTAAATCACCACAGATGACGTCGTTATATATGGACAGAACGCGGACTTGTTTACGTTGCGTCATTCCATTGACGCCATTCGGTAACGTCACGTGACGTCATCCGACAAATGTAACGTCAGTTTTCACTTCGTTGTAACCCGAATGTTTGTATCAGGTCAATGCCTGATACGGCAATATGTTATCAGTCAGTACGTATTCGGCCAATACAAAGCACGTTACCTGATAAATATGTATATCAGGTACATGCATTTATCAGGTACATGTATTACATACTTTCTACCTTGATGACTCGCTGGGGCCCGTTTCATTAAACTTCGTACGACTAAAATGTTCAAATTTAGGATCGTCTGGAAATTTCAATTGATGGATTTACATTTATTGAGCATAGGCTGCATGTGCAGCCTATGCTCAATAAATGTAAATCCAATAATTGTTTACAAGAACAAAATGCTAATGTGAAATTTACTGACTATCATAATTTTTCACTTACGAACATTTTAGTCGTACGAAGTTTAGTGAAACGGCCGCTTGGCTGCTACTCAACTTATTGATGAGCTACTTGGCACAAGCAAACGGATATTTCTGTGATTGCGTAACCTACATGGAATTGCACGGACCGTGACATTTGGCACGAACAATAAACACGGAAACTGGCATTCCCATCATCAAATGCTCATCTAATCTTGTTATTGTTGTTACACGCACACAATGTGGTCTCAATTACTATTACTAGTGCACAAGAGTAAACTGTCCCAAAGCATCCTCCTGAAGTTATGCGGAGGTTTCTTTTGAATACAAGCATACCGGCCGGTATCTTGTATTTATAACCCGCCCTTTCACAAGATTTAGCCCCACAAAGTTACATATTACTAGATTTGTAAAGAAGACTCGGATGGGAGACTGAATTACACACATGGATACTTAATGTATGTTATTGTTAATATTTTGGATGTTTAAGGAACTAAATGCTGCGGTCGCTAACGCTCCCTCGCATTTAGTTCCTTAAACATCCAAAATGTAAACAATCATAAACTTATACTGTCTATATTGCTTGCTAGAATAATGACGGGTGTTTCATGGATGGAATTGCGAACAGTGCAGATCCTGATCAGACTGTACGGATACACATACTGATCTGGTTGTATACTGGTCGCAAATCCATCAGACTGGTGGCAGAGACCGCTACATGTAGGTCTGGGAAGACAGACATACAGCCAATGTGAATTATTCCAGCGGTGTAATTTTAAACTGTTGTGACAGAGACGTCAGTCATGTTAGTTCGAGCAAAGACTACAAGTTAGAGTGGCACTAATCCAAAATTTTAATATTAAACAAATTATTGTGATTCTACGCAGTCAACATGGTGTCATATTGCCCGTCTGAATCTATATTCACCCGAAGCGCAGTGAATCGGGAATATAGCAGTGAATCGGGAATATAGCTCCAGACGGGTAATACGGACACCATATTGACTGTGTAGAATCACAAACGTATTTTTAATATAGTAGATTCTTTATATTTCGCCAGAATTTAGTTTTAATGTTATATAAATAGGGCGCCAAACGGCACAACGTCACGTCCTTAATAACATGGCAATTTCTGGACAGATTTTCAAACTCTAACTTTTTGTTTTCTTAGGTCATTACCAATCCCTATGACTATGTTTCGGAGGTGGGTGTTTTTCGTTTTTGACTCAGCCTCAGCCCGACGCCATTTTTTATTCGAGCCATATTCCCGTGAAGCTGACCAATCAAAACGATAGAAATGTATTTGTGGTAGGCAATGGGTTATATTAGCATAGTTGTAGTGTATTTTCAGACATTGGTGGCTCGTTTTGCCAATGATACGCGTATTTTCAGACGCGAGATGTACAATGGAGTCAGCGTGTAAGAGCACACACGAACGAACACGACAGGTTGGTTCCAACCTGTCGTGTTCGTTCGTGTGTGCACTTACACGCTGACCGTACTTCTAGCAGAAACTAGCAAATATTGTGAAATATTCCATTTTTTTTTCGTACATTAACACAGTATACATGTACGCATATTTTCATGCAAGAGACGCTAGATCTGACAAAGACTATGTGGAAATTCTCCACACGTGGTTATTTTAGCATACTTATTCGTGCATTTTCAGACTCTGGCGACAGAATCATTAGTTCTAGAAAAAGCAAACCAATTATTTCCCCAATACTCCAAATTGGTGATATTAGCATATCCCAATATTTCACATTGGTTATATTAGCATATACTACGTGCATTTTAAGACAGGTGTTTTCAGACGTTCGTAGCAGAGACGCTGCATTTAGTTCTAGCAAAAATACCAATTATAGTTACAACGTTCTAAATTGGGTTTATTAGCATATTCTCTGGTATGTTCATTTCAGACTCTGGTAGCGGAGACGTTAGTTTTGGCAAAGACACACGGCTATGTGGAGAAGATTGAGAATGAGTTGGAGGAAGAACTTGCCCGCGACATCAGTGACCCACCTGCTGAAAACCTCGCAAGGTACACGATATATACCCGGTTCCCCGTGTGTTGAGCTTTCGGGGCACATACTGGAATTCAGGAAGTTTGATTGGCCGTGAATGAGCTCGGTCCCGGCCAATCAAACTACATGTACCTGAAACCGTGTTCAGAACGTGTTATAGCATAAATTCATGTTAGAAAACCTCGCAATGTAATAATATCTATACAATGTACCTGCTTCATTTTTTATAATGCTTTTGGAGCATGTTATCGAATTCAGGAAGTTTGATTGGTCGAAACTGAGCTGTGCTAAGGCGCCGCCAATCAAAATGCCCGATTTCGTGTTCAGAACTTTAATATCAAATGTTCATGTTTGAAAACCTCGCAAGTTTCATCTATAGCCTGTCTCGGTTTATAAAGCTATGAAGCATATTCTCAAATGTTTCGTTATTGTTATTCAATGTTTATTTATTGTCATTCAATATTTAGTTATTGTTATTCTATACTTCGTTATTGTCATTGTAAAACTTGACATTCGTATTGTATGTCATGTGATTGTATAATTATCTTGTTATTCTTATTCGATGTGTGCTATTTTTATCCTTCGGAATGATACAACATGTAATGCATTTCCATTTGTAACAAGGCATTGCATTGGCTTGTCATACGCGAAGTTTAGAGCGCGTGTATTCCGAATCGAGGTTACAGAAAATGGTTTCACAATATTGTCAAGAACAAGGAATGTCACACTTTCTCTTAGCTTACTACAGTTTTGGTAAGTACAAACATGTTCCGAATATTTATTATATCTCCCCATTATGTGCCAGGGGATTTGCCTTCGCCGACTGTGCGTACACCTTTGGTGCAGTGTATTGGTTCCGGAACATGTTTGTACTTACCAAAACTGTCGTAAACTAAGCGAAAGTGTGACATTCCTTGTTCTTGACAATATTGTGGTAGCATTTTATGTAACCTCGATTCGGAATACACGTGCTCTGCGTTCGTTTATGACAAGCCAATGAAATGCCTTGTTACAAAGGGAAACGCATTGCATCATTCCGAAGGATAAAAATAGCACACATCCAAAAATAATAACAAGATAATTATACAATCACATGACATACAATACGAATGACAAGTTTTACAATGACAATAACGAAGTATAGAATAAGAATAACGATACATTGAATAAGAATATTGAACATACAATGACAATAACGAACTATAGGATAACAATAACGCAACATTGAATAAGAATAACGAAACATTGAGTAAGAATAACGAAACATTGAATAAGAATACCGAACATACAATGACAATAACGAAACATTGAATAACAATAACGAAACATTGAATAAGACTAACGAAACATTGAATAAGAATACCGAACATACAATGACAATAACGAAGTATAGAATAACAATAACGCAACATTGAATAACAATAACGAAACATTGAATAACAATAACGAAACATTGAATAACAATAACGAAACATTGAATAACAATAACAAACATACAATCAAAGTACTGAAAGTACTGAACATAGGGTACTACAAGATTAAACTAGATTGATTGATTGATTGTTGGTGTTGCAGTTTCATTAACCCTTAAAGGAACATGCCCACTCAGTAGGTACAAAATGCATCAGAGACATCATCTGAGACATTTCCTGGCAAAATAAACATTCATGCGCCATTATCGCATGTACTGATTGGCATTATTATACATTTTATATCAGACGTAAATTTACACACTGATATCAGGGGCGATAACCGTATTTGCTTAAAATGTTAACGGACATTACCATTTAATCTCTGTATTTATTTTATGATGTGCAATGAACATACTTTAAAATCTGTCGAAAATATTATTTTTTCAGGTGACGCATTTCTTTAGTATAAATAATTAAAAAATATCGTACCTCATTTGCATATGAAAATAGCCTGATACCACCGCGCGTAACTATCAGTAACATAAATATTACTAAATGATTATATATGTATAGCGGGCACTTGTAACGTTTAGAACTGGTGGAATAGTGACACAGTTATACACTTATTTAATTCCTATAAATTACATTTTGGGCTTACTGAGTGGGCATGTACCTTTAAAGCGCTGGAAACGACAATTGTCGTCTGCTGTTTTAAATATTGTTATATTATCTCCTCAAAAACATACTGAAACGATTCTACTGCGCTGCCAAAACATGTTTTTATAGAGATTAACATATACAAAATGAGCAGACGGCAATTTTCTTTTTCAGCGTTTTAATGGTTAAGGGGTAAACTATTGATATGGCACAAGTACAATATGCACTGCTACATTATGTACCAACACATTCAACAACATTACAGATTATGCATAGCAATATCAGCAGGACCGTAGCGGTGTGTAAAATAATGCCACGGCAGCCTTTTTAGGAAAAATTCCACTTAGACCCTCAAAATCGCATTTCCTACATTCTAATGTCACCGTCGGAGCATGGATTACATGTATGCTTACATTTAAATATATAACTTCTGTTATACAGAAAAAAAGACGTTGTTATTGCGTTGTTATTGGATGTTCAACGCATGAAGCTGACGAAAAAAAGAGAGAAGAAACAGGCCAAAATAATGCCACGGCAGCGCCGTGCTGCCGTGGTGACCGCTACGGCCCTGAATTCAGACAGATACGGTAACACATATACAAGACATCATCAATTCAAGTATAAATATAGATTCCAGATATCTATGATCATTATAGATATATTGAAAACTGATTGAAGAGCAATAGTTACAAGAATTCCGCCACGGAAGCGGTGTCGCGCCTGAAAATGCCTTGTCGGGACATCGCCATGTTTACTTCTGTTTTGTGAATGAAATAGTTGGCCCCGGATCGAGTATATTAAAAGATACAAATGATGTCATTGGGGAAACCGCGGACAACATTTTCAATGTATGGAAGCCCAAACTTGTTAGATTTTTTTGTTGTCGTATTTTGAGTACTTGCATTAATATGGGTTTTAATCTACGCTGGATGTGTACCGGTATACTGTCATTAATTTGTTCCCTGACTGTAATTTATCACTTTAAATACTGACTTATTGACCCCTTTCCCTGAACGTAGAATTGACACTCATGTTGGCGTGTATTGGCCACCATAGACAAATGTCAATAAGGCCGAATTCGGGAATGTCACTAAAATCCGCTGTAAATCCATCGATAGAATGAGGATTAACACCAGTTAGACCCACACGTGCGAGTTTTGTTTCGCACAGGTGTCGGGTGAGTTTAAAAATAGACTCTCGGAAGGTGAAACTTGATATCGTTTGTGTGTTAAACGCGTCGCGTGTTTCGGAGAGTATTCGGAGGGGAGGTAACTCTGCCTGTTACTAAATTTAGCGTTGACCGCACGATTTGTGCCGCAAATGGGGGCAAATCACGCGCAACAAAATAATCCGATGTATTTTTGTACGTAGAACATCCGTTGTTGATATTGTGCAGTGCAAGTAGTTTTTCATAATATTATTTTCAATTAGCGGTTGCGTATGACAGTTAAACGTTGAGTAACACAATGCATTTTGTTGTTATGGTTACTCCAAGATATCACTACGGACCATCGCATCGAGGGGGGTCTGGGGCGTGGCTAACTGTTGGAGGCGATCCCAATACATAGGTGATAATAATAAAATAGATATGTAATATAGCAACGTTTGACATGCCATAAACAACATATCTGTATAATTACATACTAATATAGCGATGGGCGGGGCACATCGAAGACGTCGGGTAAACTGACAGTATACCCGTAGATCACATGGGCGCCAGAGGGTACATGTATATGTATATCACAGACAGGAATAAATTTCGTAAAGTGGAATCGGATTGTAATTGTAATATAAATCGATCTTACGGAGCCCATCAGGGGACGTAAACTTATTTTTTTTATTAATTCGTTCCCACGAAACTTAATTCCCTCCGTTCCCACGAATTAGCAATTCGTCCCCACCAATAAACAAATCGTTCCCTCAATTTAACAGTTAGTTCCCACGAAATAACAATTCGTTCCCACGGGAACGAATTGTTAATTCGTGGGAACGAATTGTAATTCGAGGGAACGAATTGTGAAATCGAGGGAACAAATTGTCATTTCGTGGGAAAGAATTGTTAATTCGAGGGAACGAATTGTTATATCGTGGGAACGAATTGTTAAATTGAGGGAACGAATTGTTATATCGTGGGAACGAATTGTTAAATTGAGGGAACGAATTATTATTTATCCCGTCAACACAGTGCGTATGTGCCGTGAAACACGGTGCCGTGAAACATTTTTGATATCCAGTCAATACAATTTCTGCATTTTACAGCCATTTGTAGGTGTTGACGGGATAAATAGAATAGTAGGTTAGTGCCGTGAATGGGAAAAAATATCTGGCGCGGCACGGAAACGGGATGTGCGAGGCAGAGCCTCGCCCATCCCGTTTCCTGAGCCTTGCCAGATATTTTTCCCATTCACGGCACTAACCTACTATTCTCTATTTCGTGGAAACGAATTAATAAAAATGCGGGGCTCCGTAGTTCCTTGTGTGAATGTGAACTCGCTAATGTTGCATAATACGTGTATATACGTATCAGACTATCTGAATGTGATCTGGGGCTACCCTGGTCAAACATCGAATATAGAGAATAGTAGGTTAGTGTCGTGAATGGGAAAAATATTTGGCAAGGCTCAGGAAACAGGATGGGCGAGGCTCTGTCTCGCACATCCCGTTTCCGTGCCGCGCCAGATATGTTTTCCCATTCACGGCACTAACCTACTATTCTATTTATCCCGTCAACACCTACAAATGGCTGTAAAATGCAAAAATGGTATTGACTGGATATCAAAAATGTTTCACGGCACCGTGTTTCACGGCACATACGCAATATGTTGACGGGATAAAATGTGATCTGGGGCTACCCTGGTCAAACATCGAATAAATCATTTCGCCGTGGCATGTCACAATGAGGCAAGTCATGTGATTTTCTACCTGAAAAGATGTGCAATATCTCATGAAAAATATTGACAACATTTACGATATTTTCATAAATGGCGTCGAACTTTCGACATCATTTACCGAAAATATCACAGTTCCTGTAATGCTTTATGAAAAATTGCTCATCTTCTTAGGTGAAAAATCACATGGCTAGTCTGATTTGTGATGGAATGTGCGCGATACAGACAATCAGCTGGCAGTAACACGTATACATGTAAAAACTGTTCTTGTCCATTAGCCACGCATATGCGTTTGGATTGTAACTCATAACTTAGTTACGAGTTGGCTAAGCAGAAACTACACATGCTACACATCCGAGTTTTATACAATAATATCGGTCCTATTATCAGGAAATATGTCGAAATAAAAGAAAAAACACAAACTCCTTGGCATTTGATCGAATAAAACGATGTGTTCTGTGTATATATGTCATTTGCTGTCCATGGAGCGAACAAGTACGGAATATATATGGGAAACATGCTCTGAGACACAGTACCTTTAACCCTTTCAACCCTAAAGTATTGTTTTCATACTAATTTTGGGACTATTCCTTTAATAAGAAAATGCTCATTTTTATAGAGGTCAATAATGACAAATGCTGCAGATACTGATGAGACGGCTCGTTATGAGCGGTCTCATCTGGATTTACAGTTTGTGCACATATGGGCTCTCTGTTATGGAAACTTAGGTACATTCCCACTTAGTAGGCACAAACTGTTATTTATGGAAATTAAATAAGTGTACAATTGTGTCACTATTCCACCAGTTCTAAAAATTACGAGTGCCCGCTATACAGATATAATAATTTAGTAATATTTATTTTATTGATAGTGACTCGCGGTGGTATCAGGCTATTTTCAAATGCAAGTGAGGCATGTTACAATGTATCTTTTAATTATTTATACTAATTAAATGCGTCACCTGAAAAAGAATATTTCGACAGATTATAAAGTATGATCAGTGCACATCAAACAATAAATACAGATACTAAATAGTAATATTCATTAACAGTTTAAGAAAACACGGTTATCGCCCCTGATATCAGTATGGAAATTTACGTCTGAAATAAAATGTATAAAAATGCCATTCAATACGTGGTGAATGAATGCTTATTTTGCCAGAAAATGTATCAGATGATGTTTCTGATATAAAGAACATGTGCCTACTGAGTGGACATGTACCTGTAAACACATAAGGTTTTATCTCTACTGGTACATACGTACGGAGCCCCGCAGGGTACGTGGATTTTTTTTTATTAATTCGTTCCCTCAATTTAATAATTCTTTACCTCAATTTAACAATTCGTTCCCTCGAATTAACAATTCGTTCCCACGATATAACAATTCGTTGCCTCGAATTAAAAATTCGTTCCCACCAAATGACAATTCGTTCCCTCAATTTAACAATTCGTTCCTTCGAATGAACAATTCGTTCCCACGAATTAACAATTCGTTCCCGTGGGAACGAATTGTTATTTCGTGGGAACGAATTGTTAAATTGAGGGAATTAATTGTTATTTCGTGGGAACAAATTAATAAAAAAACAGAATTCTACGTTCCCTGCGGGGCTCCGTATATACGTGAGGTTGCACTCAATGAGATGTTTAGATCATAATTGGCATACTAATGGTTATATGCATACCGATTGGATCATTAATAAAAGCAATTATTAACCTTGAACTCATACCTGCTGATCCAAGTGCGATTTGTCATGTACTATATTTACAGAAACTCTGATATTGGCTGTAAATGACGTCGAAAGAAGTTTCATATTAAATCCGGAATTGCTACGAAAATGTCGTCATTTTTCGACATTATTTACGGAAAATAATGTATGTTTTAAAAAATATTTTCACGAGATATTTCACATGTTTTTAGGTACAACATCACATGACGTGTCTCAATATGCAAATCCCCATAGACAATTTTTTTTTGATAATTATGTTATTATTTTGTTTTAATTATTAATTGACAGAAATTGAAAGTTAAAAAACTATTTCTCTCTAATTGACTTTAATTAGTTAATGTAAAACTTAAATAAAATGGCGCTGTGTTGTCTTTACGAGCATGTTTACCGTTGAAAATGTGGAGGTTCCTATGAAACAGACAGTAGTAATTTATATCAAAGGAATGAACGCCCTGAAATTATTCGCAGTATGTGTTTGTGAATGACACATGGATTAATACTCAATCTAGAGTAGAAAGCGTTTCGCAAATAAGGGCGGGAATTTCACAGCAGCAGCAACAACAACAACAACAACGAGTTAACATATATTTTTGGAAAACCGCAAGATTGTATTCGTGCACCGAACCATGTAGTTCACGAATCGCGAATAATCGAGTATGGCTGTTAATCGTCGCACACTTAGACTTCGGAAACATTTACAATCACATAAATTCAGCACAAAAAAAGCAAATAAAACAGTTATCACACTGAAAAGGAGACCAAGCTAAGTTTTTTTATGGCGTAAGACCCGTGTTTTTAAAAAGTTCAAACCGCAAAATATGTGCTGCGACCGACATTTGCTAGCGTTCGAATAATAATGAATGCATATACACCGATATTTGGATATATGTTCGTGGAGCTTCTTTTGTACACAATGATAGGACGATACTTAAGTACATACCTGAATAAGGATATTAAGAATGAAATGTCTGAGAAATGAAACGTGTCATGAAAATAGTAACCCTTTTGGTTTTTGATGAATCTTTCCTTAAACATGGAGGGACGTTTCTAGTTTTGCTCAGTATAGATCATTTTAGACAAGATAATGTATTACAATTGTGCATTAATGAATACTGGAAGAGAATTAGAAACCACAGAGCGCTTACTATAGGGAGGGCACTGTTCATTCGTGCATTTCAAGAATAATGATTGCAAACAAATAGAAAAAAAGTGTAATAAGAAAGAGATGTGTTAAAGAGACATTCTTATATGGCTTAGTCCCAGATCGGTCTGCGCATCACGCGTTCCAGTCGTGTATAATCGGTGTTTGCAACTGGGATTTCATAAGTTGCGTATTTTACGGTAAATTAATAAGCAACACCATGACAATTCCGCCTCCGAGCGTCGCCGGAGACGGGACTACGGTGTTGCATGCCTGTTTTACCTTAGCCTAAGAGTCACACAGTTGGCCCCATAATGCGAAATCGAAAGTTGAAAGCAACGGCTTAACATACAGAGTACATTTAAATGACATTTGTTATACGGAGTTGCTTTCACAGTGTAAAAAACATGGTGTATTACAAATAATAGTACACTCGTGTAATAAATACACATGTTTTACAAGTTATTTTACGCGTACAAGTTCAATATATGATGTTGTGTTATTAAATACAGTATAATACATGCATGTGCTGATTCAATACGACGTCCACCAGACCGTACTACACCGCGCATGAATAACTGATGATTTAGTGTGGTTAAATTTTAGCCACGTTACCATCCCTGATATGCGCCATTCCCCTGTGCGTGTACTAATACATACTGAACGGAATTACACAACCACCTGCGCTGTTAATCTTGCCAAGACATCAACGTTTCTGAACATCTATTGGCAATAGTACCTAAGCAGTTTGATTGGCTGTGCCTGAGCTGTAGCACAGCTCAGGCACAGCCAATCAATATGCTTACTTTGAAACGCAATATGCAAGTGTTTTGTAATAAATACATTTAGAAATATTAGCAATATTAGTGCATGCGGTAGTGTAGATTTCGGCACCTGGGGGCCGTTTCACTAAACTTCTTACGACTAAAATGTTCGTAAGCTCAAATTTAAGATCATCTGTAAATTTCAATTGATGGATTTACATTTATTGAGCATAGGCTGCATATGCAGCCTATGCTCAATAAATGTAAATCCAACAATTGTTTACAAGAAAACATTATTAATGTGCAATTTACAGACTATCATAATTTTGCACTTACGAACGTTTTAGTCGTAGGAAGTTTAGTGAAACGGGCCCCTGTTGAGGAAATGGACAGTTTGTGTCCGTGTAGTCTGATACTCTATCGCTTGAACTAATAATGCCAACATTTGTCAAGTTGTTTAATTTCAAAATACCTGAATATTGTGGTTGAAGTAAATCAGCTTGATTGACCGATCCTGAGTTGTGCTACATCTCGGGCTCAGTCAATCTGCTTGATTGAGAGTTAGTATTTCCAATATATGTTTAGAAACGTTGATAACTTGGGCGAGATTAACGCAGGCAGTTGTGTAAGGAAGTACATTTTTCGCTATCCCCGTTAATTAATTGTCTTATCAATGTGCATGATCACGTGGTTACAACAACAACAACAACAATTACTGAAACTTCCAGAAGCGCCTCCGATTCAAAGTACGTATTCTGTTATATTGTCCTTATTATGTAACAGATTTCAATGAAAGATGGCGCATCAAATAGATGTTAAGCTGCATTTGGTGGTCTCGGTACTGTGGCCCAAACTGTTATTTTTGTGAAGTATCGATTTCCGTGCCACGGAAATCGATTCTTTGCCAAAACGACATAAGTATGTGCCGAAGTCCCAGACCACCAAATGCAGGTCACGAAGACGCGTTTATAGCGCCATATTGCATCAAATCCGTTGCATATTAAAGAAAATATCAAATAATATTTACCTTCGAGTGTTCGCGCTTTCAACATTTTCGGACGTTCTTGTTGTTGTGGTAACCACGTGATCATGCATCTTGCTAACTGTAATCAGCAAAAGAGACACATTCGAACACCAACTTTTGTTTGCGTACCCATAACAGAAACTGACTCCACGACAAGAGCCTACAAGTAAAGGGGTCAGTGAAAGAAGAGGGCTAACACCTTCGGGTAGTTAGCCCCCTTCTTCCACTAGCCCCTTCAATTGCTGTACGCGTCGTGAGATCAAGGTTACAATCCAGCAACACGTGAAACCGGCGCTAGTCAAACACGCACTTTTGTTTCAAAATGGTTCAATATGACCCAGACATATGGGGGTTTATTTATATTTATACTGAAAATTATGTCATGTTACTTCGGAACGATATTTGATGATCCGATTCGATTTCTTGTCAATGAAATCGATACATGCTTACAGGAATCTTATTGGGAATCTGCAGCGACGTGTCTGGTGTATTGATAAATGGTTCATTCATAACAGAACGCATACTTTCAAGGTCCTTTGCTGAAATATTTGTCTTAGCAGGGACGCCGGAATTATCATAATATTGGTCCGGCGAATCTTCTGGGTTTCCTCGCTACCCACCCAAAGTGTATGTTGTTACCACTCAGTTGAACCGCCTCGCCGAGACGGTTCGACTGAGTGGTAACAACATACACTTTTGATGCGAAATGAGAAAAAATGGTTCATAAATAACGGTGCGGTGTGTAATTTGAAGGTCCTTTGCTGAAATATTTGTCTTAGCAGGGGCGCCGGAATCAGCATTAGATTGGTCCGGCGTATCTACTGGGTCCCCCCGCTACCCACCCAAAGTGTATGTTGTTACCATTCAGTTGAACCGTCGACATATGTGCAGTCTGATCTGGCTCTACTCTGATCGCAAAACTCATTTTGTTGCGCTATTCAGTAAGAAATAAACGCTGAAATACAGCATAGGACCGGATCTCTATAAATATATTTGCGAAGGGACATAACTAGCTACGATCCCTCATTGTCCCGGGAATTATCGGACACATGTGTGCATGTCGTCGGGCCTTATGATCTATGAACTACTTATAACAGTCAGTTCCACATTTTGCTGTCGACCAACTTTTGGCTATTAAACATATTACATGTACATATAAAACATAGCTAAATGTAAGTAATATTTCACAAATAACAAAAAGTCACCCTCCCCCAAATAAATCAGTCGATGCAATTCAATCAAATATTGATTTTATTGCGAAGCAAAGGGCTATTACCCTATGGGAATTTATCATGGAAGCTAAACATAATAATTTCTTTAAATAATTTGGAATTTGTAGACCGATTTTCAAAATATAACTTCTTAGTTACATCATTTTAAAGCTATCCAGCCAAGTGTCGGAGTAAATTTCCTTTCTTAGTTTTTGACTTGTGTTTAATGTGTTAACGTGGAGCAGACAGTAGCTAGTAAGTATTTGTGCTGAGGGCACTGGGGCCCGTTTCCCTCAACTTCGTACGACTAAAATGTTCGTAATTGCCAAATGATGATACTCTGAAAATTTCAAATTAACAATGTTTTCCTGTGAACAATTATTGGATTTACATTTATTTAGCATTGGCTGCATACATGTAAATCCATCAATTGAATTTTCCAGACGATCCTAAATTTGCACTTACGAACATTTTAGCTTAACGAAGTTTAGTGAAACGGCCCCCAGGTTCTTCTGAATATAAGAGGAGATAATCCGCGAGCTACAGCAGCGTTAATCTCCGTGTTTCTATTTGCAGATGGCGACGCAAGGGAGATAAGTTGTTCAAGAGCAAGTACATGCTGCTCATAGTTGTCGTTCTTTGTATCGTTGATTGTGCCCTCGTCCTTGGGGAATTGGCCCTTGACCTTTACAAGGTCAAAGGTAAGCACGCATTTCTACATTTGGTATTTGACTGTTGATTCATCATTGGAATTGTTGGTCCGTATTTCCAAGGTGCATGATCACGTGGTTACAACAACAACAACGTCGCCCACTCCACAGTAAGTATTATTTTATATTTTCCTTAATATGCAACGGATTTTGATGAAATATGGCGCAGCAAACGCGTCTTCATGAGCTGAATTTGGTGGTCTAGGGAGTTTGGCACAGACTTATGTCGTTTTTGCGAAGAATCGATTTCCGTGTCGGAGACACGACACGGAAATCGATTCTTCGCAAAAACGACAGAAATTTGGGCGAAAATAAAGAGACCACCAAATGCAGCTTAACAAGACGCGTTTGATGCGCCATATTACATCAAAATCCGTTACGTAATAAGGACACTATAAAATAATACGTACTTTGAATCGGTACTTGTTGTTGTTGTTACTACCACGTGATCATACACCTTGATTTCCATATGCATTATTAACGATATGCACATTTAAAGGTACATGCCCACTCAGTAGGCACAAACTGTTCTTTATATCACAGACATCATCCGAGACATTTTCTGGCAAAATAAACATTCATTCACGTATTGATAGGCATTATTATACATTTTATATCTGACGTAAATTTCCACACTGATATCAGGGGCGATCACCGTGTTTCATTAAACTACTAACGGACAGTACTATTTATTCCCTGTATTTATTTTTGATATGCAATGATCATACTTCATAACCTGTCGAAAATATTATATTTTCAGGTGACGCATTTAATTAGTATAAATACGTGAAAAATGTCTCATTTGCATATGAAAATAGCCTGATACCACCGTGCGTCACTATCAGTAAAATAAATATTACTAAATGATTATATCTGTATAGCGGGCACTCGTAATTTTTAGAACTGGTGGAATAGTGACACAATTATACACTTATTTAATTTCCATAAATAACAGTTTGTGCCTACTGAGTGGGAATGTACCTTTAAGTTTTCATACCAGAAAGCCAATATGTGCAAAAACTGTAGATCCAGATGAGACAGCTCGTAACGAGCTGTCTCATCTGGATCTGCAGCATTTGTCACTATTATTCACCTCTAAAACAATCAGCATTTTGTTATTAAAGGACAAAATTATACATGTAATTCCCATAACTTATGAAGAACATGGTGTGCCTACTGAGTGGGCATGTACCTTTAACTATAATGAAACCTCTCTAAACAGCACACCCTGGGAGGTCCCCATTGTGTCCGGCTTAGAGAGGTTTCACTGTAAATCATTCTGAGCCATAGTTGTGTGCTATGCGATCACGAACAGACATTACCACTTGAGATAAATGACCATGACACTCATCAAAAATAACATCACAGGTGTTTCATGTCTGTCCGGTTTAGCGAGACTCCACAGTACATAGTACGTTTTCATGATGCACTGCTGCTACACTACGCACCGGTTTACAATAGACCGATGCACTGGTTTCCTGGCGAGATGGCACGCAGCTCTACTGATGGCTATGTTACAAATTAATTTTCGTCTAGAAACTTGCGGCGGTTACTAGATGAAAATATGTATAGTCTGCATGCATCTGACTGGAAATTTGTCGCGAAACATTTTACGCTGAGTGCATCATCAGTAGCCTATTTCATCAACATTACTAGCAAAGTATACTTTGAGGGAGTAATCATTTATTTTTCCTGAAATGCATTATTTCATATAGAACTAACACATATTTCATGATTAAAAGTATGCAGAATTATTATACTGAATGTATTACATTATCACAGCCAAATTGGCTGTGATAATGTAATAAATTCAGTATAATAAAAATTAATAAATTTATCATAAAATTTAAAATTTCTCCCTCAAAGTATACTTTGCTACTAAAGTATACTTTGCAATGTTGATGAAATAGGCTACAGATGGACCGAATACGTATTAGCATGCATCATTCTCCGAATTAGCAGTATGCGTATACTACGGAGACCCGCAGGGGACATAGCTTTTTTTTTATTAATTCGCTCCCACGAAATAACAATTCGTTCCCTCAATTTAACAATTCGTTCCCTCGAATTAATAATTCGTTCCCTCGATATAGCAATTCGTTCCCTCGAATTAATAATTCGTTCCCCCGATATAACAATTCGTTCCCTCAATTGAACAATTCGTTCCCTCGAATTAACAATTCGTTCCCACGATATAACAATTCGTTCCCACGATAGAACAATTCGTTAAATTGAGGGAACGAATTGTTAATTTGTGCTAACGAATTGTTAATTCGTGGGAACAAAGTTGTTAAATTGAGGGAACGATTTGTTATTTCGTGGGAACGTATTAATGAAAAATTAAATCTACGTCCCCTGCGGGGCTTCGTACTATACATAAATTATCACATATTCTCTGAATATATTTATCAGGGAATTACGATATATATACTTGCGTTTGTAACAGGAAAATAAATCGTCTGATGATATTGTGTGCTAATATAATTTACTGAAAAACACGGTCGTGGCGTTTTTTGTCTGGTTTCTACCGAGCCCCGCAGGAGATATGGATTTTTTGTTATTAACTCGTTCCCTCGATATAACTATTCGTTCCCCCGAATTAACAATTCTTTCTAACGAAATAACAATTCGTTCCCTCGAATTAACAATTCGTTCCCTCGAATTGAAAATGTGTTCCCACGAAATAACAATTTGTTCCCTCGAATTGACAATTAATTCCCATGAAATAACAATTCGTTCCCTCAATTTAGGAATTCGTTCCCTCGAATTAACAATTAACAATTCGTTCACACGATATAACAATTCTATTCCCACGAAATAACAATTGTTATATCGTGGGAACGAATTGTTATTTCGTGGGAACGAATAGTTGAATTGAGGGAACGAATTGTAGTTCGTGTGAACGAATTGTTAATTCTTGGGAACGAATTGTTATTTCGTGTGAACGAACTAATACAAATATTCCATGTCCCTTGCGGGGTTCCGTAGTATCCGACAACGAACGATTTACACAACTACATGTAAGAGTTTGTGTATATTTATTGGCCGCGAGTAGTATCATCCAGGGCCCGGTTGCTCAAAACATCCGTTAGCTTAACGGACTGTTAAATCCTTAACTGAATGGTTAAAATCTCTGTTTTAACAGAGATTTTAACTATTCAGTGAAGGATTTAACAGTCCGTTAAGCTAACTGATGTTTTGAACAACCGGGCCCAAACATATAGCTAGTCACCGTACAGTTAAAGGTACATGCCCACTCAGTAGTCACAAAATGTTCTTTATAGGAATTAAATAAGTGTATAATTGTGTCACTATAATTGTGCCTGCTATACAGATATAATCATTTAGTAATATTTATTTTACTGATAGTGACGCGCGGTGGTATCAGGCTATTTGTATATGCAAATGAGGCATGATATGTTGCAAATGCAAATGAGGCATGATAATTATTTATACTAATTAAATGCGTCACCTGAAAAAATAATATTTTCGACAGATTATAAAGTAGGATAATTGCACATCCAAAATTAATACAGAGAACAAATAGTAATGTCTGTTAACATTTTAAGGAAACACAGTGATCGGCCCTGATATCAGTGTGGAAATTTACGTCCGATATAAAATGTATAATAATGCAAATCAATGGTGGGGTAGTGGTGAATGAATGTTTAATTTGCCAGAAATGGCTCAGTAGCCTATTTCATCAACATTGCAAAGTATACTTTACTAGCAAAGTATACTTTGAGGGAGCAATCATTTATTTTTCCTGATATGCATTATTTCGTATAGAACTAACAAATGCATATATTTCATGATTAAAAGTATGCAGAATTATTATACTGAATTTATTACCATTATCACAGCCATTAAATGGCTGTGATAATGTAATAAATTCAGTATAATAAAAATTAATAAATTTAAAAAAAAAATGAAAATTTCTCCCTCAAAGTATACTTTGCTAGTAAAGTATACTTTGCAATGTTGATGACATAGGCTACAGATGATGTCTCTGATACCAAGAACAGGCTACGGACTGTATGGGAGTAGATTGCAAGAGGTACAATTCGCAACTAGTTTATACTAAATGTCTAAACGTCAACATACGGAGCCCCACAGGGGACGTAGAATTCATTCTTTTATTAATTCGTTCCCTAGAAATAACAATTCGTTCCATCAATTTAACAATTCGTTCCGACAATTTAACAATTCGTTTCCACGAAATAACAATTAGTTATGACTGGAGAAATGGGGCTTGTGGGATTTGTGACCAGTGTAGCTTCTGATCGAATATCACACTCCTGTAGCCTGATAACGATCTATAATTCCAGCACAAAAATATTTACACAATTCCCTAACATTTGATTGGTCCGTAGCAAGTCTCTGTCCAAAATTTATATCCCAGTAAACTCCATGCCGAACTACTTTCAGTAACCGTCAGCCGCAGTTAAAATAATTCTTAAGAAAACGGAAAATAAACACATTTTCTCGATGAATTTATTTCAAATGCTGGAATTATAAGGAATGAATGGCCTTTTTGTTGAATTTATCGGGGATATAAACTTGGAAAAGTCGCGGGAATACTGGACGAGGCCTTCCGGCCTTCGTCCAGTATTCCCGCGACTTTTCCAAGTTTATACCCCGATAAATTCCACTAAAAGGCCATTCATTCCTATAATATTGCTTGATAGAAGCCTGACGGTTGTGTTTCATTGATGAAATGGCAAACAGTGCAGATCCCGTAAGCACCCAGTAAGTGTTCAGTCACAGCCTCATATGAGAGAGCAGACCGTGACCGAGGGGTAACACTGTCGGACTACCACGCTGACGACCCTAGTTCGATTCAGGTTTCAGTTCCAGGGCGTCAGTATTTATGAGATACTTTTTATTTCCTGCTCTACTAGTCCTTTCGGATTGTGACTTTAAAAGTCGGTCAGATTTGAAGGAGAATCTGGGCACGTTAAAGAACTGGAGGGGACTATTCTAATATTCATCTGTATCCACCTCCTTCCGTTCTCCCTTTCTTGGGAGACGACATACAAGATCATCGAGCCAGTGCCGTCGTTAAATCCAAGCATTTACATTTACATTTACTCATATGAGATAGGCCGTGCGATGTTAAATACGTTTACGAAATTTACAATGTTTTTCACAAATAAAATCAAAAGTTTACAAAATTTAATTCCGCATGCACTCTGATAATTTTGACGCCATTTACGGTATATATTGTAAATGTTGTAAACGTATTTAATGAAATTACGCAGATATCCGAATGCACAAAACCGCATGACGTGTCTTATATATGCTTGTTTCTCCACTTGCAGCTGTGTTTGACGACACGGACAAACTCATGGACTCCACAGAAGTATTCGTGACTTTCATGGCGGACAAATATCCACGACTCAGGCAACAGTCACCGCATTCCATATTCCAACAGTTGACACAGGCCTCTATACACTGGCCGGAAACGAACAACGAAACCGGATACACGCTGTACAGAACATTCGCGAATTCTTCCGGCAGCCATTACAACCCGGAAGTAAATGAAAGCTGTGGTTGTAACCCGGATGTGAATATATCCCTGCCACGTGTAGACAGCGTGACATATGCGGAGAAGGAAGACCATTTGGTTATCATTGAAAAACTTGCTCATGCGTTCCATTACAGCAGTCTGGGAATCTTGGCTGCCCTGTTAATTGAGGTAAGTTCCCGTAGTATTACGAAGCCCCACAGGGGACACGGATTTTGTTATTAATTCGTCCCCACAAAATAACAATTCGTTCCCTCAATTTAACAATTCGTTACCACGAAATAACAATTCGTTCCCTTAATTTACCAATTCGTTCCCTCGAATTAACAATTCGTTCCCTGGAATTTAACAATTCGTTCCCACGAAATGACAACTCGTTCACTCAATTTAACAATCGAATTAACAATTCGTTCCCATGATATAACAATTCGTTCCCACCAATTAACAATTCGTTCCCGTGGGAACGAATTGTTATTTCGTAGGAACGAATTGTTAAATTGTTAAATTGAGGGATCGAATTGTTAATTCGTGGGAACGAATTGGTATTTCGAGGGAACGAATTAATAAAAATAATAATTCTACGTCCCTTGCGGAGTTCCGTACCATCTCCACTTGTCCAAATATATTATGCAAACTTAGTCAGGGAGCTTATGCATGTATGCTCATTTAATATGAAATTTATTAAACTAGTTTACTGATTTCATAAGATACTATAAGTCAGTCAACACGTTTAATAAATACTATATTAAATCTTTATAACTGTTACACTATATTGCATAAGCACAGCATCATACATGTGAGTTACATTGACCAACTAATGTACATATGTAGCAGTATCGTTTACATATATACATGAATTCCACTAATGTCTGTTTCACAAAACCTGCCAAAAGTTTACGGCCAGATAAACAATGCAAAAACAATATTGTGTTTGATAATATTACATTTTATCACAATTTAAGAATGAGCCTTCTTTTTGTTTTGTGAAATCTGGTCAAATATTGATTTTATTATGAAACAGTGATTTGTCTATGGGAATTTAACCTGGGGGAAAACGAGGTGGAGCCAAAAAACGAAACATTTTGGAAATTGACTCCAATGTTAAAGAGATGGAGGAGTTGTGGGAGGAGTCAGAAAACGAAATAGATAGCTTGGATATGATCTAACTAAGAAAACAAGAGTTAAATTTTGAAAATTGGTCCAGTATTTCTGAAATTCAAAAAAATGTCCCAATGTTAAATCCCCATTTACATCTTCACTCTGTCTATTGTGTCTATGTCTATGGTGTCTATGGCGTCTATGGTGTCTATGGTGTCTATGGCGTCTATTGTGTCTATGTCTATGGTGTCTATGGCGTCTATGGCGTCTATGGCGTCTATGGCGTCTATGGCGTCTATGGTGTATATGGTGTCTATGGTGTCTATGGTGTCTATGGCGTCTATGGTGGTCTATGGAGTCTATGGTGTAATAAAGGCGTATATTGGCGTCTAATGGCGTCCCTAGGCGTCTTATGGCTCTATGGCAGTCTGGTGGCTTATATGGCGTATTATGGTCTCTATGGCGTCATATGGTGTATATGGTGTCGGATGCGGTCCTATTGGTGTCCTATGTATATGGTATCCTATGGCGTCTATGGCGTCATATGTAGTCTATGGTGTCTATGGTGTCTATGGCGTCTATGGCGTCTATGGTGTCATGGGTCTAAGGTGTACTATGGCGTCTATGGTGTCCTATTGAGTCTATTGTCTATGGCGTCTATGGTGTTATGGTGTCTATGGCGTCTATGGTTGTCTAAGTGGTCTATGGTGTCTATGGTGTTTATGTGTCTATGGCGTCATATGGTTGTCTATGGTGGGTTATGGGCGTCTATGGTGTCTATGGCGTCCATGGCGGTCTATGGTGTCTATGGTGTAAATGGCGTATGGCGTCTATGGTGTCTATGGCGTCAATGGTGTCTATGGTGTCTGGTGTCTATGGCGTCTATGGTGTCTATGGTGTCTATGGTATATATGGTGTCTATGGTGTCTATGGTGTCTATGGTGTCTATGGTGTCTATGGCGTCTGTGGCGTCTATGGTGTCTATGGTGTATATGGTGTCTATGGCGTCTATGGCGTCTATTGTGTCTATGTCTATGGTGTCTATGGCGTCAATGGCGTCTATGGCGTCTATGACCTGCGGGGCTCCGTACAAACACGTATAGAATTAGTTATCGAAACAAAAAAGGAACATGAAAGCATACATATTTGCCATGTGTGTGTCTTTACAGGAAAATGCGTAACCGTGTTTGTTAAGCTCTAATCAATCTCCGACTTGACATGCCAGGTGCAAAGTTGCACAAAATTCGCTTCTTTGAAGGAGCAAAAACTGCAAAACCCCAAGAACACCTGTACCGCTTAGCAAACTGTGAGCAGTTGTCAGCTGTGTGTGGCGCGTCATGAGAATTCGAGGCTTACAGCGGGTTCATGGTGTTGTTCTGAATCAGCTATTAAACACACGTATGTAGATGGACTAGGATTGAAATATTTCGGGTGAATTGCCGGTAACATATATCTTTGTGACTGAATTCGGAACAATGTGGGCCGCAAACGGTATACATACTGTTCTCAGCCAGCACGGGTGAAAATAAATGGTCCTACTTTCGTTTGATGCTAATTATGGTGGTGCACTAATGAAGCACACCCACTGATCACATTACCAGGTATCACATTAACAGGTGATATTAGTGCATACAATCAAGTCTGCCTACCCACAACTCCTATACACACGTATATTTAGAATACTCTAGGACATCATACAGACAACACCTATTTACAGGAGCGCATACAGGCTGGACCTTTGGTCGCGGGATACTCTCCACCTCACATGGATAGTTAGAAGATAGTGCACTATTAAAATGAAACCTCTCTAAACCGGACACCCTGGGAGGTCCCCAGGGTGTCCGGTTTAGAGACGTGTCACTGTAAAGCATGCATTTGATAATTCTGAACCATAGCTGAGTGATATGCGATCATGACGTAATATATCCCTGAAGTTAAATGACCAAGAAACTCGTCATAAACAAGATGACATATGTTTTCTTGTGTTCGGTTTAGAGAGGTTCCACTGTATATAACGTTGTAGTAGTTATATTATAATAGTCGTAGAATTTGGGCACAGTAGTATCGTCTCTGTCGAGCTTCTTATAAAATCAGTAAACTCTTTTAATGAACACCATATTGAATCAGTAATCAGATAAAATATTATATTTGTTATATTAGACACGCCGTGTGATTTTGTACCTTCGGTCATCTGCGCCATTTTATGAAATACGTTTGCAAAATTTACAATAGTTTACATAAATGTCGTCAAAAGTTGACATGCGATGTACATGTACTCTGTAAAATTTGTCAACTTTTGACTTTATTTATGAAAAATATTGTAAATTGCGCAAACATATTTAATGAAATGACGCAGGTGTCCGAAGGTACAAAATCGCATGGCGTGTCTCATATGTGGTTTAATGGTTTATTGACCAGTGTAGATCCAGATCAGCCTGTGCATCCACAAGCCTCGGAATTCCTACCGTTTCCGAGCCTAGCCTGATATGCTTTATATCAAAAGACACTAGCATGGTAGTCTGTTTATCAAATAACGTTTTAGGAATTATGACGTGGTTATCGTTGAAAAGAAAAACACGGTTTTGGTTCTGTGGCGTTATTCAACTGACTTGATTCGGTAACGTTATGTGACGCCGTTCGACCAATGAAACCCGGAAATTCGTATCGCGTCAATGCTTGATACAGCAATATGTTATCAGACAGTACATATTCGGCAACAAAGCCTGTTACCTGACTTTGTATGTCCTCCTCTGCAAGTCCTTTCGGATGGGACTTTAAAAGGCCGTCCTGTGTACCAGATTTGACGGAGAGTCTGGGCACGTTAAAAACCAGAGGGGACTATTCTATCAAGAGCATGGCCCCCGACATGTAATGTCATCGAGCCAGTGCCTTCGTTAAATTCAAGCATTTACATTTTACATTTGCACACCCGCAGTCGGATCGGAATGGGAATGGATAGCGAAGTTGTCACAGTGTAGCATCGATTACATTACACATGCACATGCGGATCAGGGGCCCGTTTCACTAAGCTTCTTACGACTAAAATGTTCGTAAGTTCAAATTTAAGATCGTCTGTAAATGTCAATATGCTCAATAAATGTAAATCCAATAATTATTTACATGAAAACATTGTTAATGTGAAATTTACAGACTATCATAATTTTGCACTTACGAAAATTTTAGTCGTACGAAGTTTAGTGAAACGGCCCCCAGGAAACGACCTGTTGTCCCAATGTCGGTCGGTCTCCAGTGTGATACATGCGTTGCTGAGACTGGACAAATGGGGCTTATGGGCTTTGCGACCAGTGTAGATCCAGATCAGCCTGTACATCCGCAGTCTGATCAGGATCTTCTGATCAGGATCTACACGTGTTGCCATTCCATCAATGAAATGCCCGTCATGCTTCTAACAAGCAATATAGGCATCATTAGTGTGATATATGATCAGGAGCTACACTGGTCACAAAACCTATAATCCACATTTCTCCAGTCACATCCACATAATAGAAAACAGATCGGGGCTAATAATGACTGTGCCATCAATGATGTTTAGATCCCGGTCAACCTGTGCATCGGCACAGTCGGATCAGGATCTGCACTGTTCGCCATTCCGTCAATGAAACACCCGTCATGCTTCTCGCCAGCAATATTGATCTTTATCAGGCTACAGGAGTGTGCTATCTGATCAGGGGCCTATTTCACCAACATTGCAAAGTATACTTATCTAGCCAAGTATACTTTGAGGGAGAAATCATTTAGTTTCCCCGAAATTCATTATTTCACATAGAACTAACCACTTGATATATTTGATGATAAAAAGTATGCAGAATTATTATACTGAATTTATTACATTATCACAGCCAAAATGGCTGTGATAATGTAATAAATTCAGTATAATAAAAAATAATAATTTTTTCCCAAAATTGAAAATTTCTCCCTCAAAGTATAGTTTGCTAGATAAGTATACTTTGCAATGTTGGTGAAATAGGCTACTGGTCATTAATCCCATAAGCCGCATTTCTCCAGTCGCAGCCGTGATCACGACGATACGATGGATCGCCATCTGCTCACAGAAATGCAACCGTAAATTTACGCATGCTAAAGTGTTCTTTCTGTTTCAAGAATTCATGTTCAAATTACGACAATCAGTAAACTCTTTTAATGAACACCATATTGAATCAGTAATCAGATAAAATATTATATTTGTTATATTAGACACGCCGTGTGATTTTGTACCTTCGGTCATCTGCGCCATTTTATGAAATACGTTTGCAAAATTTACAATAGTTTACATAAATGTCGTCAAAAGTTGACATGCGATGTACATGTACTCTGTAAAATTTGTCAACTTTTGACTTTATTTATGAACAATATTGTAAATTGCGCAAACATATTTAATGAAATGACGCAGGTGTCCGAAGGTACAAAATCGCATGGCGTGTCTCATATGTGGTTTAATGGTTTATTGACCAGTGTAGATCCAGATCAGCCTGTGCATCCACAAGCCTCGGAATTCCTACCGTTTCCGAGCCTAGCCTGATATGCTTTATATCAAAAGACACTAGCATGGTAGTCTGTTTAAAATAATAATTTTTTCCTAAAATTGAAAATTTCTCCCTCAAAGTATAGTTTGCTGGATAAGTATACTTTGCAATGTTGGTGAAATAGGCTACTGGTCATTAATCCCATAAGCCGCATTTCTCCAGTCGCAGCCACGTATATTTCCGTGATCACGACGATACGACGGACCGCGATTTGCTCACAGAAATGCAACCGTAAATTTACGCATGCTAAAGTGTTCTTTCTATTTCAAGAATTCATGTTCAAATTACGACATTCTTTTGCAGACATTCTTGAAGTCGATATGTGCGGGAAGTTCATTTTACCACCGCAAGCTTGAGGTAAGTTGGAAATTGACTTAGTCGGTGCCATTGTTAGCTGCTAATTTTCTGTGAAAAGAAAACATCACTGCAATTATGCATTCTCGCTAGCCCGTGGTTATGATATTATCATTTCGCAATTGTAATAATTTTCCAAGAAGTGCAGCCATTTGTTAACCACATGGGATGTTGTCTTCAAAGAAAGCCAAACAAATAGAGTTTAACATATTAACTTAGAATTAGTTTTGTAGTGTGTGTGGACTAGGTGACGTCTTCGGTTTGTTTAAAAGCTGTATGAGTATACAGTAAAATACCACATGAGAAGATGTATTCAAATAGTTAACATGCCAATGGAGAACGAGTTTATTACTACAGTGCAACCTCTCTGCAACAGCCAATCATGTGAAGAAACGAAACTGGCTGTTGTAGAGAGGTGGCTGTTGTAGGGAGGTTAGCGTTGAATTACATTTTGTCATCTGTTGTTTATTTATTTTCTTCGATAATTCTCATAATACATGCTTTGACAGCATTTTAGAATAATTTCCAATCGATAATCGGTATAAATCCCGTTAATATTGCCATGAAATCAAGAGAAAACATGCAACGATACAAATATTTACAACCAGAGCAAATTTGTAAACTAACGTAGTCCAGATAAGGTGCGTATTGGTGTACTTTAGACATTTAATTACCCGAGTACAAAATACGCAGACAATAAATGCTCTAATAACGTTGAATATACACTTATTTCAGCTGATAAAAAGACAAACACTATTAGCGTTTCATTTGCTCATGATAGTGCCCATTTTTAAAAAACGATGATTTATTATATACCTACCCATAAAATACATAGTTATACCGATGTAAATAAAAGTCATATGTTCTCATCGATGAAAAAAACAACTTCTGGTGAAAATACAACTACTTCCGCTATCTATATTCATAACGCGCATCTGCACAAAACAGCGTAAATAGGCTGCAAATACACATTCGTTACCGTATGCAGTCTAAAAAACTGCTAATTTCCATGGAGCGGTATATAATAAATAGAATATTCATATTTTTGCAACGAATATGACATATATGTTCATAACGTGGTGTGAAATATCCATATCTCACTCGTGCCTAACGGCACTCGTGAAATATGGACATTACACACCACTCGATGAACATATATGTCATATTCGTTGCAAAAATATGAATATCCTCTATTTATTCAGTAATCCATTTGCAAAAATAGCAACGCACTGAATTTGAAACATACATTTCTTTGAACACAGAACTTATATAGTCTAGAGCTCTGCCTAAGAGCTACATGTAGATCAACTTGACCGGATATTTCCGACGGTTACTTTATTGCAGATGTTTGATGCGTTTATTGTGCTCGTGTCTTTCCTGCTGGACTTCAGTTTTATCGTCTTCCTGCCAGACATCGACACCCAGGACTTCATATTTATACTCGCCATCCTGCTGCCGTGGAGAGTGATCCGTGTAGTCAACAGTAAGTTGAGTATTCCCCCGTACATGTATCTTCCCCACTATACATATTTAAACTCGCTATACCGCTGCCGTGGAGGGAGATCCATGTAGTCAGTAAGTGGAGTATTCCCCCGTATCCTCCCCACTATACATATTTAAACTCGCTATACCGCTGCCGTGGAGGGAGATCCATGTAGTCAGTAAGTGGAGTATTCTCCCACTATACATATTTATACTGAACATAATGCAGAATTATGTACGTTGCGTCAGTACACTGGCGTCATTTGGTAACGTCACGTGACGACGATGGGTGATGGGCAATTAAACAGATTAAATCTCAATTGATTAAATCTCAATATATTCAAAAACAATTTAATATACCATCATGTATTTTATCCCGTCAACACTGTGCGTATGTGCCGTGAAACACGGTGCCGTGAAACATTTTTGATATCCAGTCAATACAATTTCTGCATTTTACAGCCATTTATAGGTGTTGACGGGATAAATAGAATAGTAGGTTAGTGCCGTGAATGGGAAAAAATATCTGGCGCGGCACGGAAACGGGATGTGCTCGGCAGAGCCTCGCCCATCCCATTTCCTGAGCCTTGCCAGATATTTTTTCCCATTCACGGCACTAACCTACTATTCTCTATATTCTCAATTAAAAGAAAATGTTACCATCCTTGTTTTGGTTTGATAAAATTGCAACTAATATTGGTTGTATTTCTTCTGTGGTATTTTAACATGAAGGTTTGCAATATTAGATGTTTTAAAATACTATGTACAGTATCATTTTCGAGCTACACGTACATGTATCTAGCCATGATTCTATGTCAATGTACAATTTGATTTCGGTTTTCAAACCTGACAATCACGATCCTCCTTCATTTTAGTCGAGGGATGGGTTGTGGCCGAGGGGTTAGAACACCAGTCCTGACTTCCAATTTAGAGGTTGTGACTTCAAACCTCGCCTTGGGCATTGAATAATGCTTTCATAGTATTTATATCCGACTGGTCTGTCGGATGAGACTTTAAATTGTGGCCCCGTCTCTATATGACCTTGGCCCTTGGTGGCACGTTAGACCCTTTCACTTTTTCATTTCAGTCGATGTTAAATTCCCATAGGATTTTTGTTTCGCGATACAATCAATGTTTGGCGGAATATCGCCATATAAATACAATGGGAGAGGTAACATTTTTATTATTGAAAGTTGCATATTTTTTCAATAGTATTATCTTAATTGGCAAACTCGTGTTATCTGGAGTTGACAGTAACCAATGCAGGGGGCCGTTTCACTAAACTTCGTACGACTAAAATGTTTGCAAGTGGAAAATTATGATAGTTTCAAATTAATAATGTTTTCTTATATTCTAACAATGTGGATTTACATTTATTGAGCATAGGCTGCATATGCAGCATATGCTCAATAAATGTAAAGCCATCAATTTTCCAGACGATCCAAAATTTGCACTTACGAACATTTTAGACGTACGAATGTTAGTGAAATCAGATGGAGGCGATGTGTCCTCGTGAGTCGTGCTTCATAGTTTTTCGGGACGTTTTGTGGAATAAACAATAATCATTGACATGGTCTGCAAATAAAACATGTGTTAAATAAACTTACGTGTTTAACTTAAACTTTAAGTATGGTTATTTATCCAAATGTAACGCCTTTTCCCCGGGTTTGTTGTGTCTGTAGTGATGTCAGCCATCTTGGTTTTCGTGTATTGTATCGATTCAGGTGCGCGAAATGACGTTGTCAAGTTAGTATTCCTACACGCTACAATTTGCATAAACTGAAGCCATCATAGGCTCTCGGATTGTTTAACACAAATAATCTCATTTCATCACACTTTCGGTTTATTTCATGATTAGGATGCATGTGTTGTTGAACGGGTATATAATAAATAGGTTATTGGATTTGTACGGAAATATATTTCGGCGTACTCGTTCGTTCGGCGGACCGACTCGCTTCGCTTCGCTCGTCGGTCCAGCCGAACGAACTCGTACGCCGAAATATATTTCCGTACAAATCCAATAACCTCGTGAGTTCATATTGGTCTATGCCGGAACTACGCTTCACATCGCAAAATAATTCCTTCTAAATCACCACTAATTTGTTTATTTTATTTATATTTTGTATATTTTTTGAAGCGCATATCAATTTCGAATGATGCACGTATATAATAAACAGGTTATTTGATTGGTATGTGGATATATGCCACTCGTTCCGCCGCGTAACGATATTGCGCTCCTAAAGTCACGCAATATCGCACGTTGAGGAACTCGTGCATATATCCACATACAAATCAAATAACCTATCGGATTGCATAGGGTGGACACACTACGTGTGAACTAGAGCACAGTCGATGGCGCGCCATCGAAATATACCCACTTTTCCCAAATGCTAAGGCGACAACGGGGGGATAATCCATGCCCTGGGGTCAAATTAAAAATCGAAATTAAATTCACTTTGTGCATCCACACACCATAAGGAAGGCACACACACCAAGTTTCAAGTCTCTAGCTATTACGGTTATAAAGTGTTACGTCTTACAAGGCAGAATTGAGAAATTCTAAGTCGAAAAAGGGGAGTTAATCCATGACCGGGCATAGAATCAAAATCGAAATTCACTTTGCGCATCTACACACCATAAGGAAGGCACACACCTAGTTTCAAGTCCCTACCTATTTAGGCCCAACAGGGGAGATAATCCATGTCCCAAGGATCGCATTTAAAATTAAAATTCATTTCCAGTATCTAACTTCCGTTATAAGAAAATATATACCAAGTATTAAGCTCCATCTACAACAGTTTATAAATGTACAACTTATGAGTCAAATTTGCAGTGGGACACCCGTGCAGAAACCAATATAAACGAGAGCTCCAGATAAGCTGCGTATTTGCGTAAATACCCAATTAAAATTGTCAAAACCCCAATTGAAATATCAGAAGTAGCGAGTATCAAAAAGCAATACAAATTTGTGGTACCTTTATCGTGCTACAGAACACAATAAACAGGCCACAAATATAGCATATTTTTCTTATTTTCCATGAAAACACATCTTGGTATTTCATTAGAATTGTCTCCAAGGAGACAATTCTAATGAAATGCCAAGACATGTTTTCATGTCGAAGCAAACTATTCAATAATTGCTGTCTGTTGATGTGTAAACAGCAGTGTGATTTTATTTTACCCAATTCAAATATTGAAATACCCAATTGTTTCAGATATGATGGAGTGAAAATACTCAATTACTAATTCCTTATCTGGAGCTCTGTGAACAATGGATATAATAATCCAGAATGCTCCTCCTCGTTAGTCCAGTGGATGTGATGGGGATGGTTAGTTGGGACTCAATTTTAATGGGAAGTACATGTATACATAATATACTCATAGTTTTGTAAGTGGTATGAAATGTGCATATTTCACGAGTGCCGTTAGGCACGAGTTAAATATGAATATTTCACACCACGAGATGAACATATACGTCATATTTGTTGCAAACAAACGAATATTCTATTTATTATATGCACATAGTTTATTTACCAAACCAACAAAGTTAGTCAGTTTTTTAGACTGTATATGGTAATACTTGTGTATTGGCTTACGTTAGCTTGGCAGGTGCACATATGAATATAGATACCGGAAGAACTGATATTCCACCGTGACGTTGAAGGTTTGGCAGGTGCGCATATGAATATAGATACCGGAAGTACTGATATCTCACCGGAAATTGTTTATTGCATCATGGGAACGTATGACTTTTATTTACCTCGTACAACTATGTACCTGTACAAAGACACCATAATATACGAGTAATACTTTATTGGTACGTAACAGAACCGACATTCGATAATCGATATTTCGATAACCGATATAACTATTTCAGTTTGTACATACGAACGAATTTACGTATGCCGTCCATAGTAACGATAAGCGTGCTGTCCGTCTGGCGATAGGCCACAGGGAGCGGTCCCGTCACTCCATCTGCCGACGACAGCAAGACCTTCCGCTTGGCGCCATCCTTCTCCAGCACCTGTATGCTATTGGACCCCTGGCAGCAGACAATCAGGTGGTCGCCGTCTGTCGCCAGTACACTAGGGTCGGCCATGTCACTGGGTGTCAGATTGTACACTTCATCTCCTCCATTACTGTAGCACGCGATACGAACAGCATAGTCGGCAATGTAAACATACCCTCGGGCACTAACGGATAAGTATACTGGCCGTGTCAACACACCTCGACCAGTGGACTCCACCGCGATCCGCCGGACCACTGTCCCATCCCTATCCATGACCTGCACGTGACCGCCGTTGGCAAACTTACCCATGTAGCCACCGAGGTAAATGTATCCCTCGTGGAGGCGCCAGCTGTGATCCATTTTTGTTCGGTTGGTGCGGCCGATGTGGAAATAGGGGGTCACGCCCAACCACTGCAGCTTCCGAGTGTGACACATATATACAATCACATTACTGGCTCCATCGGCTGCCACGTCTCAGGGCTTAATTGGTAACACCAACGTTGACTGTACGGCCGCGTGTCTGTTGAGGAGGATAGCTTTACTATTACTGTGATCGACTAGAACAATTCGTCCATCTGGCATTACCGCCACGCCAGTGCAGTGGCCACCAGGAACGTCAATGTCGGCCGAGGACTCGACTTTCATGTCACACCATGACTTCCGGTCTGAGCCGGACCTGACTGGACCAGCTGCAGAAATTGCAATGTCTACATCCGTCGTCGGTGTACGATCAATAGCCAAGGTGTCTACATCTGCCGTCGGTATACTGTCAATAGCCAAGGTGTCTACATCCGCCGTCGGTATACGATCAATAGCCACTGTGTCTACATCCGCCGTCGGTATGCGATCAATATCCACTGTGTCTACATCCGCCGTCGGTATGCGATCAATAGCCAATGTGTCTACATCCGCCGTCGGTATACGGTCAATAGCCAAGGTGTATACATCCGCCGTCGGTATACGGTCAATAGCCACTGTGTCTTCAATCGCCGTTGGTGTACGGTCAATAGACAATGTCCCTAAACGGTCAATATCGGTGGTCACACGGGTCAGTGAAGTAGACGGCTGGAATGTTATGTTAACCGTATAAACATCATTCTCCATGTCAGAGACGGTGGGTTGGAGCGAGTTTAAACGTTTGTGACAGCCTGTAAGTAGCGATAACATGGATCACGTGATCAACCACTGATTTCGCCTCGTCAGCAATGTTCAGCTCCGTCTCCACAGACAATCGCACGTCTCGATATGGTCCCGGATAGCACCCACCTCCTCTGCAATATAGAACATATGTATTTAACTATTATAGTGTTATTTGATATCAAGTTTATCAGGCAATGCTAGAAAACGCGTAGGAATTACGAGGCTCGTCGAGGAATGTATACCGTTTCCGACCCAATACTGATATAAAAAGACACTAGCATGGCATTCTATCAGGTAACGTTTTATGCCACAGAATTAGCGAATATATACTTTATTCTGCCATAGAAGCGGTGTCGCGCCTGCCGAGGCATTTGATCGTAACATGAGCATGGGCATGTGCTAAAGTAAGAATCACAAAAAAACATCAGAGAAGTGCATGCTTTAAACACGAACAAGGTCAATGGTATGTTAATGACAGTATGAGTGTGTTCCAAATGCTCACAAGTATCAAAATATTGAAACAATCTGCCAAGTAATATTAAAGTTACAGCATGATGAAGAAACTTTTACAAGTTTTCTAATGTAAAACACGGCTAAGTGTTTTCACAACCATGGGAAGGTCAAAAATGTCATTGTCATGTTAATGAGAGAATGAGTATGTTCCAAATGCTCACATATATCACGTGTCCAAATATTGAAGCAATCCATCATGTAATATTCAAGTTATATCATGTTGAAAAAACAGGTACAGGCTTTTTGACGTAAAACAATGGCTAAGTGTTTCCGCAAAAATGTGAAGGCCAACAAGGTCATTGTCATGTTAATGGCAGCGTAATTGTTCCAAATTATTACATGTATATATTATCCAAATATTGAAACAATCCATCAAGTAATATTAAAGTTGTATGATGATGAAGAAACTTGTACAAACATGTGTACGTAAAAACAACATTACTAAGTGTTTCCACAACGATGCGACGGTAAAAAAGGCCAATGTCATGTTAATGGGGGAATGTGTGTTTTCCAAATGTCTAAAGGTGTCTAAATATTGAAGCAATCCATCATGTAATATTAAAGTTATTTGATGATGAAGAAACGTGTACACGCGTTTCGACGCAAGAACAATGGCTACATGTTTCCACACAAGAATTCCGCCACAGAAGTGGTGTCACCGCAACATGATCATGGGCATTTACTAAGGTAAACATCACAACAACAGTCAGATAAGTGCATGCTTAAAACACGAAAAAGATCAAGGTTGAACAAACCTTTTGACATAAGAAAATGCCTAAGTGTTTCCACAACCAGGTGAAGGTCAAAAAGGTCAATGTCATGTTAATGGGGGCATGAGTGTGTTCCAAAAGTAATATATGTAATGTGTTGTCATATTAGGAATTTACCCATGTCCGTCTAGCTATACAACATGTTAAGGTAATGTAAGGGCTGGCCAACTGGTTCGATCCCGTATTCAACCTGCTGCATTGGGGGGAAATCTCAAAATCAGAACGGAATATTTACATCGAAAAAAATGTATATTCCGCCCTGAAATTAGAATAACCCGACCTGGTTCAGGTCCATACCACACCAAAGCCATTTGGCCCCTTCCTGTAAAAGTAATAGGAAATCAGACTTTAAGTATAGGTATGATGAATTCAACCAATAGGACGTTGCACAAACTTGTTTTTATGGGTATGTCAAATTATTAGTGATATATGTCAAACGCCACAAGAGTTAAAAGTTACTGATCGATTGCATACATTAATAATTCCAGCACAAAAATATTTACATAATTCCCTAACATTTGATTGGCCCGTAGCAAGTCTCTGTCCAAAATTTATATTCCAGTAAACTCCCACGCCGAACTACTTTCCATAACCGTGAGGCGCAGTTAAAATAATTCTTAAGAAAACGGAAAATAAACACAGTTTCTTGATGAATTTATTTCAAATGCTGGAATTATAAGGAATGAATGACCTTTTTGTTGAATTTATCGGGGATATAAACTTGGAAAAGTCGCGGGAATACTGGACGAGGCCTTCCGGCCTTCGTCCAGTATTACTGCGACTTTTCCAAGTTTATACCCCGATAAATTCTACAAAAAGGTCTTTCATTCCTATATTGCATACACTAATATGGCCAGAATAGCAACTGCATGCCCCGTATGGTATACAGTAACAAGATAAAGCAAATAAAAATCACATTTGATATCATCAATACTGAAGCACTTGAAACTTTGCAGACATTCGACAAAAACCTGGTTTTGACAGCACATGAGAATCGTCTCCATTGGAGACGATTCTCATGTGCTGTCAAAACCAGGTTGGTTTTTACAGTGTGGCCAGGATTCCGAACACCCTGAGCGCCGTGATGGGACACTCAGTGTCAGTCCAATTCACTTTCCTGGATTGCAGCATGCTGGACTAAGGAAGTTGATTTGACAGCTGTCGTCTGGTTGTCAAAGTCGGACCGGAAGTTTACATTCAAAGGGCTTGATGGATTTCCAATACTGAAGAGTTCTTAAGAAGCTCGTAAATTAAGAAATTTCGCACGAACATGTTAGTGAAATGCACGTAAGAAGTTCGCAAGAAGTTCGTACGAAAAGTATCGTGCACGTAAGAAAGTTCGTATCGTAAGAAGTTTAGTGAAACAATAATGTTGTTTTCTTAAAATGTTCTGGAAATGGCTGTGGAAATTAGACGCACATCGGTAATATTCCTAATATGACAACAAATTACATATATTACTTTTGAAAGTTATTTGATTTGCGTTTTTATCCATTTCACCCTTACACCACACTACAATTATAGTGAATCACTCCTCCTTAAACCACATTATATCAGGCTGCATTTGCTGGCTAACTGATCAGAAGGAAACATTATAGTGAGTTACTACTCTATAAGCCACGTTATATCAGGTTTCATTTGTTGGGTTAACTGATCAACAGCAACAAGTATAGTGAGTCACTACTCCATAAGCCACGTTATATATCAGGCTGCATTTGTTGGGATAACTCATAAGCATCTACAATTATAAGCCACGTTATATCAGGCTGCATTTGCTGGACTAACTGATCAACAGCTACAATTACAGTGAGTCACTACTCTATAAGCCACGTTATATCTGGGTTGCATTTGCTGGCTACATGTAACTGATAAGTAGCTAAAGCTAGAAAATCCGGTCTGTCTACGCACTTAGGGCCTCTATAAGTGATTTAAGAAACTTACAAAAACTTCCAAAAGATAAACACACGAACAGACAGACGGACAGACAACAGGCAAACTTAAAAAAATAAATAAACAGACGAACGGACGTACGATCAGTAGTGAGGGTAATTGTATTAATGCGGAAGGATGTATCGTCAGTAAGTAATGCCAAAATAAACGGACAGACAGACGGAAGGATAGGGCGAAACCTATAGGGCGAAATATTCACTGCCGATTTGACTGCGATGTTATTCATGGAATACATGTATGGCGGCCGTGACACTTACAATAAAAAATAATTCGTACGACAGCCCGATACATATCGTAGACTTACCAGGAAAGTTACGAACTTCGCAAAAAGGTTAGCACGAAGTTGACGTTAGTGAAACGGTAAAATGCACCTACGAAGTTCGTACGGTAATTTCTTATCGTAAGAAGTTTAGTGAAACGGGCCATTGGATCTGCAATATTTGCATAAACTTCTATAGCGGGCTTTCGGGTTCAAAGGGTTAACTAGTGAATATTTAATTTCCAGTGAAGGGTTCACTGTATTATACATGCATTACTTTCTCTCCTGTGATGTACATGTATGCTGCCTAAATTCCGATTTAGGCTTGATACATCTCGGGAGATACTCGGTGAATTGTGTCGATCTTGAAATTCGCATTGTCCACTAGCTCACTTTTGCTATAGAGGATATCACTGAAACACATACGAGACACGCCATGTACCTTCGGATATTTGCGTAATTTCATTAAATACGTTAACAAAATTTACAATATTTTTCATAAATGGCGTCAAAAGTTGACAAAATCTTCAGTGTACATGCGGAATATAATTCCGAATGTATTCTGAAGATTGTGTTAACTTCTTACGCCATTTCCGGAAAATATTGTAAATTTTGTAAACGTATTTCATGAAATTACGCAGATGTCCGAAGGTACGAAATCGCATGGCGTGTCTCATATTTCCTGCTGTGTACTTTATTATTAAATTGAATATTTCATTTACAGATCTTATTCGTGTACATGTACGTCCCAGTCCCAGTCCAGATAAGAATCCACATCCACCGGCCACCCCAATGTTGGGAAAGCTAACCGCCCGGCCACATAACTATCGTGTGATGTGTAGGTTTTTTTTAGATGTCCAGACGTTTTACGTGGCGGCCACACACAAGGGTACAATAGCCTTAATCCAGTAAATGCAGGATACGGCAATTTATTATCAGTCAGTGAGTATTATGCCAATGCAAAACCGTTACCTGTTACAACTTTGTTCAAATTTTCTAACATTTCTCGTTCCATGCGTTCTACCGTTTCGGTAAGCCGTGTCTTAAATTGCTTCACCTCCTCTTCCACCGACTGCTTCAACATTTCCAAATCCTCTACACTCTTCTGTCCCTCATTCTTTAGATTTCCGATCCGACATTTCAATGCGGTCGTTGACTCGATAACCTCGGAAAGTTCTTGCAGATGTGCCGACGCTACGGTCATGTCGGAAATCGGTGTTACTCCACATTTTCTGTGCCCGATGCGATTACATGTGTCACACAACATCGCCTCATGTTTGACACAAAACCACTGGATGTTGTTATCCTTGTGCTCGTGGCACAATGCTAGTTTGCTGATAGCGGGTGGGCGTGATTGTACCGGACGGGTATAAAATCCCGACACCCCGCTACCCAAGATGCTTCCTGAATGCACGCTGTCCAATGTGTGTGCTCGCAAAATGCGAAAAACTTGATGATTGTTTTACAGTCTGCACACAGATATTCATCGCACTCGCGACAAAACGTGTTGGCGACTTTGTCCACCCCTCTGTTTCTACACGGGCCGCACTGAACCGCCGCATTGTCCGCCATATTTTCCACAGATCTTCCACTGTCGACATTCGCCATGTTAACATTCACGTTTAACTTCAAGGTTGAAGTACGCAAATTATAATCGATTCGTCTATCGAGTCGTGAAAAATACACGTTAACATATAACGACACTGGTGATTTATAAACCCGATATATCTACACGAGGGGTGTTCATAAAATACCCGGATAAGTACAGTTGAACCCCGCTAAACCGGACACTCTTAAACATATGGATGTTTAACTTAGATGCATTTAGCTATCTTACAATGACTTTTCATGATTGCAAAACACTAGAATGTGTCATGAAGCGCTAATATGTCTGATATACAGGGGAACCGTTCCAAACCGGACACCCTGGGAGGTACAGCTGATGACAGTTGTGATCACATCTGTTAGGCACATAATATTATTTATAGGAATTCAATAAGGGTATACATGTAAGGCCATACAAAGTTATTCCTGTGTTAAGCGTCCGCGTGCGGGGTTCTATGAACAAACAAACAAACTGTGTATGCTAGTTTACATTATTTACTGGTGAAGTACTATGAAAAGTGATTTGGGACTTGTCTAAGTTTTAAATCTGTTCATGAATAGAGTTTTCTTATTATTTAGCGGCAATTTAAATTTATGTTAAAAACTTCCTCAACCCTTTGCACATTGCGCCTGATAGCGACCTGAATTCATACATCTGGTAGAGACACAGGTATACGTGGGAGCGACTGGAGAAATGGGGCTTATGGGATTTGTGACCAGTGTAGCTCCGGATCAAATAACACATCCCTATTTCCATACAATGATCTATATTGCTTGCTAGAAGCATTACAACTGTTTCTTTAATGGAATGACGAAGAGTGCAGATCATGATCAGACTGTGCGGATGCACAGGCTGATCTGGATCTACACTGATCCAAAATCCATAAGCCCCATTTCTTCAGTCACAGCCACATATACACATCGGTAAGAACCCAAAGACAGTGTAATGACACTCGTATTACGTTCTCGGTATAGCGACGTAGTCGAGTAGTCATTTTGTGAACCTAGACATTGTGTTTCCTATAAACTTTTTTTCTTGATTCATATTCCGACAGACATATACAGCAAATTTAGCTATGTTGCCCAAGCGGCAACCTTGGGCAAATCTCGCAATTTGCATAAATCCAAGATGGCCGCCAGTCGCCATTTTGAAAATCTAACTTTTTACCTACCTGTCATACAATGATGTATATAATATGCATTTATATAGGTTTTCGTGTACGTAGAGCCGTTTTTTTTTGCAATAATATGGTTAATTTGATGTCATCATAAGGGTCTAGAGGTCATTGTAGGGTCAAATATTACATTTGTATGCAAAATGATGAGAATTTCTAGTAAAAAAAGTAATTTCAATAACAACTGTTTATTGCAAACATTGTTATGAACCATGAAAATCATATATATTTGCAACTACAATTACTCTATGAAGTAATTATGTAAATAATAATGCAATGAGTGATACAAGCAACCCTGAGCATACCATTATATTTGACAGAACATCAACCGGTTCCGAATATATGGCACTTTATAAATTATTCTGGAATGATGATTTTTGTCAACGGTTCCAACCAATAAACACATCCTTACTCATATGATAATACTTAGATTATTTTTGCAATATTAATCAGATAAGATAAAGAAAACGTCAGCGCAATGGTATACACTAATATGCATAATACATATTAATGTATGCCATTACTCTTAATGCATGTACAGGTATATACGTACACATATTCTTAGACATTGTTTTTATTACTGGAACCCCGCCAGGCATCTCCCAAATGGGTGATGTCATTCGACTCGTTTGATGGGTTTTGTTGGTTTGCCGTCTTCCACAACATTACATGAAGATGGGCACGTCGCGTGTCGGATGTTTGGAGGCAGCACCTTAATTTTATGACTTTCATTCTTTCTGGTTTCAACAGAGCTATGAAGAAACCCGTTGCCGTCTCCATCAGATCGTCGGTGGAGGCACCAACTTCGCTCGCCTAACACATCAACCAAGTCTAAAAAGTCTGCACTAAGCAACGTATTCAGTGCTTTAGCCGTGCCTTTGCCATATGGGTATGCTGGAGTGTCGCACACACTGATGGCATGCATGTGCAGTAATTTCAAACATTTGGGACCTAGCTCAGTACAAGTGGCGTTAATATATAGCACTGTCCTGTCCAATCTCGCCATCTGCACCATGACTTGTAGCTTCTCTCGTTCTTGCAATAGTTTGCATCTTCAAGGACATAATATATCATGGTGATGTCTGCCTCATCATGGCTAAACACACCGCCGTCCAGATTCTCCATGGTGATCTACTCTTCTATAGAGATCTTGGACACAATACTCACCAGTCCCTTCTTGTTATTCTTGTTCCTCAAAATTAAATCTCGTTTGTTCAAAGGACTGGTGATAGAGAGATCGTATTGATTAGTTATTCACAAGCTCGCCGCATTCTCTAATGATTTTTGGCAGATATTTCTTGATACTTGTCAACGACACCTTATAGAACCAGATCTGAAGGTCTACCGCCATGAGGCCACACTTTGCGATAGAATAGCTGCTGCACGTACACGATGACTATCTCAGCAGCTGTGGGTGAGATCTCTACAACACCGAGACGCTTTGCTAGCGCCGATTTATTGCCTTTGTGGAGGCAACCCTGCTGGTCGATAAGCAATGGTGGTACAGCACAAAGTTCATAGTGTAACAGTGTCCCAAGCTCCAGCTGCCTCCGTTGAACAATCAACAGAAGACGTATACAAATGGTTTCAATGTCGATGACTGGCACTATTTTTTACTCTTGTCTGACAGGATCATATAATCCGCATAGGAGACTGCTGATGTATTTGTTGTCCAATGCTTGTCCAATATCGACAGAATCAGCCACATATTCACTTCAGCAATGGCAATTTGGCCTGTGACAGGATTGTACAAAATATGTCGGTGGACTTTCAGTGGATGAGGATATTTCTCCACCTCTGCTTCAACAAAAGCCGCTTCATCTGCATCCAATATACGGCGATTCTTCATCTCCTCCTTGTGCTGTGTCTATGTGAACTGATCTCATGAGTTAGCATACTATGTACAGTCAACATTGTCAGACACAAGTAGGGTAATGGGGGAAGTCGTCAATCCACTGACTAACAAGTTCAGGAGATAAAGTCATGCCCTTGAGAGACCCTTTCCTATCTTGATAGCGGTCTGTTCTCCAAATTGGTCAGCTGAGACTCCGTTTCAGTATTAAGTGAACATATCTCCAGAACGTATTGGGTAAGATATCGTGCATATTGTGCTTGTCCAGCGAGGAAAATGTCAGCATGCATTCCATGAAATCACTGTATGATCAAATTGGTGGACAATGAGTGTCGGGAAAAGGAAGCTATATCTACCCAGTGAGGACCAGTCAGGTGGAGGCGAGCAGTTTCCAGATACTGATCTATCTGCTCCAATGGCTTTAGGCCTGTAGATAGAAACTGCCTCAATATAGCCACTGTTGGGTTCCGGAAGGCCCTCATGGGTTTCATGCAGGACTTACCGTTATATATACTTGTCAGGCCATGGTATGCGGCAGCAATATACGTTTCAAAAGCTGAGCCCTTCATTAACTTTGCAACACAGCTGTTGAATGACTGTATAATATGCATTCCTCCGGGATGAAGGACTACATTCTGGAACTGCATTGGCTGATACCAGCATATTTGTTTGGTCGCAGAATATAGCTGCATGTCCATGCTCAGGTGAACGTGTTTCATCCCCATATACACCAGTGACTGTTGCATGTACACAAGTGTTATGATAATAGTATCTGGGCGAGAGGGTGGGGTATCAATCATATGCCCAAACATGTAGGAGCTCGCACCTTTGAGTACACCGCAACCTATGGCTAGTTTGTTAGTCTAGACCCAGACTGAGACAGCTAAGCCACGTGATATCTTTTTCGGTGACAACTGTTAGACTGGCCTGGCGGGCAGCTACCTCAGTGTAGCTATTCCCACTAGTTTTGACAATGGCCACAGCAGTGGATGCTCATTTTAGGACCAGTATAGTGTAAAAGAGGAATTAATAGAGTATTCCTCGCAGGTTTAGTCTGCTTGGATATAAGACGAGGGATCATAACACGACCGATACAAGACTGACTGCTGTCAGCGTCAATAATATATGTTGGATGTTTCTGGAATTCGGTTGTATCGTGGACTGAGAAAGTACTGGCGCAGTCGTTGAAACCAATATACAGGTTCATTGAAACCGCACTTGCAGTGGTTGGTAATTGTGTTTATCGATTATCATGGATCTCTTGATCTCTTGACAACTCGCAAATAACAAATTTAACCTAAATTTCAGCAACTGGCATGCATACTTTCATTACACGTACCGTATTATGAGCGTCAGAACAGCAGTGTTCTCAAATCATATTTGAAGTGTCGACAATGTTATGCGACTATGAATTCTCGCTTATTTAAAGTATTTAATTCAGTTTTGTTGTTAAAATAGGGACAAACAATAGGATTGTTGGCGCCATCTTGGATGTAGAAAAGTTAGAACAAACATTCCATTAGCCTTAAAACATAAATATAGCATCGTAAAACGATTCTAGACACCCCAAAACAAATAAAAAATGGTATTATGTACATCATTATATGACAATTAGTTTTGTCGTAAAATTTTGAAAATGGCGACTGGTGGCCATCTTGGATTTAAGCAAATTGCAAGAGTTGCCCAAAGTTGCCATTTGGGCAACAAAGCTTAATTTGTTCTAGGGAACCATATACAGATGAAACAACAATAAAAGTTTATAGGAAACAGAATTTCTAGGTTCACTATGGAACACATACATGTAGGAGTGCCTACTCGACTAACGTGATCGTTTCGTTTCCCGAAAGTCCGCACCAAGTTTTCTAGGAAGTCAACTGTAAAGTAATGTTAATTCGTGGGTACGGAAAAAGTTAAACAATCTCCATGTCTCCTCGGGAGCTCAATTTTAATCTAGATTTCAATAGTATGTGTGCAATTGCCCACCAACTATCCTCTTTAAAGGTACATGCCCACTCAGTAGGCACAACAACTTCTTTATATGAATTAAATAAGATAGGTTTGTAATAAATTATTCTGTAGATATGGCATTTTCTGGCAAAGAAACATTTATTCACCATTGCCCCACGTATTGAATAGCATTATTATACATTTTATATCCTCTGTATTTTTCCACATTGATATCAGGGGCGATAACCGTGTTTCTTTAAAATGTTAATGGACATTACTATTTACTCTCTGTATTTATTTTTTGATCATACTTTATAATCTGTCGAAAATATTATTTTTTTCCTGTGACGCATGTAATTTGTATAAATAATTAAAAATATCATGCCTCATTTGCGTATGAAAATAGCCTGATACCACCGCGAGTCACTGTCCATAAAATAAATATTAATAAATGATTATATCTGTATAGCAGGTACTCGTGATTTTTAGAAGTGATGGAATTGTGATATACACTTATTTAATTCCTCTAAAGAATATTTCTACCTACTGAGTGGGCATGTACTAGGCTATGGGCTACCAGGACCCCCCGTGCACCCCCCACAACATTTGTACGCCATGTTTTTTTTGTTCCTTGGGGTATACTAAATACTTTAAAAATGTTAACATCAAAAATCTTGGGTCCCACATCTATTTTTCGCCAAATATGCAAATTAGGTGCCGCCATTTTTTGGAAAATTAATTTTGCACATATCTTTGTTATTAAAAGTGCTAGAAGAACACTTAAGGTGTCTACATATGGGCCGCGTCATGCGAAAACCGGGCTTAATGACAAAAAAATCATTTTTCACTTGTTTGCATGTTCTGAATAACTCATCTTTTAAAAGTCATATACCACAAAAAATATCAATGTATCTCAATTATTTTTCATGTTACATGTATTTTTGTAACACGTGGTATAATCGCAAACGACGTTTTAGCTCAATGACGTCGCAATTACGACGTTCACATTAACGGGCGACTTCAACGTCAATAAGAACGTTTAAGCGTAATGGAGTAGTAAACGAATAGGCCTGCCATGTATGTTGATTTTAAGTAGTGTATGTATAATTGTATACTATTAGTGAATAATTGACAAACGACAGTAACCTTGGGCAAAGTCAACATTATCTTGTGTGTACTTTTTGCACAACTACGAACGCCAACAATATATGAGCCGCGCGTGCGAAACCCGGGCTTAATGACAACATTTTCAGTTTTAGGCCAAGACAAAGTATGAAAATAATGTTTATGGCTCCTGTTGCAGTTGCTAATGTAACGTTGTGTTTTGGATTGCGGCCCGAGTAACGTTATTTCGTATGAATAATTTTCAAATAAGGCAGAGTGAGGCGTTTCCCTCTTGTTTGCTGCTGTCTGAAATATTTTGGGGAATAATATCGACATCATTTAACATTTCGTATGCGACGACATATTTTAAAGTAGACAGTAGGCCGCTTATAACATTAACTTTGTGACAAAACACAATACCGGGCAGATTTGGTAGCGTGATACCTTATAATTGTCGCCGTGTGTCTTTCTTGAGGATCGCATTACCATCTCCTGATCTACATTAGTATGCAGTCAAGTGATAAACTGATGATTTGATACTACACAAGCACTTTCGACTACAAAAACAAGTTTATGACCATCACATTTCCAATTAATATGTTGATGCATTTATTTTAAATTCAATAGAAACCCCGGATATTTATGTCATTATATAACTGCGTGTCTACCTCCATTTATGATAAAATGAGTGGCATTAAATGGCATATCATTCGCTAAGTACTGGATATAATTGTTCAAAAGTCTCAATTTACCAAGATAATATATGTTAATATCGTTGGCATACACTAGGTTGTTCATATTTAAGATTATTTAGGAATCAAAGTGCAGTATAAGCAAAGACTTCTCTGATATGTAGCGACTTACATTATGAGTTCACCATTTTGAATTCATAAGGACAACCGACGAAAAAGAGTAAAAATGTCAAAGAACGACAGTTAGGCGACAATGTACAGCGCCTGAATCATTTCTAAGTCATTGATGCTGCGCGGAACTAGTGTAAGTATCCTTACTATAATATGTTGTCACGACACCATGGCCATAACGTCAAACATGTATTCACGTTCAATGACGTCACAAGTACGTGACGTCAAGTCATGACGTCATAATATGTATACCGAGGTACAAGGTATCGCGTCTCATCTTAGTGAAAGTTTCAGTAAGTTATCATTTTCCGTTTTCTGTTCACACTTAATGTTAACTGACACCAGGCAACGTAAATGGGAGGGCAAACTGTGAACTTTTATGGCGACGCTAGACAATTTGAAACGTCGTTTTTCCGACGTCGTTTAACGCTTTTCATGACGTTGTATGGCGCGGCCCATATATGTTTTAATGGTCAAGGAGTTCATTAAACACAATACCGATTTGATTGGATAATTTCCTAAGTCATGAATATGCAAATTAGGCGTAAAAAGATAAAAATAATACATTTTCATTTATAAACTTCGTACTAAATATTTCTAAAAGCTTATATTAATCATTTTTTTAGAACTGAATCAGTCTAAATTATTACACTACATGTCTGCTTTATAATAGAAACATTATATCATGTATTGTGACCTCATATTGCTATGCAAATGAGATTACGGCCATTGCATAAATTTCTCATTTCCCGCCATTTTTTTAAAAATAAATATGTTTCCACATATCTTTCTTATTAATCAAGCTAGAAGAACATTTAAGGTGCCTAGATATATGTTTTCATGGTCAAGGAGTTCATTAAAACTAATACCAATTTGATTGGATACCTTCCAAAGTCATGAATATGCAAATTAGGCATACAATTTACATTGTATCTTAAAAAATAAAACATATTTCTGTATCATGTTTATTTACAAACAAATCTTTGTTTACTCTATATAGTTGGCTCTATTGCCATGAGTTTTTGTTCATTAAGTCACACTGCCTAATCACTGTCGTCTGCATCCTCGTCAGAATATACAGGCCCCATCTCACCAGATTCTTCTTCATCTGATGTGTCACAATCCTGTATATTCTCGATGATGTCTATGAGTCGTTGGGGTAGAATTGGATCGTTCGTCCACACTGGCTCGATATGTCCATCAGTTTGTATCCAGCCATGGCCATTAGTAGGGTTTGGAATCTCAGGAGTTGCAATGTGTGCCCTCTTCCATATTGCAACTTGATAATTGACCCTCCGTACATGCTGTACCAAGCTGCCTTTACATGGGGGTAGTGACGCAATATCTACATTGTTTGATATGGTTAGCTTTTCAGAGGAATCATCGAGAATATACAGGATTGTGACACATCAGATGAAGGAGAAGCTGGTGAGATTGGGCCTGTATATTCTGACGAGGATGCAGACGACAGTGATATAAGGCAGTGTGACTTAATGAACAAAAACTCATGGCAATAGAGCCAACTATATAGAGTAAACAAAGATTTGTTTGTAAATAAACATGATACAGAAATATGTTTTATTTTTTAAGATACAATGTAAATTGTATGCCTAATTTGCATATTCATGACTTTGGAAGGTATCCAATCAAATTGGTATTATGTTTAATGAACTCCTTGACCATGAAAACATATATCTAGGCACCTTAAATGTTCTTCTAGCTTGATTAATAAGAAAGATATGTGGAAACATATTTATTATTAAAAAAATGGCGGGAAATGAGAAATTTATGCAATGGCCGTAATCTCATTTGCATAGCAATATGAGGTCACAATACATGAAATAATGATTATATTATAAAGCAGACATGTAGTGTAATAACTTAGACTGCTTCAGTTCTAAACAAAATGATTAATATAAGCTTCTAGAAATATTTAGTACGAAGTTTATAAATGAAAATGTATTTTTTTTTTATCTTTTTACGCCTAATTTGCATATTCATGACTTAGGAAATTATCCAATCAAATCGGTATTGTGTTTAATGAACTCCTTGACCATCAAAACATATATGTAGACACCTTAAGTGTTCTTCTAGCACTTTTAATAACAAAGATATGTGCAAAATTAATTTTCCAAAAGATGGCGGCACCTAATTTGCATATTTGGCTAAAAATAGATGTGGGACCCAAGATTTTTTATGTTAACATTTTTTAAAGTATTTAGTATACCCCAAGGAACAAAAAAAAAACATGGCGTACAAATGTTGTGGTGGGGGTGCGCGGGGGGTCCTGGTAGCCCATAGCCTATACCTTTATATTTATATTATACCCAGACTATACCACATGTTCTTGAAGAATGGTTAATATGTCGGTGTTTTATTGGTTATTTCGGTATATCTGGTGGTTTGGGTGCATTTTTACCAGAATACAATTTACGTCACCTCCTGCGAGTTACACGTATACATTCGAATTTATGTTGACAGTATACAATGGGTCCAAAAGTTAGGAACGGTGAATGTGTAGATAATGGATGATTTCTGTAGTGTGTGTTTGATGATTGAGCATTAGTAGTTGTAAAAAACTATGTAAATTACAAAAATCCAACGAAATCCACCCAAATCTACCAAAAATTCACCAAAATACCCGCATTTGGCTGTGACTGGAGAAATAGGGCTTATGGGATTTGTGACCAATGCAGTTCTTGATCAAATAGCACAGTCATGTAGCTTGACAACGATCTATATTCCTTGTATGAAAGGTGTTTCATTGATGGAATGGCGGACAGTGCAGATCCTGATCAGACTGTGCGGATGCACAGGCTGATCTGAATCTATACTGGTCGCATATCCGATAAGTCCCATTTCTCCAGTCACAGTCACAGATGACACCAACATACTGACCATGGACCCGTTTTACTAAACTTCGTGCGACTAAGAAGTTCGTAAATGCAATATTAAAATCCACAATAAATTGTTGTCTGACAACTGATTCTGGAAAATCGTTCGTGAATGTGTTACATTCAATGGAATGTACCCGTATGTACAAAATAGTAGCATTAGAGAAACACGTTTATGTGATAAGCAAATTCATAGAAATCTTCGTACGAACATTGTTATCGTACTAAATTTAGTGAAACTGGCCCCATCTGCTCATACACCTGTGTACGATACATTATTTCAGGTCTCGTGGTTTCGGTGAAGGACCACGAACATTTTAGGCTCAAACTCGTGTATGGACGGAAGAAAAAGATTCAAAGCAACCTCAGGGATACAGAAAATCTCATGCAGAAATATAAGGTCGGTGAAACAACTCTCCTATACATCAATATTTACACTGACCTTAAATTCATAATGGAAACACCCATTCACTGTATTGCGTTTATATCCCAGTACATTACATTAACCTCACGTAACTTCGTGCGACGTTGTTGATTCGCCGGCAACGTCGCTGTTCTATGAATTGCGACAAAATGACGTAAAGCAATAAGATTCCTATTTTAACGCCGTATTTGGTTATTTACATTTTTTAAACTATCCGAAAATGCAATGTAAATATAAGTAATAAAACCATAGGCAGTTGCGTTTACTGTAATAATAACAACATTTTGGTCATTTTAAAGTTAGCGAGAAGTCCTTCGGACACCACGCACTTTACACGCACTTTACACGGAACAAATGTTGTTCATACTACAGTAATTCCAGCACAAACATATTTACACAATTCCCTAACATTTGATTGGTCCGTAGCAAGTCTCTGTCCAAAATTTATATCCCAGTAAACTCCCATGCCGAACTACTTTCCATAACCGTCGGGCGCAGTTAAAATAATTCTCAAGAAAACGGAAAATAAACATATTTTCTTGATGAATTTATTTCAAATGCTGGAATTATAAGGAATTAATGGCCTTTTTGTGGAATTTATCGGGGATATAAACTTGGAAAAGTCGCGGGAATACTGGACGAGGCCTTAAAAAATTACAATTTTCGAAGGAAAATCAGAAAAAAAAAAAATATCTTTTTTTTTTCTTCGAAAATTGTAATTTTTTATCGCTTCGTCCAGTATTCCCGCGACTTTTCCAAGTTTATACCCCGATAAATTCCACAAAAAGGCCATTCATTCCTATAGTAAACGCAATAAACCATGGTTTTATTCCTCAAATATTGTGATAAATAATTTCATTAATTGTGACTGGAGACATGGGGCTTATGTTATCTGTCACATTGTTGTATGTCTCAAGCGCTACATGAGGTTAATCTGACCGATGGCATCAAGTTGTATGATCACGTGGTTACAACAACAACAACAAGTACTGAAACTTCCAGCAGCCATCCGATTCAAAGTACGTATTCTTTCATTTTGTCCTTATTATGTAACGGATTTTGATGAAATATGACGCATCAAACGCGTCGTGTTAAGCTGCATTTGGTGGTCTCTGTACTTTACCGAAACTTCTGTGGTTTTTGCGTATTATCTATTTCCGTGTCTACCTGTGCCGAACTCCCGGGACCACCAAATGTAGCTCACGAAGACGCGTTTGTTGTGCCATATTTCATCAAAATCCGTTGCATATTAAGGAAAATATCAAATAATACTTACTTTGGAGTGGCGAGATTTCAATTATTTCAGTCATTGTTGTTGTTGTTGTTGTAACCCCGTGATCATGCACTTTGGGCATGTACATACTAAGATTGCTGAGTTGGCAACTCCATGAGCCGCATAGGATACAGTAACAAGAAAATGTTCACATATATGTATTACATATTTGCCATCACATTTACAAATCAAGTATATTTGAATCAAACGACGATCGTGTATAGAACGGATCCTTTCAAACCACTCAACCCTAAATAAGTGGAATGGACTGTGATCAAACTGTCACAAAATGATTTTCAATGATAGTCCATTATTAAAAGAGGGGTGGTGATTTTATTCTAATAAATATGAAACTTACTTGCAAAAAGTGAAGATCCTGAAGAGGTGGCTCCTCACGAGCCGGCTCATCTGGATGTACACTGTTTTCAAACACCGCAACAGAGGGCTGTAGTTTCGACATGGTTACCGGTTGCTACATGCACTGTGAGACGTAAATAAGCAAAGAACCAAATAACAACTGATTTGCTGATTGTTTTAAGGACCCGTCCTATACCTCAGCATATGCTTTGTAAATGTGATATACTATTTGTATATGATTTATGTGAACATTGCCTCGTAACTGTATCCTATACGGCACATGGAGTGATTGCTTGAACATACAAAGATGGTCGAGTTTGCAACTCCATGTGCCGTAAAGGATACAGTAATGAGACAGTGCTCACATACATGTTATACATATATTCACATTTATAAAGCAATTATCTTTGAATCACATCATGATCAGGTATATATGGAAGCGTCCTTGTGTCAATGCTAACATATGTGTTATCTCGTAATTTGGAGATACTAACTCCTAATTAGGAGATACTAACTCCTAATTAGGAGATATATTAACTCCTAATTAGGAGATACTATCTCCTAATTCGGATATGATATATCCTAATTAGGAATTATTATCTCCTAATTAGGAATTAATATCTCCTAATGAGGACTACGTATCTCCTAATTAGGAGATACATATATTTTAGCATTGACACCAGGACGCTTCCATAGGTATAGGACGGGTCCTTAACCAAGATAAGCGCAGTGACAACGGCCATCTCACTTGTTCATTATTTTTTACACATGATTTTCAGGTATTATGTTCAATGTAATCTACAGATTCATGTTTATACTCTCTTATTATTCTTATTCAGAATGAAAATGTATTGCTGGCTGTAATATTTATTAGTATACACATTGATGAGACTTTAAATACATAATATGTAGTTTCTTTGGGCATGCTGTTTCATATTGTATATGACAGCTTATATCATAGCCTTATATGTATACATAGAAAGCTATGACATAAGCTGTCATATAAAATATGTACTGCATGCTGGTTTATTCAATTTAGTTTGGGTACCTTCTGTGTATGTATAGTCTAACTAAGATACTGCTATGTAAAGAGGGGATATTACACGAGACATTATTTAGTATATATCAAACGGGTGTACTGACTTAATAAGAAACGCAAGATGTTTCTGCAGTCGTACCATTTGCACTAGTATGTATTACACTAGTACACATTGTAACACACTGTATGTATTACACTAGTACACATTGTAACACACTGTATGTATTACACTAGTACACATTGTAACACACTGTATGTATTACACTAGTACACATTGTAACACACTGTATAGTACACATTGTAACACACTGTATGTATTACACTAGTACACATTGTAACACACTGTGTTAATACATTGCGAAAGTACGGAGCCCCGCAGTGAACGTATACTTTTTTTTTTTATTAATTCGTTCGCACGAAATAACAATTCGTTCCCTCAATTTAACAATTCGTTCCCACTAATTAACAATTCCTTCCCTCAATTTAACAATTCGTTCCAACGATATAACAATTTGTTCCCACGGGAAAGAATTGTTATTCGTGGGAACGAATTGTTATATCGTGGGAACGAATTGTTTATTCGAGGGAACGAATTGTTAAATTGAGGAAACGAATTCTCATTTCGTGGGAGCGAATTGTTAATTCGAGGGAACTAATTGTTATGTCGTTGGAACAAATTATTAATTCGACGGAACGAATTGTAAAATTGAGGGAACGAATTGTTATTTCGTGGGAACGAATTCATAAAAAAAAATCCATGTAACCTGGTGGTCTATTCCAGACTCAAGTCACCCGACTACAGCGTCTATGCATTACGGAGGGTATTGACGAGTATAAGATTGACAGCAGTCTTAGCACGGACACCACCTTCCCTCGTAAGTACAGTTCGTATGGTATACACATATTTTATTAAATAATAATTACATCAATTTTATGTATACAAACAGTGTAAAGAGGATTGGAACGAAAGATTTCTATATTATAGAGTTCCTCTCCGTGTAAGTACAGTTGACGTCATTGTGAACACAAGATGCCGATTTCACCAAAATTGCAAAGTATACTTATCTTGTTAAGTACACTTCGAGGGAGAAGTTGTCAATTTAAGGACACATTTATTATTTTGTAATATACTGCACAGTTTTATCTGGATCTGCACTGTTCGCCATTCCATCAATGAATCACCCGTCCTGCTTCTAACAAGCAATTTAGATCGTTATTATGCTATAGGAGTGTGCTATTTAATCAGGAGCTACACTGGTCACATTCCCCATAAGACCCGCGTCTCCAGTCACAGGCACATATCGATGGTCTAGTAACATAAGGTCGTAACTGCTATGCTATACATGTAGAGTGTTTGAACTAGTTTATCAGTTATTGTGATTCTACACAGGCTATATGGTGTAATATTGCCCGTCTAGAGGTATGTTCACCCGAGGCGATACCGCAGATCCTGTATTTGGCGGTATAAACATATCTCTTCTTTTGATCTTTGCGTTTTTTCAGAAAGAAAAATAATCCGAGATTCGATTTTCTACCGTCAGTCTTAATATAAAGGCATAAATGAACATTTTTTTTTTTTATTAAACAAAACAAAATAAATATGGAGTAAGAAATCCATCGAAAACGACTTTATGACAGTTTTTTTATATCGTGTAATTTAATGTATATTCCACTGCTCTATCGATCTTCTCTCCCTTTGGCGCCTCTAGAATAATGCGACTGGTTCCCAAACATTCGCTGTCATTGCTACACAAAGTTTCGTGCATGGGAACCCATAGTTTGTGACCTAAATATAGCCGTGTCACGAAGCCAAGCGTGTTGAGATTTGAAAAGCAATTTTCGTTATTTTGGCTAATTTTTCGCTCATATTTTGATGAGCGAAGAATATTTATGGAAAAATAAACAATAAAGACTGGTTTTGAGTGTACAATTTGTTACTTTTATTGATCAATTCGGGGGTTTATTGTGTTTAGTGAGGATACAATTCGCAATCGCCAGACGCTTTCAAAATGTGTCTTCATTGGACGCGAAGCGCCGGAGGGGAATCACAATTTCTCTATGTCCGACGACCCTGGCAGGTCATATAATATATATGACCAGGCAAGCTAGCCAATCAAAAGCCGATAAACTTATCTGCGGTATGACAATCCTTGTTATAATTGTTTTGAATGCATTTAATTTAGCTTTTGCTGTGACGAAATTCTTCTGCACATACGATACCATACACGACTTCTATCGACAGTTGTGTGATATCTTTTATAGCATAAAAACGGAATACAACCGATAAGTATATGTAGCACTGTTTGAATCCATTTCAGAATCAACGCCTCAAAAGAAGAAATTCAAGTTCAAATTTGACGAATCCAACTTTATGTCTGGCCATAACCGGACCCCGCGTGCTTCCCTGCCAAGTCTCAACTTCCACGGAATAAAGCTTCCCTCGCATCTCACAAAGTCCCGCACCTCCTTACCCACGCAAGCCCTCAACTCAATTAAACACCAAATATCCAAGACGTTACCATCTAGACGCGCGTCTCTCGCCGCCATAGAAACGTTCGCCACGAAAATGGCAAACGGCGACCTGAAGCAGCGGAAGAAGTGTGGGTCAGGTGACCTTACAACTATGCACGAAGAGATGGAGGACCACGACTCGGAAGTGTCGTCACGAGCTACCTCAGAATCGGAGGACGTATTCCGGCGCGTGTCCGGCTCCGGATCACTTGACAGTTCACGAACGTATCCGGACACGAATTCGTGTCCTGTTCGGCATAGTTCGGGAGGCGACGAAATCGGTCGGGATAACTGTGATAGAATTGATAAAATTACCGAAGACGTGAAGCGAAGACATTCGGAAACCACTCTTATTGGACGGAAAAATGATTCTGACTATGCTATAAGTGATGAATTAAGGATTAAAGCACTTTCTTACGCGAAGGCTAAAAGAGATAATCAAGAGAAGTCGGATCGAACTGGTCAGAAAGGCGATACACAAGAACCTAATAGTGCAGAATATGTGACTAAAGAGAACGTACATATAACCGATGTAAATGATAACACAGTCAACGAAAGTAGTTCTAATGAGATTAAACATATCGACACTGATACAGACGTGCTCAATGCTTCAGGAATAGGTGACGTTATAGCTCCAAACAACCCACAAACCTGTGATAACCCCGATGTAACTTCTGCCGTGTCACGGGACTTGGATGAGTCTCCCGCGTGCTTGGACCTTGGCCAGAATGGTGTATGTGAACATGTCAGGGATGGGAATGACGGCAGTTCTATACCAATTCCCGCGCAAATTAACGAGAGTGCTACGGATACTGCTGTAATTGGGCATACCTCTGACGTTGAATCTTGTAATACTATAGACGACACTGTGAATATTTTGTTCATGGATGATGTTGTGATTGAGTGCGAAACGAAGAATCCTTTATGAAAAATTAATATTAGTACAGTGAAACCTCTCCAAACCGGACACCATGGGAGGTCCCCATGGTGTCCGCTTTAGAGAGGTACCACTGTAAAACAGGCATATGCCTACTTCATGGCATACATGGGTACTTTGCAATCATGAACATGCATACGCATCAGAGATAAGTGGCAATGAACCCGATCAATATTAAGCAGAACAACATTTTCTCTGCGTCCGGTTTAGAGAGGTTCCACTGTGCATGTGTTATGTAAATCGAGCATTGTTCGTCTACTTCTAGAGGAGATAATCCGATTGAGTTCGCGGATTATCGACTGTACAGGGGCCCGTATCACTAGCCTTCGTTCGACTAAGATGTTCGTAAGTGCAAATTTAGGATCGTCTGGAAATTTCAATTGATGGATTTACATTTATTGAGCAAAGGCTGCATATGCAGTCTATGCTCAATAAATGTAAATCCAATAATTGTTTACAAGAAAAAAGTGTTAATGTGAAATTTACAGACTATCATAAGTTTGCACTTACGAACATGTTAGTCGTACGAACTTTAGTGAAACGGCCCCTGGTGGACAACCGTGCTCAACAGTTGGTGTTCCACACCGTACACGTACGTACAATGTACGTTTTTCTGGTAACCCTGGGCAAACCTGTGACCAGTTTCACTGAACTTCGTTCGAGAAAAATAAAAGTTCGTAATTCTTACCATCAGTTTCTTATGTCAACTTTGTTGTAAACTGTATTTTTCCAATTACGAACTACCTAGTCGTGCGAAGTGTAGTGAAACGGACCCATGGAGAATGCGCGTGATGTGGTATAAACGATTCGTCACACAGTGAGCGAGGCTCGATACAAAATGAACCGCATTCTGGCTAGACTGGAAAGGAAGCATATATGCTGTCTAAAAATGATTATTACATTTCTAGTGTTTCGTCTAAAAGTCAGTATAACTTATACAGAACATTGCTGACGTAAAATGTAATATCTGAATCAGAACACGGTATTCGTGTAAGGCAATTCTTATATACCAAACACCATATTCATTCTTGATAAGGCAAACAGTGTCAAAATTGCATCAGATATATGCAGTATACATGTATCACGGAATTTGGTTAATAGTATTTCGATCATATTTAAACTAGGGCTCACCTCGTATTTCTTATGACTACTTTAATACTATAGCACTGTGATATGTGACAACTTTCATTAACCTATAATATTCGGAATACACTTTTAGGTGTATGGACATTTTTACATATCTTCTTTCTATTGTTCTTATTTCTTATGCACCTTATGCAGCGATATATACTAAAATGCAACAGTCAGTGGCAACGAAAACCAATATACATGTACTGGGGCCAGTTTCATTAAACTTCGTACGACTAAAATGCTCGTTAGCGCAAATTTCGGATCGTCTGTAATGCAGCCTATGCTCAATAACTGTAAATCCAATAATTGTTTACAAGAAAACACTGTTAATGTGCAATTTACAGACTATCATAATGTTGCACTAACGAATATTTTGTACGTACGAAGTTTAGTGAAACGGGCCCCTACTCTTGACGAGTTTCATTTTCTTTTCTAGTGCAGGCACTATGAGGAAGTAAGAAGCAACGGGAATGAATTGTTGATTCGTGGGAACGAATTGTTATACATGTATCGTGGGAACGAATTGTTATATCGTGGGAACGAATTGTTAGTTCGAGGGAACGAATTGTTAAATTGAGGGGACGAATTGTCATTTCGTGGGATCGAATTGTTAATTCGAAGGAACGAATTGTGAATTCGTGGGAACTATATCGAGGGAACGAATTGTTAAATTGAGTTAATGAATAGTTATATCGTGGAAACGAATTTAATAAAAACAAATCCCTTGCGGGACTCCGTACTTATTAAACCCGATACCTGAAATATTGTAATATTCGTGTTCCTAGTATTGATGTCCAGATTACATAATTGCGAACGGTAACTCTTGCAATCTACTCTGGCTACGGACGATACGGGAGTAGATGGCAAGAGTTACCGTTCGCAACAACAGTTTGCATAGCGTTCCTTCAAATACATGGATGTTCACTGCTCAAATGACTGCGCCATAGATTATTCAATGTTAACCCTTTCAACAGTACAGACCTCCATAGCGGTCTTTGCAAACAGTGTAGATCCTGATGAGCCGGCTCGCGACGAGCCGTCTCATCAGGATCTGCACTTTTCGCAAGTAATATTTATATTTTTTACAGAAAAAAACGCCCCTCTTTTATAAATGAACTAGACTTAGGGGTAAGCTCACACATGAATCAGGTGACTGTATTCAATGACCTATGAACCGCTTCAACCATTTGGATAATTTTGGCCACAATGTGTGTCTAGCGATGGTGCTTTGCATACAAGCCACATCCGACCACCCAAGATCAAGTTCACTGAGGACGTATGTTCACCTTGTTTGTAAGGCAAATGCGTTATTTTGTTGTCATCGAGGCTGTCATCGAGGGGATTAACGTAGTAATATCGATGCCCTCGTTTCAATTTGTTTAATGTGGCTTTTCGTTCTTGCGGTCGATTTATTGTTCTGGAATGCATTTATTCCATAAGTTTATTGTAAAGTATCGTTTCTTACGTTTTTCTCAGGTTGCTTGCTCTTCTGTATTGATGTATAACACGCGCCCTGATACATTTTTTTTTTATTATTATTATATTTTTTTTAATTGCCTGTAGAAAATCCTTTTATTATTTTATAACAAGCAACAGACATGTAAAACATACATTTTGTAAGTCGATATATAAGTAAGTTGTCCATTAATATCAATGTTAGCGATAAGCAGTGTGATTCTGACCAGTACGTACATACATACATGCTGGTCAGAATATACTCTGATTGTCTAACAGTCAGTAGTAGTTTGATTTGTATTACATATTTGTGTGTAGTGTGAGCTATGATCAGACTGCACAGATGTGCAGGCTGATCAGCGCCTATTCTGGTTATGTTTTCATATCTACATTGAATCATATTATGATGCTGTCTTGATATTCGATGATCAACTTAATTCTGCATCATGAAAGACAGTCATTGTGGACATTGATCAGAATACACGGAGGTGTAGTCTGGTCGTAGTATACTCTGTGAATTGTTTACGTTTTTTTTTAAATTGATATCAGGCGTGGTGTTTGCTCTGTATAACAAACAGTGTATAATAAGCATTTGCTGCATGTATATATTGATGCTCATGATATTGTTCAACCTTTTGAATGCGGGAGACGAACATTGTCGTCTGCTATTGTTTCATATTTCTCAACAGCACAAACAACATGGCCCAGCAGGACTCCAGAATCGCTTCCAGTGGAGATGATTCTCAAGTGCTGCAAACTCATGTTCTATTAAAGAAAAAATGGAAATTAAAATAAACAGCCGACGAAAAATAATTCAGCGCTGTAATGGTAATATTTAGCTAAACAATACATGCAACGAATATGGCGGTATTTATTGATTATTCTCAGATATATCAAGCAATGTAGACGCATATCAGAGTGTGCGTGATGCACACGCTGGTCAGCGCCCATTGATTGTTTACATGTTCAATTTTACATAATTATTCCGGTAAACACATAATAAAGTATATCATACTACATTACGACTTTCAAGTGTTTTAATCAATTATTGAAAACAGAAGAATGCTTCTGATACATTTAGTATTCATTCTTTCATTCAGCTTATATGAAGGGTGGGAATTGGCTCGAACACCTTCCATACAAGGGCTATATACATTTAGTAGGTGTATTTAATCCATTTATAGACCTTGGTCCGTTACTTCGGTCTTTGGTTTTACCTCACCAGTTGTCGTCTTTGTTGTTTTCCGTTCCACGATCGTATAGTGTTCGTTGCATTTATGTTCAAGAACATGAACACACAAGAAAACGATACTTTAAATGTCGTGTTCGTGTGCGTTTATCAGTGCTCCAGATAAAGTTTGCGTCTAAAAGTATTGTACACCCTGATTTCAAATTAATCTTATTTTTACAAGTGGATTATTGATGTTCTTCATTATTAAATAGGGAACACATGATCTAAACAATTGTATACATTCACTTATGTGTGTGTATTATTACTTATTCACTTATGTATACCGAAATACAGTTGAACATTTACTTTGTTGAGCTGCAAAAAAGCTTTTTGTAGCTCAACTAAGTACATTCTCAACTTTCTTACGAAATTACACTACTCAATTTGAAAATCAATGCGTATTTTCACTTTTCTGGGAGTAATTTTTACTTCCACTGTTGGTAATCAATGCGTATTCAGCTAAAATAAGTGCGTAAAATACGCAATACGCACCTGGGGCCCGTTTCACTAAACGTCTTACGACTAAAATGTTCCTAAGTGCAAATTTAAGATCGTCTGTAAATTTCAATTGATGGATTTACATTTATTGAGCATAGGCTGCATATGCAGCCTATGCTAAAAAAATGTAAATCCATTAATTATTTACAAGAAAACATTGTTAATGTGAAATTTACAGACTATCATAATTTTGCACTTACGAACATTTTAGTCGTACGAAGTTTAGTGAACCGGCCCCCTGATCTTGAGCCCTGGTTGATGTTACTGCCGACGTACGCAGGCAGTTACTGAGCGCAAGTTGGTGACTGTTGCATATTCTCTGATTACACTAACGTCTGTTTTAAAGGTACATGCTCACTCAGTAGGTTATACTATAGGGAGACAGATAGTTTTGTATCTTCTGTAGATATGACATTTCCTGGAAAAATAAACATTCATTCACCATACCCCACGTATTGATTGGAATTATTATACATTTTATAGCAGACGTACATTTCCACACTGATATCAGGGGTGATAACCGTGTTCATTTGCATATGAAAATTGCCTGATACCACCGCGAGTCACTATCAATAAAATAACTATTACTAAAATATTATATCTGTGTAGCGGGCACTCGTAATCTTTAGAACTGGTGGAATAGTTACACAATTATACACTTATTTAATTCCTATAAAGAACAGTTTGTGCTTACTGAGTGGGCAAGTACGTTTAATCTTGCCCAGATGACAACGTTTATGAACACATACAGTAGAACCTCTCTAAACCAGACACCCTGGTGACCCAATTGCACTTAATTTAGATGGGTTTCACAGTTAATTGTCATATTCGTGTTCATGCTTGAAAAATGACAAAAACTGTTAATGGAGTGCTTCATTACAATGGAACCTCTCTAAACCGGACACACTGGGAGGTCCCCAGTGTGTCCGGCTTAGAGAGGTTCCACTGTCTTAACAACTCGCAACGCGCAATCAAGCAGTTTGATAGGCTGCGCCTGAGCTGTAGCGCAGTCTCAGCCAATCAAGCTGCTTGATTTCAAGCACGATATTCAAGTATTTTGAAATAAAAAGAAATTCAAATATTGGCAAGATTATTGACGTGTCTCGTTTATGTGGTCAACTTGTTACATATTACATTTGCTAGGCTCTTGGTATAATGTTGTTTGATAGTTCGAACACTACAGCGTCTACATCCCGGTATATGTTTTTTATATATTATTCTTGAATGGATTGGTTATTTGTGAGCTGAATGCTTGTAATGCCTAGCCCAGATTTGTTTCTGGTTGCACAAACGAACGATTGCATATCGTTTACACATCGTTTCGATATCTTTTTCTATGCTGTCTATGGTTTCAATGTGTCACGTTTAAACGAAGGAAAACATCGTTTTGTAATTGAGAACAACGAAAACGGTATCAAAACGATGAGTTGAAAGAAACGACAGGCATTTAAATAGACGAATGCTTAATATTTTTAATTGAAAATACGATCTTTACATTTCGTTTGTTTCGTTTGTTTGTGCCATCTGATCAGGAGCTGCTCACAAATCCCATAAGCCCCAGTTATCCAGTCACAGCCACATAAATGTATGCAGTAAGGTTGATTTTGTCCGATCATGGCCGTAACAAGTTGACACCGCTGGTTTGGTGTCAGTTTGTATATACTGTGATCTATCAGGTAACCCGCTAGGCATTGACCGAACACACGCCGACTGATTCACCACCGCCTGCGCTAATCTTGCCAATATTTGAATGTTTTTCTATTCAAAAACAGTTTTATATTGTGTCAATATTTGAATTTATTTTTATTTCAAAATATTGTGCTTGAAATCAAGTAGCTTGATTGGCCGAGTATATTACAGCTCAGGCTCAGCCAATCAAACTACTTTATTGCGAGTTGAGAACGCTAATAGATGTTCAGAAACGTTGGCATCTGGGCAAGATTAACGCGGGCAGTTGTGTAACACATTGTAGCATCGACTATATATAAATATCGGGGTAACAGCCACTTTCACTGACGCTCCATTGGTCGAACGGCGTCACATGACGTTAGCCAACAATGCCAGTGCATTGACACAATGTAAATAAATCTTTTCAACGAAATGTGGGTGGGTTGTCGGGCCAACGTGAACGTAAATTTTGGGACCCCCCCATTTGTACATGTACTTGAACATGTACATGTAATTGTACATGTAATATATGGAATTTAGTACTAAACCCATTGACCCGGCCTTAAATGACCTTAGCTGTTGATAGGCTGTTAAACCCGAAGCAAACAAACAAACACAACTTTTCAACGAAAGCAATATCATGTTTGCCCATCACCTAGCACAAAGTGTTACCTGATAAATACAATACCAGCCTAGTATTTGTTGATAAAGTTCATCTGGCTCGGCTCGGAAACGGTAGTAATTCCTCGACGAGCCTCGGAATTCCTACGCGTTTCCTAGACTTATCTGATAAGCTTGATACCACAATACACTAGTGTAACATTCTGTACGACGACTCCGCTGTCGACATCAATGTCATCTGTGTTAACCCTTAGACTGCTGAGCACGAAAATTTTCGTCTGCTGTTGCTTTATATTTTGCCTTCATTCTCAATAAAAACATGTTTTGGCAGCACTTTAGAATCATTTCCATTGGAAATGATTCTAAAATGCTGTCAAATCATGTTTTTGATGAGAAACATCGAAAATAAAAAATAAACAGCAGACGTCAACGTTTAATTCAGCTGTGTAAGGGTTAAGCCATTTGCCATGTTATGTAATATGTGTGTAGCTCATCTTTTTCGCAGCTTATTGATGTTTATTACAATTATTAAAGGTACATGCCCACCCAGTAGGCACATGTTATTTATATCAGAGGCATTATTTTAAACATTTTTCTGGCAACACACATATTCATTCACCATTACGCCACGTAGTGATTGGCATTATTGTACATTTTATATCAGATGTAAATGTCCATAATGATATCAGACAGCCATCTTTCCTTAAACTGTCTATTTATGTTTTGATGTGCAATGATACTACTTTATAATCTGTCGAAAATATTCTTTATTCAGGTGACGCATTTAATTATTATAAATAATTAAAAAATAGCATGCTTCATTTGCATGAAAATAGCCTGACACCACCGCGAGTCACTATCAGTAAAATAAATACAATGTTTTACTAAGTGAGTATATCTGTATTGCGGGCACTTGTAATGTATAGAACTTGTGGAATAGTGACACAATTATACACTTATTTAATTCGTATAAAGAACATTGTGTGCCTGAGTGGGCATGTACCTTTAAGTAAATTACGTATGCATGTACAGTCGAACCTGTGCTAATGGCCACCTCCGAATAGCAATTACCTATAGCAGCCACACGTTTGTTCTCCCAATTATTCAATTACTACATAAATGAACCTGTGAACAAAAACCACCTGTGAACATAGGCCATATTTTTCTCCCACCATGGCTGGCCTTTATTCACAGGTTTGACTATGTGCATTGTATATATGTGTGAACTACATGTATATTTGACACATGGTAAATTAAAATTTACGAAAATGTACACAGTGTTAAAATTGAACAAATAACTTGCTGTACATGTATGTATTGTGCCTTTATTTCAATGTAAATATATTTTAATTTTAGTTTTAATTGTTTGATGTAGTAACTTTGCGGACAGTTCAGTAGCATATTTCACCAACATTGCAAAGTATACTTATCTAGCAAAGTATACTTTGAGAGAGCAATCATTTATTTTTCCCAAAATGCATTATTTCATATTGAACTAACCACTGCATATATTTGATGATTAAACGTATGCAGAATTATTATACTGACTTTATTATTGTTGAATATTATTGTTATTGAAGTAATAAATTGAGTATAATAAAAATATTAATAAATTGATCCTTAAATTGAAAATTTCTCCCTCAAAGTATACTTTGCTAGATAAGTATACTTTGCAATTTTCATGAAATCGG